>CM028382.1:14138491-14170910 GCA_013146195.2 Codonopsis lanceolata | reverse complement strand
GGACAGCAGTGCAGGTTCGATGCATGTTGTCCCAGTGGGGTTGAGTAAGGCATTTTGGGCGAAGCTCTCGGTATGCGAGTTCACTTGGTGAATCGGTTACTCAGGTTGGAAATGGAGGAAGATACCTCTTGAAGTATGGTGCAGGAGAACACATCACAGATTATGATCGGTTGCATGTATTTGGATGTCACGCCTACTATCATGTTGATGACTCTAAGTTGGACCCTCGAGCAAAGAAAGCCAAGTTCATGGGCTTTAGTAGTAATGTCAAGGGTTTCGGTTGTGGTGCCACTAAGAAATTGTTAAGAGTCGAGATGTGACATTTGATGAATGCTGTGATGTCCTTGAAGAAAGAAAAGAAAGAGATTGATGCCCCCAGCGGGTAAAGAAGGTAGCATTTACTCTGTTTTTGAAGAATACGTTGAACAAGTGGAAGAGAGTTGAGAACTCAAATCGAGGTGGAGCCAAGCCACATTGAGGTTGAAGAACGGCGAGAATAATGAACAAGAGTATTTTATTGCAAGAGATAGACCACGAAGGGAGATTCGAACTTGCTCGTTTGATGACATGGTTGCGTATGCTCTTCCTATGATTGAAGGTGTTCACGATAGCTATAGAGAAGCTATTCATAGTTCGATAGTTCGAAATGGCAAGAGGCTATGGGCGAAAATGAAGTCCTTAAAGAAAAATCGAGACTTGGGATTTGGTGGAGCTTAGAAGGGTAAGAAAGCAATTGGGTGCAAGTGGGTGTTTGCCAAGAAAGACAACACTAGTATTCGCTCTGAGGCTCGATTGGTAGCAAAGGTTATGCACAAGGAAGGGATAGATTACAATGAGATATTTTCTCCGGTTGTTAAGCATTCATCTATCAGGATATTGTTGGCATTAGTTGCTCAATTTGATCTTGAGCTTGCACAACTTGATGTGAAGCGCTTTCTTGCATGGAGATTTGGAGGAGGAGATCTATATGACCCACGATGGTTTTCAAGTTCTTTGGTAAGGAAAATTGGGCTTGCAAATTAAAGAAGTCCTTGTATGGACTTAAGCGGTCTCTCGACAATGGTATAAGAGGTTTGATCATTCATGGTGGAGCATGACTACACTCGAAGCCAATTTGACCATTGTGTGTATTTTCAAAAAAGAATGGTTCCTTCATTTATTTGCTCTTGTATGTTGATGACATGTTGATTGCATCCAAGAGCAAGGTGGAAATTAATAAATTGAAGGCCCAACTTTCGAAGGAGTTTGATATGAAGGACTTAGGTGAAGCCGAAAGGATACTTGGGATGGAGATTAAGCGAGATCGAGAAAATGGTATTGTTTGGTTGACTCGATCCACGATATTTCTGAAAGGTTTGGCAAGATTTGGGATGAATGGCTCGACAAAACACATTGGTACTCCGCTTGCTCCTCATTTCAAGCTTAGTGCTTTGATGTGTCCTAGTTGGATGAAGAGAAAATTCATATGGAAAAGGTTCCTTATGCGAATCTTGTTGGTGCTTTGATGTATGCTATGGTTTGTACCCGACGATATTGCTCAAGCTTTAAGCAAAAGTTAGTCGTTACATGCACAATCACGGAAAGGGCATTGGCAAGGCTGTTAAGTGGATATTGAGGTACATTCATGAATACTCTTTGAAGTTGGTCTCAAGTTTGAGAAAGTGGAAAAACTTGAGCTTGATAAACTTGTGGTTGGTTATGTTGATTCAGGCTATCTTTGGTGATTTGGACATCTGACGATCTACTCTTGGTTATGTGTTGTATATGGTGGTGGACGGTTTGTTGGCGTTCTACGCTTCTATCTGATTGCATTCATCTACCAGAGGCGAGTATATATGGCGATTCACGAAGCTTTTAAGGAGCTATTTGGATGCAGTTTTGGTGAATGACTTGGGGATTTTGCGAAACACATTGATGTGTGTTGTGATAGCGAGTGCTATTTGTTTATCGAACCAAGTACACCATGCTCGCCTGAGAGCATATTAATGTTCGCTTTCATTTTGTTCGTGAAATTATTAATGAAGGTGACATTCGGTTATTGAAGATTGGGGCTAGCGACAACCTGGCGACATGTTGAAAGTGGTTACTCGAGATAATTTGTGCATTGCTTGAGTTGATCAACATTGGAAAGAAAGAGTAGTCGGTTACGTGGCGGCAACAAAGCGGCTATATGGTTTGGAACTTTCGCCAGGTGGAGATTGTTGGATTTGGCTCAAGTTTGGTCCAAATACATTATCACATGTGATCATTATCTATGTGGTAAATGTATGGATGTTGTTTGAGTTTCAATGAAACTCTTGGTGTTCTCTCTTCTCTTTGGATACATCGGTTATCATGGATGGTTTGTGCTATATATAGGCTTGTCTAGGACTCATTCTATATAGTGAAAATTGCAATTGTGTGAGAAACACTTTGAGAGAGAACATTTGTAGTGTGAGGCGAGTGTGAGTGATACACATTGTACTTTGTAATCACTTTGATAATAGTGATTTTGTTTGGTTGCTTGCTTGTGGGCGTAGGAGGACTTCTCGAACCACGTAAATATTGTGCTCATTTGTTAGTAACTTAAGTGGGTGTGTGGGTTTGCAAAGATCCGTTCCGCAATTGTTTTTTCAACATCTCCTTCTCAGTTCCTGCTTTCATTATGAAAGCCATTTTCAGAACCATGGGAGGCTGCATTGTTAATGCAACTCATGACACGCAACAAAAGTAGAACAAGAAGAGCCAACATGATGAGATGTTATTCTAGTGAACAAACAGAATGGACTTTGTGTTGGATTATTCCCGTGCTCATCTATCTCATTGATGATCACATTATATAAAGGATATGAGTACAGATGATGAAATACCCACTCATCTCCATTCTCCAACCCCACCCTCTCTTTTTTTCTTTTTTTTTTTTGTCAATTTGATCAATTTATATATATATATTTGACAATGATATGATTATTTTTAAAAAATTTACAAAAAATAAATAAAACTATTTCAAAGGTTGAAAATTATGTATTTTCTCTAAAAATAATTGAAAGTATGTTAGGTATTTCTAAAAGACAAAAACTTAGGTACGTAAGGCAGTTTTAAGATCATTTTTTGTAATACAAATTCTCTTTATTCGATTCACCACATGTTAGTAGGTTGAACTATGAAAAATAGACTCAATCTTACGAATTAAGATCAATAAAACTGTGTTATAAAAGACTTAGTCTTTCAAAAATCAATTCAAATTGATTAAAGCACCAAAAAAAAAAGTTAAAGTAAGAGTAACCAATAATCGATCAAAACTTACTCTTTAGTCATAGTCATCGTCAACACCAGCATTAATAATATGGAGATACTACTACTCCCTCCCTCCGTCCCTTAATTATTGTCCTAGTTGACCCGGCGCAGAAATTAAGAAAAAATAATTGACTTGATTATTTATATTGGTTTAATATGTAGTTTCCTTTAAAGCCTATGTGTATGTGAACCATAATTAAAGTAAGGGTAAAATGGTAAAAATGATGTTCCAAAAAGGTAAGTTTCAAAGTGGACAATTATTTTGGGACGGACGAAAAAGGAAAAAAAAACAATAATTTAGGGACGGAATGAGTATTTAATAATAATAAAATATATTCCCACCGTCGAATACCGCATTAACAATATGATAATAATAAAAAAGTACAATAAAAAATATTCCCACCGTCGAATACTACTTGAGTTTACTTCCACATTAACAATACTCCCACCATTTCATATGAGAATTATAATCAGGCCACTACAATGTGAACAAAATATAACCTCAAAAGTTTACGATAATTTTTTTAAACCACTACAATATACTTTTTGAGTAAAAATGATGACATTAATGAAGGAAAAGCGCGCGGACAAAACCACTGCCCAAATTTGGGCATTGCAAGGAAAAAAATTAAGTATCGCTAATTTGGGCGTAGTTCAAAATTTTGGTTGTAGTTCAAAATTGGGAGTCATTCAAAAATTTGGGCGTCACAATGCAAAAGTTTACTGTCCAAATTTGGGCATCGCAAGAAAAATATTTAGGCATCGTTCAAAATTTTGGTCATCGCAATGCAAAAGCCACTACCCAAAAATTTGAACGACGCCCAAAATTTTAAATGATGCCCAAATTCAAAAGATACGGTGCTAGAAAGAGGGAAGAAAATGAAGAACAAACAAAACGTACTAACCTCACAAATCAAATTTAGGCATCGTATGAAATTAATTCCAAGGATTGAATCTAAAGATTAGATAGTGGGAAGTTGAACAATGATGCACTTGAATCAAACGAACAGAAGTGAAGAAGACATGTAGAAAGACAATGTGTGAGAGAGAGTGTGTGTCGGATGTGAAGAAGACTGACAATATTGAAATAAAAATTATAAAAGTAGATCTAAGTTGTTTTTTTAAAAAAATAATGAAACAATTATAATTTCAGAAAAGTGTACCGACTCACAATTAATCATATTATAATAATCTAGAGAATCTTTGCTAGTAATAGTACAATCAGTCCTTGACTCCTTGTTAACGGCTTTTACTTTATTATGCTCTCCCCATTCTTAAATTATTATTCTCTTTTTATTTCTCGCCTCTTTCAAAATAATTTTATGTTTTAAATTTTTATTTTAAAGAAAAAATAATTTATGCTTTAATTTATATTAATATTTATAATAGAATTGATAAGTTTTTTCTTAATCTATATGTCTAGTTAAACAACACAATTATTGAGTAAGTCTCCTGTTACCTGTAAGACAGTTTTACGGATCTTAATTCATAAGACAGAGTTTCACTCTCACACCTCAACCCAACAACACTCGGTGGATCGGGTAAAGAAGATATGTCATACAAAAATTATCCGTAAAACCGTCATACCTAAGTTTTTGCCACAATTATGTAGGAACAAAAAAAGTATTATAATTAGTTGTATTCATGTGTGATGTATATGAATTATAATTAAACAAAATGAAACCTTTTTTTTTTCTTTACTTTTTTTTTGTCAAAAAAATTAACAAAAAAATACATAGTGGAAAAGAAAGTAGAGAAGAGAGAAAATGATTACCTATGACTTTTAGAAGAGAAGAATCGTCGAAAACCGGTAAACAAAAGTTTTTCGGCCGTAGAGCAAGAGAAGGGATAAGAAAGAGTAGAGAGAATATAGTGTAAATCATAGTAGAAATGATATGAAGAGGATGAAATGATAATCAAAGAGAGAGAGAGACATTGAACTGTGAAAAGGTAGCCGAAAGACCATTATGTCAGATTTTTTTTATTGGAGAGACATTGTCATAATATTCTAGTTATGGAGTTCTAAATTAATGGACTTTTAAAATTTAATCTTTTTTTTTAGGGTAGGTCTCCTGTGAGACTGTCTTATGTATCATAATTCATAAGACGGAGCATCACTCTCTCATAGTTCAATCCACTAACACATGATAGGTCAGATCATGGAGATCTGTCTCACAGAATAAACACGTATGATTGTCTTTTCTAAGGTTTTGCTCCACCATCCGGTTGATGAAGACCAACTGGCACAAACTTTCTACCTCTTACTCACAAAGCATTATTGGTATAAACCTTTTTGGAAAAGGTTTATACCTATTTTAAAAACCTTTTACTCCCTCCACTACAATGTTCTAAGGCCCATATATTTCAATTCCCGCAATTCAAGCAATGAAGAACTGATGTTACCTTTCAGGCTCATATAATAAGAACTGATTATACGACCAGTTCGGTTACTGCACTCGACTCCAGTCCATTTGCAGCAGTCGTTATTACCTTCTTCGCTGCTCCAAGAAGAGAAAACGTCGTGATCGTCAACAATGCCAACTTTGAAAGCAATAAGTGCTTGTCTTTCCTTCTCGACGTTGTGTCTGCTTTCATTATGACAAAAGCCATTTTTAGAACCATGGGAGGCTACGGTGTCGATAGAACTCGTGACCGGTAGCAAAAGTAAAAGAAGAATAGGAAACATGATGAGATGTTATTCTAGTGAACAAATATAATGGACTTTCTGTTAAATAGTTTCACGCTCCCCTCATCTAATTGATTGATCACATTATATAGAGGTGATCACGCCAATAAGGTGGGTGACTATGCTGGCAATCCACGTAATGGACTAGGGCTGAGGTGTTAGTGATGACAAGGATATCTGGCTTTGATGTTTTTCGTTGTGTAAGGTGAGCATGGGTGCTCAGGGAATCTGCTGGTTCCTTCGTGTCTTTGTTGTGATAGTAACCTGAAAGAAAGAGCACCGTTAAGGAGTTGGGAGGTGATCCCAGCTAAAGCCCTCCGATGTGAGAGTCAGTAACAGGGTATATATGCCGGAGCTAGGCATTCCCATAAGCTTTTGGTAGTAATCGTGAATATTGAGAGTGTGTCGTATGCTTGAAGGTGTGAGTGGGAGCGTAACCTCTTCAAGGTGGTGGAGGTTTCCTTTATAGTCCTTGTCTTAAGTCTCATGTTAGAGTTGGTGGCTTAGGCGTGAGGGAATGTTGCAAGTCGGCTAGCTGGCGATCCCTCATTGGCTGGTATGTTGCGTGTATCAATTCATATTAGGTGGTAGATTACTTGACAAGTTACGTTTGTTTGCATGGCGTGCCCACGTCTTTTGAAATAGGAGGCGACATCTGGCAGCTAGGTACATTGTTGATGTCTGGAATATCGATGTCTTCGGAGAGCTCATCTGCCGAGCATAGTTATTCTTTGACTAGGTGTTCGATCTTGTTCGGTTATCGAGGTGATCCTTGACTTTTCAAGAACCCATGATTAGCTTGTCTGTGGTCGCCAATCTTGGTTCCTTTGTTTTGCCAAATGGATTATCAGGCAGTGCCCCCCCCCCCTCTAAATCACGTTGTCTGCCACGTTGTCCTTCCAAGTGGAAGGCGCTAGGTTGGGTCCTTTCAAGAGGATATAACTACTAATGAAATCAATTTTGTTTAAAGTATGAACCGCCTTTCCAAAAGGCCACTTTTATTCCTCTCGCTCCCTCTCCTCTTTTTCTCATTTTGTGTGTGTGTCTGTGTGTGTTTGGGGTTGAGTTTTTTTTTTTTTTTTGCTTATTTGGTGGGCGCAGTGGGTGGGGGGAGGAGAAATTTTTTTTCTCCTTAAATAAATATCCCATTTATCATTTATAATATGGGTGGGAATTATTCTACTTACCTTCTTTAACATCGTTTTTAATGTATATAGACTATCATTTACATTCTATTAATTATAGAAACTACGGTTTTAGTACTACATGTTACTCACTCTGTTCTGGGCAAAGATTCCCGTTTAAAGTCAAATTTTTTAAGAAAATGACACTTTTATGTTTTATTTTTTAAAAATGGCCTATTTAAGTCAAAAATCTCAAAATAAAATAGTGGACTCGTTGCATGAAACAGAGAGGTAATGATCTTAACTCGACTTAAGTGTACTTCTATATAAAATCTTTGTGACATATGAAGGGACCCGACCTGAGTCCTCCTTTGTGGACCAAGCACATGGCTTCCAGCTCGGCATAAGTGGGGCCCCTCATCCAACAACTAACCTAGTGGAAGTGCCGACCATGACCGGCCATTACCTACTCACTAAACAAGAATCCTTAGGTCAACCAAGGATCATACCAAGAGTCGAGCAAGACCGACCACTAGGCCGAGGAACATCTCTGTTCGGCATACAAGCATTCCGACCAAGCGACCACCAGGTGTCAGTTCCTGGTTAGAGGCCACACGTCGTCCATGCAAGCAAAGGTCAACCAGTAAGGGGTTGGCAGCAAGCCGACCAAGCAACAGGCCCCTACATTGGAGGAGCTTATATAACTTGGAAAATATTCAACCACCAACTATGTAAGGCTACATATAGACTATCAACCAATAAGGAGCTTCCAGCCAGCCGACCAGCAACAGGCCTCTATGTCCTGGGACCCATATTCCAATCATGATCTCCAAAGGACAACTACTATAAAAGGAAGCCTTTCCCTTCAAGAAAAAGTAAGTTCTATCTAAGGCATTCCAGTTCAAGAACATGCATTCAAGCACAAAAGATATTAAGGACAATCACCGGAAGCTTACGGGAACACCTAGCTCCGGCACACATATACTCCCTGATTATTGACTCTCAGACCTAAGGGCTTTAACGAGGACAACCCCCAGCACCCTAACGGTAGTTTCATTTCAGATCACAAGAGATCACGGTCAGACGTACAAGTCACGGAGTTAAGAGAAAACAAAGCCCAGATATCCTAAACTTTTTGATACACTAAGTATCCCAGTTCATTACGTGGACAACAATCATCGACACGTCAGCTCTGGTCCATTACGTGAATCTCCAGCTCAGTCACCCCATCTTTGTGTCGTGATCAAGTGGTTCCACTGCCGGGAACGACATATTTAATCATCTTTTCTATCCTCTTCAACTGTAACTTAGAGACATGAAAAAACAAACTCTTACGAAGCAAGACCAGGAAGGAACGAATATACCACATCCTTCACCGGCGAGCAAAATAACTGACATCGACCTCGCCACCCCTAGCTTAAAAGCGGTGGGAAGGAGAACAAAAGAGGATTTTCACAACCTAGGTGCCGCTATGAGCCAGGCAGGTGCCTTCTTCGATGTAGACGAGGAGGAAGCCCAGATTGAACATTCTCGAGCGGAGAAAAACCAAATCGACGGCGTGGCGAATACTTGGAAGAGGTAAAGTTCAGGAACACCAAAGACTTTACCTTGCTGGAATCAAGAGGTCGAGCTCAAAATGTTTATGCTCAACAAAAAAGCAAAGCGACAACCAATGTCTGATACCCCATGGGAACCAGCCCAAAATCCTTAAAAAACTACTTCCAAAGGCAAAGAGAAGGAGAAAGTTGTAGCTCGACCTTGTGCGAGATCCAGATTGGGAAATAAGATGAGTGAACAGGCACCCAAGCCCAGCATTCACAGTCGGCTAACTTACCTAGTGAAACCAATCACCCTCCCGCCAAGAGAAAGAAGTGAGGAAGGTGAGGCCAGGCAAGTCGAGGTGGTGAAGAATAAGACATGTGGGCCTTGCACCCATTCCTAACCGTTAGGAGCAAGGCACCAAAGGAGTGGTCAGAACGTGACCACTAAGGTACAAAAGTCAACCAACAATCCATCCCTTGCAGTCGAGCAAGAAGTGAAGTTCCTTCGTGGTAGGCTCGAGGCCATGGAGAAAGGAAAACCAATGATACTATCCCCAACAAAAAATGGGCCATTCAAAGAGAAAATAAGGAAAGCCCCACTGCCTGATAAGAAAATCCCAAATTTTGAAACATATCAAGGCCTTACAAATGCAGTTTACCACATGGCAAGCTTTGAGGTCAAGATAAACGCGGTGGCTCCTAAGATGAGGATGCATGGGGAAAGATATTTGATGGGACCTTAAAGGGTAAGGCCCTAAAATGGTATACTAGCCTTCCATTGGACTCAGTCGAAACTTGGGACGAATTCCGACAGGTGTTCGTCACACAGTTTTCTTCGGTCGGACTCCAGCCAAAGAAGCAAACCGACCTATGCGGTATACAACAGGGAGTAAATGATTCGAACCAAACGTACATGGATAGATTCATGGCTATGGTTGATCAGATACCGTACATCTCGAAAGAATTGATTAAGATGTGTTTTATTTCAGGCCTGCAGCAAGGATTGATGAGTCAAGAGATGATTCTACGCGATCAAAGCTCAGTAGGGGAGATGTTCGCACATGCAATTCGGGTCATCAACACCGAGGAGGCAAAGAAACATGGGTAGAAAAAGGAGCACGATGTAACGCATCGGGCTCATGATAACTCGAACAAGGGATGCCGGGGATCAACCCACAAAGAGGAGGATAGTCGAGGAAGAAACAATTGGGATGAAATCGATTGGACTCCGTTCACCACCACTCACGAGCATATCATGAATGTATTGCTCGACCAAGACAAGATTGATAGACCATGGCCACTAAAAGATACTCGATATCCCCGCAACCCCAATAAACGTTGTGCCTTTTACAAAGATATTGGTCATACAGCCGAGGAATGTATCAACTTGTAGAAGGCCATTCAGAAGTTGATAAACAAAGGGGAGCTCAAGAGGTTCGAGCAAAGAAACAATAACCAATGGGGAAGGCAAAAAAAACAAGAGAGAAATCAGAATCCCTGACCAAACAATGAGGGCCCTAGGAATGTGATCGACACTATCCGGGAAGCAACACCAAGTGGCACCCAAGTAAAACAGATGATCTATAATTTGAGGTATGTGGTCAACATGATGCTGTGACCAGATGAAGTAGGGGGAACTGCCTTTTGGCCCAGTGAGATAGCAACCAGTGAAAATGCTCGTCAGCATCCTTTAACTCTCCAAATAAGAATCCATGACAGCGAGGTCAAGCGAGTTCTCGTAGATACTGGGGTTGGAAGGGACATCATGTACTACGCTTGGTTTAAAGAGATGGAGTTGGGGGACGCCCACCTTAGGCCGAGTAGCATACAATTGGAGGGATTTACCGGGCACAAGGTTGCGGTAAAAGGAATGATCACTCTTACGGTGATCTTGGGAGAAGAGAGCATGACTCCTCGAATGGAGGAGGTCAAATTCTTGGTACTCGATCTACTTTCTCCCTAAAATGACATACTTAGATCCCCATCTCAAACAAAATTCCAAATGGTCTCATCAATGGCTCATCAAAGAATAAAGTTCCCCACTGAAAGGGAAGAGGAATGGTCTTAAACGATCCGGCGAGTACTTTGGAGTACATCTACAGGGAGAGGAGGTGCAAAGAGAAAGTGACGATCACCCTACCCGAAGGTGAAATGGTCGAAATAAGCAGATCAACCAAGCGGCTCCGGAAACGGAGGAATAAGTAATCCCTGTTTTCCTTAAGCAAACTCAAGCCTAGCAGTTAAAGCGAACTGGGAACGCCATCTCACTCGAAAAGAAGGGAAGGGCGGACCATATATTCGGCACGTCCATGAGCACCAAACACAATAACAAAAATAATAAGGTAGCCACAAAAATAATCACAATTGAATGCTTGGATATCGATCACCATCCAACTATCGAACCAAACGAAGACCTAGATGAAATTGTGATCAACCTCGGTTTCCCCAAACAGAAGGTCAGGGTGGGAAGAGAAATACCCAAGGAAGAGCAAGCATCGATCATCAAGCTATTAAAGGAAAGCTTGGATGTGTTCGCTTGGAGAATCGAAGATATTAAGGGCATAAGCGAGAACGTCGCTATGCACAAACTGAGCATCGATCTAGACTTTATCCCCATATAGCAGAAAGCACAAATTTTCTCAGGGGAAAAGCAAACAACCATCAAAGAAGAGGTATCTAAGTTGTTAAAAGCCAAAATCATAAAGGAGGATTTGTACGTAACCTAGATTGCAAATGTGGTGATGGTGAAGAAAGCAAGCGGGAAGTGGAGAATGTGTGTGGACTTCACCGATCTCAATAAGTCCTGCCCAAAAGATTGGTATCCACTGCCCATAATTGATCAGCTCGTTGACTCTATTTCCGGGCACAAGATCCTCAGTTTCGTTGACGCTTATTCAGGGTATCACCAAATCAAAATGTGGTTGGCCGACCAGATACACACATCATTCCGAGCTGCATGAGGATTTTATTTCTATGCTATGATGCCCTTTGGCCTCAAGAATGCGGGGGATACCTACCAAAGAATGGTGAGAAAAGTGTTCGGCGACCAGCTGGGCAGGAATGTGGAGGCCTACATCGACGACATGGTTATCAAAACAAAGCACTCTAACCATGTCGAAGACCTAAAGGAAACCTTCGCAAACCTGAGGAAAAATAATCAATGAAAGAGGAATCGAGACCAATCCAGAGAAGATAAAAGCCTTAGAAACTATGGACATACCAAGCTCAATCAAGTATGTCCAACAACTCAATGGTCGGATCACAACCCTCAGTTGTTTCATTTCTAAGTCAGCCGAGAAAAGCCTGCCCTTCTTTAGAATACTGAGGGGAGGCAAGAAGTTTGAATAATGTTTTAGTCTCTCGACTGAGTATTTTTTAGTTTCGAATAATGTTTTAGTCTCTCGACTGAGTATGAGTATTTTTATCATTTTAGAAAATATTGGATGACATTTGTAACAATAATGGTAGGAGGGGGAAACTGCTAAGTAGATCAAAATACAAAATGAAATAAGTATAATTCAAAAATATAGGACCTAACTTTAAAATATGTACAAGTCAAGGGATCAAATTATTATTTAATTGTTCATAAAATAAATTAGTCTATGACAAATTTACTTGTTTAACATTAATTAATAGTGAGTAATTTATTATATTTAAGACTATTTTCGTCCAAAAATTATTTTTTGTTATAATAAATTTACTTGTTTTATCCTTAATTAAATAGTGGGTGATTTATTTGATAAATTGTTATTTTTGTTCATTTATTAATTTATAAAAAATAACCTTGACTTTTATATATCGGGAGATATGCACCCTCAACCATCACAATTTTGTGTGCATTTGTGGAAAGTCTACTACGAACCGTGAATTTTACTCCTAAATTTTGTTTTAAAATCTTTTCAGTAAAGACTCCATATTATTGACCACTGACTATACCAGTTGTCATTGTTTGCCTTGTTGAGTCAAATAAGTGTATTGATTTCCACAACAAACAACTTCAATTTTTCCACAGACTTGGAAATTAGAAGCCAAAGATTTTAGGCGGCGAAGCAATTTAGTCAAGTACCCTGGCCCATGCCCATATCGCCATTATATGTGTCCGGACTTGGGAAAATATGGAGAAATTACGAGTCGACCCCTTTAATAAATGTATAACTGCTCAAGTCTATTATGTTTATCTTGTCGGAAAAAAAAAAACTACTTTTTTTGTCAAAAAGAAGTTTATGTCATTAACTAACCAGACATGCGGTAAAGATCATTTAACCAACGCATTACGATACATCAATTTTTCATCAAAATGAATCAATTTTAAATCACAATGCATTGCTTTTGGAATCGCAATGAATAGCAATGTTGTAAACAATATTTTCGGAAATCATAATTGATTTTTTTTTCCATTGATTGTGTATGTTTGTGAATTCTTTGTAGAGATAGTAGGTGAGATTGTGTTCAGTTCGCGGAGTAACCATAAGACCAAGTTCAACAGAATATCTAATTTGTTTTTCATTTGATAGTCAGCTCATTAAAAATATATTTAAAAAAAATCATTTGATATTCATAAGCTACCAAAACAAAAAATGTTTTCAACAGCTTGACACAAAGTCCAATAATTATATATACTTCATCATCTTTATCTCAAATAATTTTAAAATTTGAAGATAATTCGTTTGATGTCCAAATAAAGCAAACAAAATCACTATTTAAAGATAAAAATGTGTACTTTTTATAAGCAAATTTCAAGTTATTTAAATTCCATAAAATTCTAATATTTATTGAATTCAAAACAATGCATCCAAACGGACCATAAGAAAACTTTGCTTAATTACATTCAATTCAAAGGAAATATTTACATAAATTAATCAATCAATCAATCGGTATTCGCTGTACTTGATTCTTACTTTCATTACAATATCAAGCAAAATAATCAAGCTTTGACTGCATATATACAATGAACCTATTTAGTACAAAATAAAAAATGTGATATAATTACTCATGGGAGATATTATTCCCATTACAATTTTTTTGTTTATTCACTATATATTTAATTATTGCATTAAATAAATACATGTTTGGACAAAACTACTTCATTTTAAGTTGACTAATCAAGTTGCTTTCTTAATTACCTTCTAAAATTATCTTTTTTATCAAACATCAATGGGCAACATAATTATTCTATTTATATTCTTAACATTTTAATTGTCAACAAACAAGGTACTTATTTTTTTCGTAATAAATATGTTTAATCAATTTTTCTAATCACTCACATTTCATATTCCATTATCATAAAAATAATATGATTAATACATTTTCTACCATTTTAGATTATATTGGATATTTTATTATCAAAAATTAATATTCTAATTTAGTTTTAAAAATATTATTTTAAAATATCAATTCAATTATAACGGTAGATATTAAACTGAATATTTGTTTCAATCAACTTATAAAGGCAAACAAAATATTTAAATATTACGATACTATTTTATATTATGATTTTACTATTCGATTATTTTACTATTACATCCTTTAAATTTCACTTTAAATTTTTTCCATAACCAATGAACATATATTTACTCTTAAGTTTTGTAGACAAAATGTCCTTACGATATTTTTTATTATACAATATAACTTTAGTTATAAGATTAATTAATAGTCATTACAAAAAGTAAAAATAATAATAGAATAACTATGTTGTTCATAAATGTTTAAACTAAAAAATAATGTTAAAAGGTAATTAGGAAAATTACTTGATTAGTCAACTTAAAATGGCAAGTACTTAAAGGGTAATTTTGTCTAAAGATGCATTTATTTGATGCAATTATTAAGGATGTAGTTGATAAGCAAAAATTGTAGTGAAAATAACATCTCTCATTACTCATTTACAAATGTAATCCTGATGCACAATTTTTAACCGTGATGCATAATTTATGTATCACAAATACATGATTTTGTCTGAGTATCCATCTACGCATGTTTTTCAATTATTAAGTGTATCGTAGTTTTGTTGCCATCGAAAGTGCCTTTTTCAGGTTGCAAAAGATAAAGGGTACTGTAATGTACAGTTGAAAATTTTCCAAAGTGAACTGGCTTGACTCAAAGGGTAAATTACAGATAACCTCACTCAAACTATATGTTCGGTTTGAATTGTCCCTCTCAAACATTTGAAGTAATGTGTCCTTCACATTTAACGAGTAACAAAACAACTACTTCATTCGTTTCGGGCAAAGAGTCCAATATTCAATTTTTGAGTTGTTTTTTAAAAGAGTCCATTAAGGAATAAAAATGTCATTTTATTACTAATAAGCTACTACTAGTGTCATTTTTGAGGGAAAATCGCACCATTGATTCCTTGACTATGGGTCATTTTCAGTATTAGTAATTTAACAATTTTTTGTCAAAAGTGAGTCCTAAGAATATGAAATTTTCACAACTACAGTCCTTTTGATGGATGCCGTTAAAAAAATTATCGTTAAGTTTCCATGTACCTCACACGTGCGTTAAGTAAGGGTTAAAATGAATTTTTTTTAACCTAACTTATATCACAATTTTCAATCGAATCCCAAGGGTTTGAGAAAAGACCCAAAGGCCTTTTCCCCAGTTACACTAGCCTACAAATGAATTAAACTGAAGCAATATTACTTGAAATTGGGAGAGGGTTCCAAAATCAAACCTAACAGAAATTTTGAGGGAGAGAGACTTTGGATAGGGCTTCGCCAGAGCGATTAAAGGGCAAAAATTCTACAAATTTTAATACCCTTCAAATTCAATCAAAATACAATAAAAATGATCAAGATACACTTACAGAGTAAACATTTTTCATATCGACTATTGGGCTCCACCACCACCTTCTTCTAATTTCTTCACATAAGCCTTCAACGTCAGTACCAAATTTCTCACCAACGCCTGCAATGTTCCCACAACCGCCGCCGTCGTCGGCCCCTTCAACGACCCCAACAAATTCGCATAAATCGCAGTCCGTGTCGGCATATTATCCAAAGCCTTAAATCCTCTGGTGCATAGAACTTCCCTTCAAACACGGCCCCACTGAAATCATTCTCCTCCAATCTTTTCTCATTCCGGAACATCCTAAACGGCTTAATCGACGCCGGGATTTCCTCACTGTGATCGAAGAGCCAAACATATTCTCCAAAGCCTTACAAAAAATTTGTATGATTCTTGTTAACAACTTTTATTTTGGAGCCATAGATTCTTAATAATCTAAAATGTCTGATGTAGACACCCCAAATTTGTACCTCTGGTATGTAACATGACATAAAATATCAAGAACTGTTAAAAAGGCTAACAAATGTCAAGTTACAGGGTTTAGATTGCAAAAAAATGCAAAAGAAATGAAAGGATGCATGAATAGTGAATTGCAGGGGCAAAGTGCCAGAAATCGAAACAAGAGAAGCCTGGGAAGTACCCAAGACCCCCTGGGCGCCACCCCCAGCCAGTTTGGGAGTCGCTCCCACTTCCATTGTGGGTGGCTCCCAATAGTACACACTGCACTATAGCGTTCTGCCTTCGATACAATCTCTTATGCGCGCGGTACAAGCCGATGAAGCACAGAAAGAAAAATCTTAATGACGAAGGAATCCCCACTCCTACCTATAAATAAAGGTGTCCGGCTTCAGAAATGATGACGAAATTTTTTTTACACCTTTTCACCGCGCAGTGAGTGATCGCTCTCCCGAGAGAACGCTGAAAGATTTATTCCTTAAGCTCCGAAGCTCTGCCAAATCTTCCTCAAACACAAAAACCAAGTGGCCAAAGTGAAACCTAGTTACCCTGCTAGGATTCCGCTCTATTCCACCGATTTCAAAATCCCAAAAAGCGCTGCCAGAATCCGGACGCCAAATCAAGAAAAACAAGTTGATCTACAGGATTCGCCGCCAAGCAAACAGAAAACAAAAAAAATATAGTTGCTGCGCCGGATCGATGACGAAAAGTAACTTTTGGAAGCGGTTATTCTGCCCAAATCTCCGCAACAGCAAAACAGTAGCAAAAAGACTCCCTCTTCCGGAAGGATAGAGCGAACGTACCCTAAAATCTACTAGAAGCTAGTTGGTACAGGATAAGACCCCCACGCTTCAAGAGGTAGGTTATTTAAAGTTTTATTATATAAAAGTGTTATTTAGATCAGCCCAATGTAAAGTAAATAAGTTGTATGCTGCTCGAATTTCTATAGGAAATAGCATTAAAAAGAGTCATTATTATGTTCAAAATTTTATAAATGTATTTGTAACTCCAGGAAGGAGACTGTTGCAAATTTGTAATAATATAGATACATTTGTTAAATAAATATATAAAAAAGCATATTTTAGCCAAAAACTATTTTGAGACCGAAAGGGCCAGTTGGGTGTCTAACTTATTCTCACCTCGTAACTTAGCCTCCGAACCCTTTTACAAATCTGGTTGCATTTGGTTTTTCTTTGTTTTTCCTTAAAATAAAGATGACGACTCTGTTACAACATCTTGAGTTCACAATGAAGCTGGGCGTATTCCCACGCGCTCTTTGCAACGTTTCTTTTCGCACTTTTAATTTTGTTTTCCCCTAAACAAGGGAAGATGGAATGAAACGAGCGTTGCGTTTTCTGAATCTCATTTTCCCCTAAATAAGGGAGGGTGAGATACAGAAAACCCAGGCATTCACAGTGACCCACAATGAGGTCGGGGTGTATTTCACGCGTTTTTTACAACACCTGTTTTACACTTTTAATTTTGTTTTTGTTTTCTCCTAAAAAAGGGAAGATGGAATGAAAAGAGAGATATCTTCCCCGAATCTCGTGTTCCCCTAAACAATGGAGTGCAGGATACGGAGAAATCTCGGGGCACGCACAATGGCGACTCTGCTGGGGACGTCGTTTTTATTTTAAAGAAAATAAAAATAGAGGGCTAGACTCACTTTTATAAAAAAAAACAAAAAAAAAAGTTTTCTTTGTTTCTGGCTAAAATATGCTTATTATATTTCTTTAGTATTTTAAATATTGCATTTTCATATATCTGTATATATATTTGTGAATAACCGTGAAACTTGCAGCAGCTTCATTCCGGGCACCGTTGCAAATACAAAAAAAAAAAAAAAGGATTTCGGGCAGGATAAAAAAAACAAGGGGCTTATTATTGCTTTATTTTGCTTTATCTTGCTATTATTATTCTGCTCTATTTATTTATTCCGCGCAAAATATGCAAATATTCTTTTATTCTGTCATATTATTTGTACATCCATACATGTTTGCATTTTTTTTATTATCAAAAAAAAAATCTTCTTTCCTTTAATATCAATATGCTTGTTTTTTGTCTTTTCTCTTTTATATTTATTTGGCTTCTTGTGTGTGTATATAATTTTCAATTCTAAAAAAAATCTTTTTTCTAAAAAAAAGAAAAAAAAATTCGTTTTCCGAAAAAATAAAAATTAAAAAAGAGTTTTTAGAAAGAAAAAAAAAGGAAAGAAAATTGTTTTCTAATATTAAAAAAAATTCATCTCTTTTCAAAAAAAAAAGTTAAAAAAAACCCATTTTCTCAAACCAAAAGGAAAAAAATTGTTTTTGAAAAAAAAAGTTTTTCATTAAAAAATAAATATATATAATAATAATTTCGTTTTTCAAAAATAATGTTCAACAAAAAAAATTAGATCAAAAAAAGCAAACAAAAATTTATTCCTTTTTTTTACTAAAAAACAATTTTAGTACGTTAAGTTGACCAAAACGTTAAAAAGAAATTTAGAGGGGCCTAAATGACAAAAGGGAAAAAGGTGAAAGGAGTGAAATGCCAAAAGCCCAAAAGTGAAACATTCACAATTGTTGAGGGCGCGGCGCCCAAATTGACTTTCGGCAGCGCCCAACCTCTTCCTACGTGGCCCGTTCTCATTTTTTAATAATTTTGTTCGATGTTAGGTTTATTTTATCCGTCAGGTCGCCTATTTTTACCGTTTGGTGCACTCATTTTTCCTGTTACTCCACCTTTCAAAAAAAATCATCAAATTTTTTTTTCATTTCCTTTAAATCATGTGTTGTGTTTATACATATTGAGATCTTTGTTGTTTTCTTTTGGTACCACTAACAATTTTGCAGGGGCTGAAAAATAAAAAATATAGGATTGTTAACATTTTTTTGATGCATCTTCAACTTTGGTATATTATAAGTCTACTGCAAAGTCGAAGATGGGTATCGTTGCAAAGTCACATATCGTGATTTGGTGTGGCTCCGTTTTGGTTCTGTAAGTATCCTAATATTTACTCTACAATACTTACAACACAAGTGGAGCGTAAATATAAAATTTTATAGAAATTTGAAGCATAATTTTTTAAAGTTGACTTTTAGAGTAAAACTTCTCAAAATAATATAGTTGACATTTTGCCTAAAACGGAAGTAGTAGTATTTATATAGAATTGACGAGTATTTCATTGCGTTTATAATATTCCCAGTACCACTCTGTCATAGCCTCGGGTAATTTTTATTTGATAACAATTATTCTTTTATTTCATTATACATAATCTCCTAACAAAGTATAAGTTTTGTTACACGTCAATCTGATAATGGAGTGCAGCTTAATGGTAAGACGTTTCACCCATACCTAATACCTAATAGGTCATGGGTTCGAGTCACTAAGGGAGTAAGTAAAAAACCACTACTGATT
Source organism: Codonopsis lanceolata (assembly GCA_013146195.2). Lineage (NCBI taxonomy): Eukaryota > Viridiplantae > Streptophyta > Magnoliopsida > Asterales > Campanulaceae > Codonopsis > Codonopsis lanceolata. The sequence goes on along the minus strand of CM028382.1, from coordinate 14,151,645 downwards.
CTTTTTATTAAAAGATGAAAAAAATAATAATAATAACATGCCAATCTCCAAACAACTGAAAAGAGTATTTGATAACAAGTATTCTTCAGTAACTCTCCGCCATGAGAAATTTCTTCGTCCAATTCTTCTGTGCATTTACATGAAATTCAAAGTATGAAACATTAGTTAGTCCACATATGTTTAGGATATATATGTTCTAATAAAGTGAATCTTTTCAAGTTCAGTGAAACAAAACGAGAATGCATTAAAAAAAATAAGCCTCAATTAGCTTCTCTAGAATTTGGTACATTTACTACTAGTGTTTTTTTTTTTCAAACTAGAACAATAATCATAATATATATATATATGATTGTATTAATGCAAGTGGTAATTCTAACAATACAACAATAACAAGGATTATTATTGATATATATAATAACATGTTCTTACCTTTTAAACTTCTTTATCGCGCTAAGTTCACAGTCATTTTCACGTACATCCAGTCTTTTAAGTCATCTGTAAACTGGAAAAAGGCATGTCTGCCACGACGATTGAAAAGCAAACCACCACATATTCCCCAAAATCCAGTGACAAAACCTACTGCCATACCAATATAAAGCCATTTGTCGTACTCATCTTTGTCTTCTTTGTAATCTTCATTGTCATCAACTAAAGGTGGCGGCTCATCTCCAGGGCATTTTGATGTAAGTGGAGGCCCACAAAGTCCAACATTCTCAATATAATTGGATGCACCAAAGGTTTGGAGTTGGGAGCCCGATGGTATCTTGCCGGAAAAATTATTGTACGACACATCTAGATAATCTAGAAAATTCAGCTTAGACAAACTAGCTGGTAATTTACCGGATAGTCTATTTCTCGATAAATCAAGAGACAAGAGTGACTTTAGTCGACCAATCTGTTGAGGAACCTTGCCATGTAATGCATTTCTTGATAAGTTCAATGCAACGAGTTCAACTAGCTCCGTTATTTCACTTGGAATTTCTCTCGTTAAATCATTGCTCGAAAGATCAATGCCCTTCAATAATCGAAGATTCTTTCCAAATTCAAGCTCTCTTCCATGCCATCTTATCACTGAACGGTCACTGTAGCCAACATAATTATCAACATTGGCATCCATCGATCTTCTTTCCATCTTATGGTCATAACCGATTACGTGCTTGAGTTCTTTTTGGACCATGGCATTTAGATTGTTTAAACATGGAGGAATGGTTCCAGATAGGTTGTTAATAGAAAGGTCTAGGACATGAAGAGCCATTAACCAGCATAAATTTGTAGGGATGGTCCCAAAAAAATTATTTGTTCGTAGGCTAAGAAAGTATAAATTAAAGATCTTTCCCCCTAGCCATGCCGGTACATTTCCAGATAACTTATTCACTCCAACATCCAAAAATATCAACTGTGTGCAATTTGATAAGGACAAGGGAAGCTCTCCGGATAAGCTATTATTGTACAAATATAATGTTTCCAATTTTAATAAAGTTCCCACAGAAGAAGGAATTTTACCAGAAAGTTTGTTGTGTGATAAATTAAGAACAACTAGTTTCTGCAGTTTTCCTAAACAATGTGGAATTTCCCCAGTTAGAAAGTTGTTTGAGATGTCAAGAAATTCTAAGGCCACTTTACTTAGAGGACATAAGAAAGAGAGTGTTCCCGAAAATTTATTCTTAGAAAGATTTAATAATGCCAAACTTGAAGGCAATAGTGGTACTGGGCCCCCAAAATTGTTTGAACTCAGATCAATATTGGGAAACGGGGCAAAAAATGATGATAAATCTGGTAATGTGCCTCCAATATTGTTTGAAGATAAATTCAAATATTTGCATCTTCCAGTGACGTTCCAAAACCATTTCGGAATATTATCAAAACTATTATTGGAAATATCAAGATAATGAAAGTCATGCTGAGTTCGAATCCATTGTGGAAAATGTGGGCCTAGATTGCAAGACCTCAATTTTATCCTTTCTAACTGAAAAGGGGGAACCCATTGAGGGCTTATTTGGAAATCCAACCGATTGAAAGACAAGTCCAGAGTGGTTAGATGTGAGAAACTTGACAAGGGAGTTTCTGTGACGACACCGAGAGAGTTGAAAGAAAGATACAATCTCTCAAGCATTGATATTTTCCCCAAATTTTTGGTAAAAAATTCGCTCAACTTATTTTTGGACATGTATAAATATTTCAATGAAGAAAAGTTTAAGATGGCCTGAGGAAATGTCCCAAAAAGTTTGTTACTACCAACATTCAACCCCTCTAATGTAGACTCAGGACACCCAGACAAGTTGTCGACAAAGTCTGAAAAGTTTCCACTCAAATTGTTGTTGTTTAGGAACAGCTCTTGCAAATTGCACAAATTACTGAATGATTTCGGTATCATGCCTTCTAGAAGATTATAAGAGAGATCAAGATGATTCAAGTTAGAGAGATTTCCAAGTTGAGAAGGAATGGTTCCACCAAAGTTCGAGATAGAAAGATCAAGATGCTGTAATTTGGTGAATGAACCAAAGAAATTGGGGATGGGCCCGTTTTCAAAATCATTGCGACTAAGGTCGAGATAATTCAAGCCAGAGAGGTTTCCAAGTTGAGAAGGAATGGTTCCACCAAATTGAGAGTAAGAAAGATCAAGATGCTGTAATTTGGTGAATGAACCAAAAAAATTGGGGATGGGCCTGTTTTCAAAATCATTGCGACTAAGGTCGAGATAGTTCAATTCCCGCAATTCAAGCAATGAAGGACTGATGTTACCTCTCATAAGGAAATATGAAAGATCAAGCTTGATAACATGAGCAGTTCGATTGCTGCACTGGACTCCACTCCAATTGCAGCAGTCTTTATGAATTTCTTCGCTGCTCCAAGATGAGAGAAAGCCTTCATCGTCTATAAGGCCGGCTTTGAAAGTGAGAAGTGCTTGTCTCTCCTTGTTGATGCAGTTGGTGACTTCATCAAAACCAAGAGAAGAGGCAGTATTAAAATAATTCACAAATAGGAAAAGTAGAACAAAAGCATACATGATGTAGTATATGTTGAACTGAAGAAAAGTGGACTTAGCAAACTAGTCTCGTGCTCATCTTATTCATCAAATTACGATATATAAACACTAAGGAAATTTCTATTAAAGAAATTTTAAATTATTTAACCATTTTTTTCAATTATTTAAAATTACTTTGCAAGTCATACAAAAAAATGATAGTCTTCGAGTGGAAAGTCTACCAAGACAAGTTGTTCTTAGGGGCAGAGGAGTCGTTGGACATTTATTTCACTGAAGACAAGGACAAGTCTAGCATGGTTGATTTTAATATCTTACACCAAAGATTGTTTCAGTTTATTTAATTGAAATTCCAAAATTAGTTAATAGATTATGGATCCGGGTATTTTTACTAGGGTAAATTATTCAAAAAATCATCGTACTATTCGTAGGTAACCAATTTGACCAACCATATTACAATATCTCAAATGTGACCAATAAACTCACTAAGACCATCTCTAACTTTAAACCTCAAATTTGGTTCATTTCAACACCAAACACTATTCTAACTCCAACCCACAACCCCAACTAGAATATTCTTTAACATATTCTATATTTATTTCTTTTGCTTTATTTATCAACATGTATATTAATTTGTTATTAACCTTTTAAATAATAATTATTAAGATTACACAATTAATAATTTTTAGTATATTTAATAGTTTTGTATTTATAATATTATTTACGTCATTAATAATATTTAAATATGTACGCATTTCTTTAGTTTAAATGTGTGGTGTTCTCTAATTAATATAATAATTATTTATTTATTTATTTGTATAATATATATATATATATATAAATAATTAAAAAAAATTAATTAATAATGTTCAATAGTTTAAAATACATAATATTATTATTATTTATTTATTTATTTATTATATTATCTAATATTATATATTTATTAGTTTTTAACACATTTAAATTAATAATATCATATTATTAATAACTTTGAGTAATTAATAATTCATTAAAAATTAATATATACCATGGGTCTCCCACCAATACCAAATTTGATAAACGAATAGTGCAACCCCAAATTTGGGGTATAATTATTCACCGTCTCAAATTTGGTATAGGTTTTGCGGATGGGTTGGAGTGGGAAACCTTCCCCCCCCCCCCAAAATGAGGATTAGGGGTATGCATTGGAGTTGGCTTAATTGGGTGCCCCAATTTTGTTACGGATTTGTTAATGTCGACTAACTGATGGATTTTATGAAGGGTATTCTTATACATCTTTGTTGAAAATATAAAGACAAAATTTTAAAATGAACAAGAAAGACAGAATTGGGGAAATTAAATTTACTAAAAGGACAAAAATGCTCACATAAAGTTCCTTTGCTAGTCAAAATTAGCAGTCCAGTTAAAAAATTAGATGGATCACTAATGGTAATGACCACATCGCACCCAATTACAAGGATTAATAAACGTCTTAAATGATGGGTTGTAAAATGTGTTTTAACGATAATACTTATTACACATTGTCTCTTCCACATTAATTACTTATATATATATATATATCAATTACACTTTTTCTCATTAATTATTTAACTTCTCGAATATGTGTAATCGTTTTATGGGTATTTTTTCTAAGACAGTGATGGCTTCATCCATTTTATTTGTAAATTGCACTAAAACTTTCGGTATTATTGACGTACAGCTTGATCAAAAAATTTGTACCCAAAGAAACTATCCAACACAAGCGTGAGTTGAATTAGTCTTTTGAGTGGAAATTTTTGCATAAATGACTAAGTCTTCGGGCGTATATTCCACAAGCAATTACTAATAGTCTATTATCTTGGTGGAAATTTAATTTTGTGTGATACTGATTTATGCGGGGAAGATGCAAATGGATTGGAGGGCTATTTATATCTTTGAATCATATATGTGAAATGTATTAAGTATGCTCTGACTTGACGAAGTCATCTTTTTGGGCCTTTGACTCTCTCTCTCTCTCTCTCTCTCTCTCTCTCTTTTCTCATTAATTATTTAACCTCTCGAATATGTGTAATCGTTTTATGGGTATTTTTTCTAAGACAATGATGGTTTCATCCATTTTATTTGTAAATTGCACTAAACTTTCGATATTATTGGCATATAGCTTGATCCAAAAATTTGTACCCAAATAAACTATCCAACACAAGCGTGAGTTGAATTAGTCTTTTGAGTGGAAATTTCTGCATAAATGACTAATAGTCTATTATCTTGGTGGATATTTAATTCTGCGTGATACTGATTTATGCAGGGAAGATGCAAATGGATTGGAGGGGTATTTATGTTTTTGAATCATATATGTGAAATGTATTAAGTATGCTCTGACTTGACAAAGTCATCTTTTTGGGCCTTTTGACTCTCTCTCTCTCTCTCTCTCTCTCTCTCTCTCACTCTTTTTCTCATTAATTATTTAACCTCTCGAATATGTGTAATCGTTTTATGGGTATTTTTTCTAAGACAATGATGGCTTCATCCATTTTATTTGTAAATTGCACTAAAACTTTCGGTATTATTGACGTATAGCTTGATCCAAAAATTTGTACCCAAAGAAACTATCCAACACAAGAGTGAGTTGAATTAGTCTTTTGAGTGGAAATTTATGCATAAATGACTAATAGTCTTCGGGCGTATATTCCACAAGCAATGACTAATAGTCTATTATCTTGGTGGAAATTTAATTCTGCGTGATACTGATTTATGCGGGGAAGATGCAAATGTATTGGAGGGGTATTTATGTCTTTGAATCATATATGTGAAATGTATTAAGTATGCTCTGACTTGACGAAGTCATCTTTTTGAGCCTTTGACTCTCTCTTTATCTCTCTATCTCTCATTTACTCGCACTCTCTCCTTCTCTCTCTCTCTCTTTCTTCGATTAAAGAGGATCAGTAATGTTTCCCCCACTTACCCCCATGGTAACTCGAACCCACGACTTAGTCCACTCTCTCTTCTCTCACTCATTCACCCCCTAAATCACAGTCCACGTGCTCTCCCTCTATGCCAGTCTTCAAACCCTAGGTTCATCTCTTTCTCTCTCACACAGTGATCTCTCTCTCTCTCATCCTTAATCACAGTATTTATGCTCTCCCTCTATGCCTTATATCGTACGTCTTCCCAGCCTTCAAACCCTAAGTTCATCTCTTTCTCTCCCACACAGTGATATCACAAGGCACCTATTGCATGTGCAAGTTATGCATGCCCTAGTCACTCTTGCTTTTTTCTAGCCAATGATTTTAATAACCATGTGAGTCGCTCAAATGACTCAACAAACAACCGTGTGGGTTGTTCAAACGAACTTTGAACGACCGTGTGAGTCGTTCAAACGACCATGTGAGTCATTTAAACGACCTCGAACGACCATCTAAGTCTTTTGAAGAAAAAAAAAAGGGTATAACATGTGACTCATTCAAACAACCTCTAACTACGCCGTAAATCATTCGAGGAAAAAAATTATATTATTGGGTTTTTAAATAAAATGATGCCATAAAAGGTTTTTTGAAACAACTAAGACCTTTTTTTAACACGAGGGTTTTGACTATTGCTCTACAAACTCCATCGTATCGTACTAAAAAGATAAAAAGGACAAACGTGGCCCGTCATATCGTGACGGAGTGAGGATAGATTTCTTCTTCAAAATCCAGCTCAAAAAAAGGAAACGGCATTAAATCAGCAAAAATATTGTTCATAATTAAAAGTAAATACAATATTCGTCAAAATATCTTGTTCCTAAAACTTTATTAATTGCTTGTTTGGTTGTTTAGTGGATCAAAACGCTGACAAAATATTTAACGTTTTCTCTTATAAAGTGTTTCAATGTAGCGTTTCAATACAACATTTTAAAATACAATGTTTTTAAAAATGTACAACATTATAAAAATATGTTGCGTTTACAATTACTACGTTAATGAAAATAACGCTTTGAAATAGTTTCTCAAATGTGTTTACAAAAGAAAATTTGTGTTTTGAAAACGCTGCATATTGAAAAAACTGTATTTTCAAAACGCTGCACCAAACGAGACATAATTCCTAATAGCATTTGCAATATAGACATATTAGTGACGGAACATTCTGGGTTAGGAGCAAAATTTAAAAAACATTGTGAGAAATGAGCGAAAAGAAAGGGGGGTGGGGGAGAGTAAAAATCAGGTGAAAATGAATCATACTTCCGCCATTCTGAGTAAAAAAATCTTCGTTTGAAAATCAATTTTTTTTAAGAAAATAACACTTTTAGTAGTTCATTAGTAATAAAATAACATTTTTATGCCTTAATTTTTGAAAGCGGACTCTTTGCCCGAAACGGATGGAGCATTTGTTCAGGGCGAGAAAAAATTGAATACAAAGTTGTCACGTGTACAACAATTATTTTTATTTTAGTAATAGTTATAAATTTATCGATTTAATACTTCTGAGAACAATATACTACTTTAAGTTTTTATCTAGTTGCTTGAGTAATCATATTTAATCATTTATGCACAAAAATAGAGAAAAAAAAGATTTGCATTATATATACCTGAAGCAATTCCCTCAGGAGTGTACCAGATCAGTAATGGGAGAGGGGGAGAGAGAGAAACAGAGATGTTTCTGTTCTTTGAATCTATGAAGACTAATCTTTTACACTATCCAGTATGCTGTGAACTTGATTGTCCAGCTTCCAGAACTCTGAACAAAGACTAGCTGGAGCTCCCCAAACCCATCAACAAGAATGATGGAATGACTGAACACCTCCCTCAAACTGTTTCATGAAAACTTCAGCTCTATCTCACATACTTACAAAAACTGTTTTTTGGCTGATTGAATCGAGCCAGTTCACCACGTCAATGAGCAAAATGGAATTCAAGCTCCTGTTACTATACATTAAACCTTGATGCAAAAGCAGTGTCTTCAAAGTATGTGCTCCACAATGAGAAATGATTTTGCTCCCTCTCTATCTACTCTGTCCCAAGTATAATCTCACAGCCCAGTATACCCGAACTGCAGATTTTTCGAAAATAACAAGAGTTAAAAACAGCCATCAGACAGTTTACAGACTCGATGCAAATATAGTTTCACCATCAAAACTTGTACAGACATTAAACATATTTATGCATGAATCTTCTGATGAGGGGCTTGGGCATTACCTAAGAGTTGGGTAACAGCCGACCATTGTACATCTTATCAAGCAATTGACGTGCATCCGGCCTCCTAAGAAGACCTTTGTTGTTCGGTGCACCAGTCCCTAAGCAAATAGGACACACTAGTTTTCCTCTACCTGCGACCCAAAAGAGTAGGAATCATTCCAAAAACTATTCAGACCGGCGAAAACAAACAAACAAGTAAACAAGAAGGCAATATGTTGCACTTTTCTTGCTTCATGTTATCCCTAACATCTACCAAGTCCTTATTCAAATTAAGGAATGTTGTACGTAAAATTTTGACCTTGACCAAGTAGCTGCATGTGAGGTGATTCATCTGCAACTAATTCCCTCCCTCCCCCCACCAAAAAGAAAAAACACACACACAAAAGCCATTGTCCCTGAAACATGTAAAAAAAACTTGTATTAGTCAATTTTGCGATAATTATTAGACTAGATAAAATAGGGGTACGAATTGGTGTGTCCAAACGATGATAATCATTGATATTAATTTGTTCTTACCTTTAGAAAGCTTTTATCGGGCTAATATCATAGCCATCTTCACATAAAGCCAGTCGATCAAGTCATCTAAGAAGAGAAAAAAAGCATGCCTACCACGACGATTGAGAAGCAAAGCACCGCATGTTCCCCAAAATCCAATTATGAAACCCACACCCAAGCCGATGTGAAGCCAATTCTTGTACTCATTGTTGTCTTCTTCATTGTCAACGATGGTAGAGGGCGGCTCATCTTCAACACAATTTGATGGAAGTGGGGCCCCACAAAGTCCAACATTCCCAATATAATTGGAAGCATTAAAACCTTGGAGTTGAGTGCCCAATGGTATCTTGCCGAAAAAATTATTATACGACACATCTAGATAACCTAAAAAATGTAGCTCAGACAAGCTAGGAGGTAGTTTACCATATAGTTGATTTCTCGATAAATCAAGAGACAAAAGTGAATTTAGCCGACCAATCTGTTGAGGAACTTTGCCATGTAATGCATTTCTTGATAAGTTCAATGCAAGCAGTTCAAATAACTCTGTAATTTCTTTTGGAATTTCCCCGGTCAACTTATTGCTCGAAAGATCAATACTCTTCAATAATCTAAGATTCTTTTCAAATTCAAGCTCCCTTCCTTGCCATTTTATCACTGAATGGTCACTGTAGGCAACAGACTCAACAGAAGCATTCCAGTTATAATGATCATAATTGATTACCTCGAGTCCTTTTTGAACCATGGCTTTGAGATTGTTTAAGCATGGAGGAATGGTTCCAGATAAGTTGTTCATAGAAAGGTCCAGGACATGAAGGGCCATTAACCAACATAAATTTGAAGGGATGGTCCCAAAAAAATTATTTGATCGTAGGCTAAGAAAGCATAAAGACGGCATGTTTCCCCCTAGCCATGGCGGTACATTTCCAGATAACTTGTTTACTCCAACATCCAAAAATATCAGTTTTGTGCAATTTGACAAGGACAAGGGAAGCTCTCCAGATAAGCTATTATTGTACAGATATAATGATTCCAAGTTAAATAAAGTTCCCACAGAAGAAGGAATTTTATCAGAAAGTTTGTTGTGTGCTAAATCAAGAACAACTAGTTTCTGCAATTTTCCTAAACAATCAGGAATTCCCCCAGTTAGAAAGTTGTGGGTGATGTCAAGAAAGGATAAGGCTGCTTCACTTAGTTGACATAAAAAAGAGAGTGTTCCCGAAAACTTATTCTTAGAAAGATATAATGATTCTAAACTTGAAGGCAATGGTGGAATTGGCCCCTCAAAATTGTTTGAACTCAGATCAATATAGGGAAACGGGCCAAAAAATGATGATAAATCTGGTAATGTGCCTCCAATATTGTTTGAAGATAAATTAAAAAATGTGCATCTTCCAGTGACGTTCCAAAACCATGTCGGAATATTATCAAAACTATTATTGGAAATATCAAGATAATCAAAGCCATGCTGAGTTTGAATCCATTGTGGAAAATGTGGGCCTAGATTGCAAGACCTCAAACTTATCCATGTTAACTGAAAAGGGGGAACCCATTGAGGGCTTATTTGGAAATCCAACCGGTTGAAGGACAAGTCCAGATAGACTAGATGTGAAAAACTTGACAAGGGAGCTTCTGTGACGACACCAGAGAGAGTTGAAAGAAAGATCCAATCTCTCAAGCATTGATATTTTCCCCAAATTTTTGGTAAAAAATTCGCTCAACTTATTTTTGGACACGTCTAAATTTTTCAATGAAGAAAAGTTTAAGATGGCCTGAGGAAATGTCCCAAAAAGTTTGTTACTACCAACACGCAACGACGCTAATGTAGCCTCAGGACACCCAGACAAGTTGTCGACAAAGTCTGAAAAGTTTCCACTCAAACTGTTGTTGTACAGTATCAGCACTTGCAAATTGCACAAATTTCTGAATGATTTGGGTATCATGCCTTCTAGAAGATTATCAGAGAGACCAAGAAAAGTGTAGGCGTTGGTCAAGTTGAACAACCGCTATACATGGATGATGTAAAACCGGTAGAGGAGATTCGATCGCTGGAAGAGTTTATCAAAAAGAGAAGGGACACGACCTTTGAGAGCCGCAGTTGTCTCAAACTCACGTAAGAGAAGCGGAGGCTCTTGATTGGTCTACCCAATTAGTGGCTCTCTAAGGTTAAACATGTCAAGATATCAAGGAAGATTGAGACAAGTGTTCTCAAAGAGTTTGTGCCAATATCATAATCGCCCAATAAGAGATAATTCAAGTGAGAGAGGTTTCCAATTTGTGAAGGAATGATTCCGCCAAAGTTGGAGCCAGAAAGATCAAGATACTGTAATTTGGTGAATGAACCAAAGAAATTGGGGATGAGCCTGTTTTCAAAATCATTCAGACTAAGGTCGAGATAGTTCAATTCCCGCAATTCAAGCAATGAAGGACTGATGTTACCTCTCAGACTGAAATCTATAAGATCAAGCTTGATAACATGACCAGTTCGGTTGTTGCACTCCAACTCAATTGCAATTGCAGCAGTCTTTATGAACTTCTTCGCTGCTCCAAGATGAAGAGCCTTCAGAAAGCCTTCATCGTCTATAAGGCCAGCTTTGAAAGTGAGAAGTGCTTGTCTCTCCTTGTTGATGCAGTTGGTGACTTCATCAAAACCAAGAGAGGAGGCAGTATTCAAATAATTCACAAATAGGAAAAGTAGAACAAAAGCATACATGATGTAGTATATGTTGAACTGAAGAAAAGTGGACTTGGCGAACTAATCCCGTGCTCATCTTATTCATCATATTACGATATATAAATACTAAGGAAATTTGTATTAAAGAAATTTTAAATTATTTAACCATTTTTTCAATTATTTAAAATTACTTTGCAAGTCATACAAAAAAATGATAGTCTTCGAGTGGAAAGTCTACCAAGACAAGTTGCTCTTAGGGGCAGAGGAGTCGTTGGACATTTATTTCACTGAAGACAAGGACAAGGCAATTCCAATACAAAAGTCTAGCATGGTTGATTTCAATATCTTACACCAAAGATTGTTTCAGTTTATTTAATTGAAATTCCAAAATTAGTTAATTGATTATGGATCCGGGTATTTTTATTAGGGCAAATTATTCAAAAAAATCATCGTATTATTCGTAAGTAACCAATTTGACCAACCATATTACAATATCTTAAATGTGACCAATAAACTCACTAAGATCATCTCTAACGTTAAACCTCAAATTTGGTTCATTTCAATACCAAACACTATTCTAACTCCAACCCACAACCCCAACTAGAATTTTTTTTAACATATTCTATATTTATTTCTTTTGCTTTATTTATCAACATGTATATTAATTTGTTATTAACCTTTTAAATAATAATTATTAAGATTACAAATTAATAATTTTAGTATATTTAATAGTTTTGTATTTATAATATTATTTATGTCATTAATAATATTTAAATATGTTAGCATTTCTTTAGTTTAAATGTGTGATGTTCTCTAATTAGTATAATAATTATTTATTTATTTATTTGTATATAATATATATATATATATATATATATATATATATATATAATTGAATTTTTTCAATTAATTATAAAAACAATGACCACATTGCACCATGTTATAAAGTACGTCGATCATGTAAGTTAATTGGTCATATCAATTACGTAGGAATAGTAGGATAGTTAATGGCCACATTATAAGTATTGCATAAAAGGTATTTAAAAATTGAGCTCCAGCTCAAATGAACCTAACCCACTATAATTTGTCTAGTCTAAAAAGTGTATTGACTTTGATTTTTCCACAAAGACTTGGAGAATAATCCCTCAAACATAGGTTATGTGTGAATTGTCCATTTCAACTGATATGGTTCCCTCTACTACCGTGATTTTGTTTGCATTTGTGGACCGATTACTACCGTGATTTTACTTCTAAATTTTGTTTTAAAAATCTTATCAACAAAGACTATATTATTGACCACTGAACACACTAGTTGTCATTGTTTGCCTTGTCGTTCCACGACAAACAACTTAATTTTTCCACAAAGACTTGGAAATTAGAAACCAAAGATTTTAGTCAAGTGCCCTGGCCCATGCCCATATGACCATTATACGTGCCCGGACTTGGGAAAATATGGAGACATTGCAGGTTTAACTGCACAAGCCTATTATGTTTTTCTTACCATAAAAAAATAAAAAAAAATAAAAAACCTACTTTTGGTATCGAAAAGACGTTAAAGGATCATGTACCCCACACATTAATACATCAATTTTTCTAGAATTATTTTAAAATTTGAAGAAAATAATTATACATACTTTACTATCTTTTCTAGAATAATTTTAAAATTTGAAGAAAATTTGTTTGTTGTCCAAATTAGCAAACCAAATCCTTATTTATAACGACATTAAATAGGTTATGTTAGAATCGTCCATTTCAACTAATATGCACCCTCAACCATCACGCAATTTTGTTTGTATTTGTGGACCGACTACTACTGTGATTTTTACTTCTAAATTTTGTTTAAAACATAAACAAA
>CM028382.1:14136891-14138391 GCA_013146195.2 Codonopsis lanceolata | reverse complement strand
TTATTTCTTTCTCATTGTTCCTTTTGTGTGTGTTTTTCTTTTTTGGTGGGGGAGGGAGGGAATTAGTTGCAGATGAATCACCTCACATGCAGCTACTTGGTCAAGGTCAAAATTTTACGTACAACATTCCTTAATTTGAACAAGGACTTGGTAGATGTTAGGGATAACATGAAGCAAGAAAAGTGCAACATATTGCCTTCTTGTTTACTTGTTTGTTTGTTTGTGCTGGTCTGAATAGTTTTTGGAATGATTCCTACTCTTTTGGGTCTAGAGGAAAGTGTGTCCTATTTGCTTAGGGACTGGTGCACCGAACAACAAAGGTCTTCTTAGGAGGCCGGATGCACGTCAATTGCTTGATAAGATGTACAATGGTCGGCTGTTACCCAACTCTTAGGTAATGCCCAAGCCCCTCATCAGAAGATTCATGCATAAATATGTTTAATGTCTGTACAAGTTTTGATGGTGAAACTATATTTGCATCGAGTCTGTAAACTGTCTGATGGCTGTTTTTAACTCTTGTTATTTTCGAAAAATCTGCAGTTCGGGTATACTGGGCTGTGAGATTATACTTGGGACAGAGTAGATAGAGAGGGAGCAAAATCATTTCTCATTGTAGAGCACATATTTTGAAGACACTGCTTTTGCATCAAGGTTTAATGTATAGTAACAGGAGCTTGAATTCCATTTTGCTCATTGATGTGGTGAACTGGCTCGATTCAATCAGCCAAAAAACAGTGTTTGTAAGTATGTGAGATAGAGCTGAAGTTTTCATAAAACAGTTTGAGGGAGGTGTTCAGTCATTCCGTCATTCTTGTTGATGGGTTTGGGGAGCTCCAGCTACTCTTTGTTCAGAGTTCTGGAAGCTGGACAATCAAGTTCACAGCATACTGGATAGTGTAAAAGATTAGTCTTCATAGATTCAAAGAACAGAAGCATCTCTGTTTCTCTCTCTCCCCCTCTCCCATTACTGATCTGGTACACTCCTGAGGGAATTGCTTCAGGTATATATAATGCAAATCTTTTTTTTTCTCAATTTTTGTGCATAAATGATTAAATATGATTACTCAAGCAACTAGATAAAAACTTAAAGTAGTATATTGTTCTCAGAAGTATTGAAAAACAAAAAAAATATTGATAAATTTATAACTATTACTAAAATAAAAATAATTGTTGTACACGTGGCAACATTGTATTCAATTTTTTCTCGCCCTGAACAAATACTCCCTCAGTTCTGGACAAAGAGTATTATTTTATTTTAGAATGTTCTTTTTAAAGAGTCACTTTCAAAATTAAGACATAAAAATGTTATTTTATTACTTAGTGAATTACTAAAAATGTTATTTTCTTAAAAAGTTTGACTTTCAAACGAGAGTTTTTTTACCCAAAACGGAGGAAGTATCATTCATTTTCACCTGATTTTTTCATTTCGCTCATTTCTCACAATGTTTTTAAATTTTGCTCCCAACCCAGAATGTTCTGTCACTAATATGTATATATTGC
>CM028382.1:14086891-14131891 GCA_013146195.2 Codonopsis lanceolata | reverse complement strand
ATTAACAAATTCGTTACAAAATTGGGGCACCCAATTAAGCCAACTCCAATGCATACTCCTAATCCTCATTTTGGGGGGGGGAAGGGTTTCCTACTCCAACCCATCCCCAAAACCTATATCAAATTTGAGACGGTGAATAATTATACCCCAAATTTGGGGTTACACTATTCGTTTATCAAATTTGGTATTGGTGGGGGACCCATGGTATATATTAATTTTTAATGAATTATTAATTACTCAAAGTTATTAATATTATGCTATTATTAATTTAAATGTGTTAAAAACTAATAAATATATAATATTAGATAATAAATAAATAAATAATAATAATATTATGTATTTTAAACTATTGAACATTATTAATTAAAAATTTTCAATTATATATATATATATATATATATATATTATACAAATAAATAAATAACTAATTATTATACTAATTAGAGAACACCATACATTTAAACTAAAGAAATGCGTACATATTTAAATATTATTAATGACATAAATAATATTATAAATACAAAACTATTAAATATACTAAAATTATTAATTGTGTAATCTTAATAATTATTATTTAAAAGGTTAATAACAAATTAATATACATGTTGATAAATAAAGCAAAAGAAATAAATATAGAATATGTTAACAAATATTCTAGTTGGGGTTGTGGGTTGAAGTTAGAATAGTGTTTGGTGTTGAAATGAACCAAATTTGAGGTTTAACGTTAGAGATGGTCTTAGTGAGTTTATTGGTCACATTTAAGATATTGTAATGTGGTTGGTCAAATTGATTACCTACGAATAGTACGATGATTTTTTTGAATAATTTTGGAATTTCAATTAAATAAACTGAAACAATCTTTGGTGTAAGATATTAAAATCAACCATGCTAGACTTTTGTATTGGAATTGCCTTGTCCTTGTTTTTAGTGAAATAAATGTCCAACGACTCCTCTGCCCCTAAGAGCAACTTGTCTTGGTAGACTTTCCACTCGAAGACTATCATTTTTTTGTATGACTTGCAAAGTAATTTTAAATAATTGAAAAAAATGGTTAAATAATTTAAAATTTCTTTAATAGAAATTTCCTTAGTATTTATATATTGTAATATGATGAATAAGATGAGCACGGGACTAGTTCGCCAAGTCCACTTTTCTTCCGTTCAACATATACTACATCATGTATGCTTTTGTTCTACTTTTCCTATTTGTGAATTATTTGAATACTGCCTCCTCTCTTGGTTTTGATGAAGTCACCGACTGCATCAACAAGGAGAGACAAGCACTTCTCACTTTCAAAGCCGGCCTTATAGATGATGAAGGCTTTCTCTCATCTTGGAGCAGCGAAGAAGGTAATAAAGACTGCTGCAATTGGAGTGGAGTCCAGTGCGACAACCGAACTGGTCATGTAATCGAGCTTCAACTTGATTATTTCAATTTGAGAGGTAACATCAGTCCTTCATTGCTTGAATTGCGGGAATTGAACTATCTCGACCTTCGTGGCAATGATTTTGAAAACAGGCCCATCCCCAATTTCTTTGGTTCATTCACCAAATTACAGCATCTTGATCTTTTTGACTCTCAATTTGGTGGAACCATTCCTTCTCAACTTGGAAACCTCTCTCACTTGAATTATCTCTCATTGACATCCTTTGGAACAAACTTGTCCGTTGAGAACCTTGACTGGTTGTCTCATCTATCTTCCTTGAAACTTCTTGTCATGTGGGGCATTAACCTTAGTAGAGCCACTAATTGGGTAGACATAATCAAGAGCCTCCCTTCTCTTAATGACGTGAGTTTGAGAGACTGTCAGCTCTCAAAGGTCGTGTCTCCTTCTCTTTCTTTGATAAACTCTTCCACTTCGATATATTCACTTGACCTCTCCTCTAACGGTTTTACATCATCCATGTATAACTGGTTGTTCAACTTGACCAACAGCGTCACTTTTCTTCGTCTCTCTGATAATCTTCTAGAAGGCATGATACCCATATCATTCAGAAATTTGTGCAATTTGCAATACCTGTTCCTGTTGGACAACAGTTTGAGTGGAAACTTTTCAGACTTTGTCGACAACTTGTCTGGGTGTCCTGAGGCTACATTAGAGTGGTTGCGTGTTGGTAGTAACAAACTTTTTGGGACATTTCCTCAGGCCATCTTAAACTTTTCTTCATTGAAAAATTTAGACGTGTCCAAAAATAAGTTGAGCGAATTTTTTACCAAAAATTTGGGGAAAATATCAATGCTTGAGGAATTGGATCTTTCTTTCAACTCTCTCGGTGTCGTCACAGAAGCTCCCTTGTCAAGTTTTTCTCATCTAGGCTATCTGGACTTGTCCTTCAACCGGTTGGATTTCCAAATAAGCCCTCACTGGGTTCCCCCTTTTCAGTTAAAATATATAAGTTTGAGCTCTTGCAATCTAGGCCCACATTTTCCACAATGGATTCGAACTCAGCATGGCTTTCATTATCTTGATATTTCCAATAATAGTTTTGATAATATTCCGACATGGTTTTGGAACGTCACTGGAGGATGCATATATTTGAATTTATCTTCAAACAATATTGGAGGCACATTACCAGATTTATCTTCATTTTTTGCCCCGTTTCCCCTTATTGATCTGAGTTCAAACAATTTTGAGGGGCAAATTCCACCATTGCCTTCAAGTTTAGAATCATTAAATCTTTCTAAGAATAAGTTTTCGGGAACACTCTTTTTTTTATGTCAGCTAAGTGAAGCAGCCTTATCCTTTCTTGACATCACCCACAACTTTCTAACTGGGGGAATTCCTGATTGTTTAGGAAAATTTCAGCAACTAGTTGTTCTTAATTTAGCACACAACAAACTTTCTGATAAAATTCCTTCTTCTGTGGGAACTTTATTTAAGTTGGAATCATTATATCTGTACAATAATAGCTTATCTGGAGAGCTTCCCTTGTCCTTGTCAAATTGCACAAAACTGATATTTTTGGATGTTGGAGTAAACAAGTTATCTGGAAATGTACCGCCATGTCTAGGGGGAAACATGCCGTCTTTATTCTTTCTTAGCCTACGATCAAATAATTTTTTTGGAACCATCCCTTCAAATTTATGTTGGTTAATGGCCCTTCATGTCCTGGACCTTTCTATGAACAACTTATCTGGAACCATTCCTCCATGCTTAAACAATCTCAAAGCCATGGTTCAAAAAGGACTCTTCAATTATGATCATTATAACGGGAATGCTTCTATTGGCTACAGTGACCATTCAGTGATAAGATGGCAAGGAAGAGAGCTTGAATTTGAAAAGAATCTTAGATTATTGAAGAGTATTGATCTTTCGAGCAATAAGTTGACCGGGGAAATTCCAAAAGAAATTACAGAGTTATTTGAACTGCTTGCATTGAACTTATCAAGAAATGCATTACATGGCAAAGTTCCTCAACAGATTGGTCGGCTAAATTCACTTTTGTCTCTTGATTTATCGAGAAATCAACTATCTGGTAAACTACCTCCTAGCTTGTCTGAGCTACATTTTTTAGGTTATCTAGATGTGTCGTACAATAATTTTTTCGGCAAGATACCATCGGGCACTCAACTCCAAGGCTTTAATGCTTCCAATTATATTGGGAATGTTGGACTTTGTGGGGCCCCACTTCCATCAAATTGTGTTGAAGATGAGCCGTCCTTTACCATCGTTGACAATGAAGAAGACAACAATGAGTACAAGAATTGGCTTCACATCGGCTTGGGTGTGGGTTTCACGATTGGATTTTGGGGAACATGCAGTGCTTTGCTTCTCATTCGTCGTGGTAGACATGCTTTTTTTCTCTTCTTAGATGACTTGAGCGACTGGCTTTATGTGAAGATGGCTATGATATTAGCCCGATAAAAGCTTTTTAAAGGTAAGAACAAATTAATATCAATGATTATCATCGTTTGGACACACCAATTCGTACCCCTATTTTATCTCGTCTAATAATTATTGCAAAATTGACTAATACAAGTTTTTTTTACATGTTTTAGGGACAATGGTTCTAAACCAACTCCCTTATTCGGTCCCCTTCTTTAATATGTAGTTCATTTATACTTGGTATTTTTGTATATACTAGTAAGATTCATGTGCGTTGCACGTGGTGAACGCACATGGTATTAAATATTTTTTAAAAGTGATTTTCTAATTCCTTCTTATTTTTTTTGTTTACTTTAAATTATTGTATTTTTTTTTGTATTTTAATCTTTACAATTCTTTAGACTTATAATTGTGTTGTTGTGTGTATAGCTTTTCTGATACTTTGTTTTTTAGTTATTTATAATGTATGCTTTTAGTAATAGTATAATAACTTATCCTACACATTTGTTTTTTTTTTTTGTTAGTTATTTTTAAATCTCTTTTTCAATAGTGTGAATTAAAAACAATTCAAACTTAATTACTATCTTAGATTAACAAATTGTTGTTGGAGACTTTACTTAATTATGTCGTTTATGGAATTTAGACTTTCTTTAAAAAATAATATATTGTGTTAGAGAAATCAAACTCTCAACCCCAAATTATATACTTACACTAAAAAAATACAAAATTCCCCCAAAGTATCTATAAAGTCTCACTTTACCACTCAACCTAAGTTTTGTGTCATTTTCATACCTCATTTTATAATTTTTTTTTCTAGTTTTCCCTCTAGCCACAATAAAGGTTACCAATTTGAAGGTAAGATGCACATGGTATTTCACGTGTAGGGCATTTTGGTCATTTTTTTGACAACTCGTTCTCTACTTCTTCTCCAGCAATGACCTCTTACATAAATTTTATGTGAGATAAAATCAAGAGATATCTGAGAGATAGGACTCAAGATCAGATAATCACACTCATGTATCAAGGCCGCCAATGTTGAATGACCAACTCCACAATTCATTTCTCCATCTCTCTCGTACCACACGGTACACAAGCATACACCATGAATTTCAAAACCCATATTTGAACCCATCAAGAATGATGAGATACAACATGGTTCAATTCGTCTTCATCGTCCCTAGCTTCAACTCCAACAAATTTCTCATCGATCGACACCGTTGATATTGTTTATTGTTTGATTGGAGCAAATTCTCAATCTTAAACATTATTCGTCACCATGTCTATCACTACAATTACCAGACATGATATCCTAATCACCAAATTTGACATGAAATATATAAATGCTACAAAACTACGTTGAGGGGCAAAGTGGATTTGATGGATACTTTAGGGGAAAATTACATTTTGGACTAATTTCAATGGTGCCAAAATATGATTAGCTCCCAAAATTACACACTAAATCTCACATTGCACCCTAACCTACGAAGTGTCTCACTTTCATACCTTATTTTTCTATTTGTTTCACTTTGCCCCTCCCGTCTATGGACGTTTAAAATAGTAACGAAAAATAATATGTGCATGTCACATGAAAATTATTTTGGTCATTTGGCTTGGGGTGAAAAATTGGATTTGGTTACAACTTCATTACTTAGTTAACCATTTAGTATTTAAAATATGTTTTTAAATAAAAATAATAAATAATTGTTTCAATAATTCAAAAATAATTACATGGCCAAATTTTCATTTCCCCATTAAGTATCCACCAAATCGCATAGTGCACCCCAACCTAAGGTTTGTTCTATAATGGTATATAATGTAACATTTTTTTCCCATTTTCCATCCTATCCATGATGGACGTTATAAAATTCACGTTAAATAGCACTTGGTCTTCCACGGGCGGGGCAAAAATATCATTTCCCTTATCTGGTTAAGGATAAATATATTAAAAGTAAAAACCCTAATCTAACACCCTCTCCTTCTCTCTTCTCTCAGTGCAAGTTCCCATCTCTAGCTTTACTGTAATAGTCACCATCTACATCCCCACCATAGCAGCCGCTATCTCCAACCCAAACCTTTCCTACTTCGATCAAGACTGTCACAATTCTAGCTTTGTCCTCCTTCGATTCTAGCCAAACTCCATCTCCGATATCCCTCATTCTCTCCCCTGCAAAAGTCGCGCCTAAAGTATTAATCAGAGGCTATAGAGTTTACTTACTAAAAACCCTTGTAAAAACAAATGATTAAAAGAAAACCCATAACCCTAATCGACGAATTCATTAGAAGGAGAGACAGGCTTGAATGAAGAGAAATGGTAAGGTTTTATTGAAATACTCTTCAATTTCGCTGAAGAAAATTGGACATATATCCGACATGTAAATGGCTTAAAACAAAACATCAGAATTGAGAAGTGTTGAAGAAGCTTTGGCTCTAGATGATTTCAACCTCTAAGTAGCTGCCATAGCGATCAGGTTGGATTATTTTAAGAATTAGGAAAGAGAAAATAAAAGTTAAGTAATGTAAGAGGATGAAGGGGGGGGGGGTGAGAAATTGATTGGTTTCGGTAGTGATTAGGTTTCACCGGAGAAGGTGGGTGGATCCAATTCTATACATGCAATTTTGGAGATGGAGACGGGTAACTATGGCCAAAAGAGTTTTCATATCTTTCGATTACTTTGTTTTCATTATTAAGATAAGAAAATTGATAATGAAATGAAAATGCGTATCTACTTCCTGGTTAAGAGAGAGAAATTTGGAGGGAGTGGACAAAACCCAGATTGGATTTTGGGTTAATTTTTGTTTTGAGAGTGAAAATTTGAAAAAATGGTGGGTCTTTTCTATAGATTTCTTTTAGTAGGAAAAAAATGGAATGGTGGACCCCACTCCATTTTAAAAAACATTTTAACTTTCCACACACACACACACACACACACACACACACACACACACATATATATATATATATATATATATATATATATATATATATATATATATATATATATATAATTTATTTAAATTTTTATCAGACTAAAATACATTTAGTCCCTCAAAGTTTACACCAAATTCCTAATATTTTCATCAAGTTAACACCCACAAGGAAATGTCAAAAACAATACCCCACACGTGGAAGATCACGTGTTATTTAACATGACTTTTCTAACGGTTGTCGCAGTTATGGTGAAAAATAGGAAGACAAAAAAAATGTTAGATATCATTATGGGACAAACCTTAGGTTGAGGATCTTGGGGTGCACTATGTTGGTGAATACTTTAGGGGGGGGGGAATTGTAATTTGACATAATTATAAGGAAAACGCTATCTTTACAACTAATTATAGTATTTTCTTTACAACTAAGCTTTGAAAAAACGCAAATTTGTTTTGGACAAATATATTTTTGTCCTTTTTCAAGGCTTAGTTGTAAGAAAAGTTATAAAAATTAGTTGCAAGGCTAATAGTGTTGCATTTATAATTTTTCTCATATTTAAATTAAATGTAAAAAAAATGCATGGCTCCCAAAAATAAAATTTAGAATTAATTTAATTTATTTTCTTATCATTGAATTTCTTTCATCAACCCCAATACCCCATCATTTATAGACCCACCATGATTAACACCACTATCACCTCAAATACCACCATTAACCCAAAATTCTATTTTTTGATTTTAGTTTATTTCCTTTTCTAATTCCTTACTCCTTCTTTCAAAGTTACAAATCCCATCAATTATAAATATACCACCACCACAACATTAAATTTCACTTTTTACAAACCCAAATTAAATTTTTTGAATTTTGAAAATTTCAAATTGAAACCGAAACCCATATGGATATTTGAAAATATTACAATGTTGTATTTCCGCTAAACCACCACTGTAATCCCTATAATCGCTGCCACCACCACCCCTAACACCACCAAGAAATACATTCACCTCACCTTGCTCAAATGGAGATATAAAATCTCTTTAGCTTTCGATTAGTCGGACTTCGTTGTTCGAACGTTCTCATTTCTTTCGGTGTCAAATTACTAAGCAAAGAGATAATTTAATTTTATGGTGGGACTATTTGAAAGGATGACGGGTGGTGACCATCTCTTTCAATTAAAAAAGACTTGCGGCAGAAGAAAAGAAAGTCGATAGCCAGTGGAGGTGAATACAAAGATTCTCACATGTAACTACCTCGAGTCTTATGAAGAGGAGGAAGCAAGTTCAGACCAAAATAAGTTAGAGGTTTCAAACCCAGTTATGAGAATAAGTTAAATATGTTTAACCCAGTTATTTGTGATTACTAATAGTGATTTTATTTGTAATATCTATAAGTTAGGGACCAATGTAATATTTTTTAAGGCTGCTTGTAGTAGTCTGAAAATTCAAAGAAATAAACGATAGATTTTAGCTTTCTTTTTTAACAAAACGCACAGATTCATCAATTGAATATTCATTTTTTTTCTCATCTTCTTGACATTATGACATATTTGCTTAATATCTCGACACTCAACAACAAATCTATTATTACAGTTTTTCATATACATTTAATGTCTTTCCCGAACACATTTAAGAAAGTAAAAACCATATTATTTTTTAGTTTCGAATAATGTTTTAGTCTCTCGACTGAGTATAAGTATTTTTGTCATTTTAGAAAAATATTGGATGACATTTGTAATGATAATGGTAGGAGGGGGAAATTGCGAAGAAGATCAAAATACAAGATGAAATAAGTAGAATTAAAAAATATAGGACCTAACTTTAAAATATGTACAAGTCAATAGATCAAATTATTATATAATTGTTCATGAAATAAATTAGTCTATGACAAATTTACTTGTTTGATCTTAATTAATGGTGAGTGGTTTATTATATTTAGGGCTATTTTCATCCAAAAATTATTTTTTGTCATGATAAATTTACTTGTTTTGTCCTTAATTAAATTGTGGGTGATTTATTTAGTGAAGGGTTATTTTTGTCCATCTATTAATTTATAAGAAACAACCTTGACTTTTATATGTTGGGAGATGGGAGATTTTCATTATTGTTTGCTTTAATTTGTTTTTTCTTAATTATTGTTTTTTCTTGTTGCCGTGCATGTTAAAGTGTTTTGTTAAGTGAATTTACTTTTGAGTTTTTGATTATATGATATTTATGTAAATTTGTCCTATTTGTTATTTTCTATTAGTATTTTTAACTACTCATGTTTATCGTATTTCTTTAGGTTATTGTTTCTGGGTAAATATGTCTAGTTATTTATTTTAACATGCATGTTAGTATTTTATTTTGTTGACTTTTGGATTAGCTTTGGCTGACTTTAGTTGACCCATGTTGGCTAGAGTTGACCAACTTTGACTTGGGATATTTTGGTATTTATGTATTTGTTACATCATTTGTTTTACTGTAATAGTAGTATTATTTTCTTGCCATTGTCTGACTGTTGACCATTGACAATTGACCGATTATGTTCCTTTTGATCACATTTATAATTTAAGCATGTTTAGCAACCATTGAAACTAAAAGACGAGTCGGATGCCGAATCTTTTCCAGACTCATAACATAGCCTCTAGACCTTAGGATTTATATGTTTCTCCGTTTCCTTTATAAACGGAGGGGCTGACTCGTTCATATCATTTGGAAAATCCACTCGAGACCAAACTTATTTCATGTGCTCAAGTTTTGAAGTCATCTCGTTTTTTTTCACAGTGAGAGGGGTTGAAATGGGGTTCTCACACCTTGTTATTGTTGTTACATTTACTACATTCTTTAGTAATAAGCTTTAGCTTGTTACTAAAGCTTATTACTAAAGGTTGACACATAATAAAATTTCGTTAGTCAGTTGGCTCCAATCTCTCCTTTTTTTGTGATTGATCTTGCTATTACTCTGTTAATTGTTTGCAAAGTCTTCTGCTGTACACAACAATCACAATTCTATTTTGAAAAAAGAAAAAAAAAACTATTAATACAATTATATAAATTAAATACACCAAACTCTCAGGAAGTTAATTGAAACCAATTTTTCATGCATTCTTTCTTGAATAATACTTCCTTCATCTCTAAATGTGGGTACAATTTTAAAATATTCTTGCCCAAAACAAGTGTTGTTTTTTGTATAAAATTTTGAATGCTGTAGTTGGAGTGGAGTCAAGTGCAGCAATCTAACTGGTCATGTTATCAAGCTTGATCTTCCATATTTCCATCTGAGAGGTAACATTAGTCCTTCATTGCTCGTGTAAGGGTAAAATAGACATGACCTATTTTGGTTTTGTTTCACCTTTCTTGGTCATAAAGTTTTGGTGGATTTTTGGAAACAAAATCTTTAGAGGTTATTTTGGAAATAAAATTTTCCTAAAGATTTTTTGGTTTTTTGATCCTAAAGTTTATGAGTCATTTTTGGAAACAAAATATTCCTAAAGATTTGTTGATTTCTTGGACCTAAATCTTAGTGTTGTTTTTGGAGAAAAATTCTATGTCAAATCCTACATCAAAACCGTGCCTTAGAATCCTATTTGGTATGGTAAGAAAATCTGGAAATTAAGGAAGTTGCTTTTATTTCCAATTCTAATCCTTGTCCTTCTTGGAGATGGATTCCTTCTTTGTGTGTAGGTTTCCTCAAGCATTATAAATAGAAGACAAAGGGCAACGACTGATCCACGAACTGAGAGAGAATTCAGAGTCGTATTTCGTAAAATCATAAAATCGAAACGCTTTTTTTGTTCGGCTTTTTGTGCAGAAGTTGAATGTAGCTTCGGATGTTATAACATTGGAAGCTACATTGAAGGGTTGAAGATGTTTGTCTTCCGTACTGTTTTTAGGAAGCTATTTGTTTCTTCCCACGTTTGTTATATCTGTTTTTCTGTGGGATTTTGCTCTCCAAGACTTGTTGTCTTGTGAGAGTGTTTTGGTTTGTGATTTCACATAGCTTTTGTAAAACAATTCATCGTTTTCAGTGAAATCTTTTTGGCCATGAGGCTAGATCTACAAGTATAGGCTTGTAGATTGTTTGGTAAACATTTGTGCTTATTTTCGTGCTTTAGTATTAAGTCTTCCGCTGTTCAGCTTTATTTTGACCATTGTGACTTCCATTGTAGCTACATTGACAGCTACATTGGAAACTACATTGGAAATTCTTGGAGAATCCTAACTACTTGTGTTCTTACAATTGGTATCAGAGCCTCCTCTTGATGTCACTAAGAGAAGATTCTGGTTGTAGCTGTGATGGATTCTCAATATGAGAATGTTGTTCGTCCTCCTATTTTGACTAATGCAAATTATTCTATTTGGAAAGTCAAGATGCGTATCTTCATCAAATCAATTGATGAGAGAGTGTGGCTTATTGTTTTGAATGGTTGGAGTCCACCTAAAACGACTGATGATGATGGAGATGTTAAAATCACTATTGAGGAAAATTGGACCACTCAAGATAAAACCATTGCTTCGTTTAATTCTAAGGCTCTTTCAGTCATATACAAGGCCTTAGATGCCAACACCTTCAGAGTTATTGCAAATTATGACTCTACCAAGGATGTTTGGGATGCCCTACAAACCTTATGTGAAGGTCCTGTTAGTGTTCGTGCTTCAAAACTTAGAATGCTTACTACTCAATTTGAGAACCCTAGAATGAATGAAGATGAAGATATTATGTCTTACTATACTAGATTACTTGATATATCTAACTCTCCTCTTGCCTTGGGTGATCCAATCACCAATGATCGTCTTGTGAGTAAGATGATGCAAACTTTGCCCGAAAGGTTTAATGTGAAAATTTGTGCTATTGAGGAAACACATGATATAGACAAAATTGGTTTTGAAAGACTTGCTAGTATTCTTCAAAATTTTGAGTTAAACCTCAATGAGCAAATTAAGAACAAAGGCAAAGGTGCATCATCTTTTACTCATTTTGTGGAAAGTATTGTTTTTCCTTCTGTTGCTGATATCTCTTCTGAATTGATTGAATTGCATAAGGAGATTGAGGAATCTGATTTTGGTGAAAAGTCAATTGATTTTTTAACAACAAAGTTCAAAAATATTTTGAAAACAAAGGGGCAAAACAGATCTCCATCTTCTATCTCCAAAACAATTTTCAAAACTGAGCCTAGCAAATTTCCTCCCAAAGAAAGTTCTTTTCAAACCCCTGAAAAATCTTTTACCAATCCTTTTGCTAAGCAGCCTACATCTAGAAGTAAAAATATTGATTCTATTCAATGTAGGGCTTGTCAAGGGTTTGGGCATTATGCTAATCAATGTGCTAATACTTTGAGAAAGAAGGGTTTGAATTTTTCTGCTACTTTGAGTGATAGTGATGATGAAGATCTAGGTGATCTCATCACTCTCACTGCTGTACATAACTCTCCATCTGATTTTGCATGATTTTCGGCCAATGTGACTCCGAATGTAGCTACATCAGAAGCTACAATGGACAGAAGTTGGGAAGATCATTGCTGTTTTAACTCCTCTGTCACAGAAGACGATGGAAAATCGAGAATCGACTTCTGGAAGGTTACAAAAGAGTGCATCAAGGATTGGGAAAAGAGGGCTCATCAAGTTACTTTGCTTGGAAAGGCAAATGACTTGCCAAAGAAGGCTAATGAAGAACAGAAAGGGTGTATTACAAGGCTGTAGAATCTGTTGAGTAAGAAAGATGTTGAGATCGAAGATCTGAAATAGGAGCTCATCCAAGCCAATGAAACCATGGCTAAATGGAACTCAAGTCAACAAAAAAAATGGATGAGATGCTGAAATTTGGTAAATCTGGTAAGCTTGGAATTGGTTTTATACCAAAGATGTTTGTTAGAGAAGGTGAAGGTATTTCTGAACCTAAACAGCCCACGCAAATTTTTCAAAATCCAAATTTCTTTGAAAAATCCAAATCAAGAAAGAAGAGTTTTGTGTGCCATTTTTGTCACAAGCCTGGTCATATACAGGCATTCTGCTTTCTTAAAAAGGCTGTATATGAAGAAGAAGTAAGACATGCCTTTTTGGTTAGAAATCAGATGTAGCATCGAATGCAGCAACCAATGCATCAATATTGGAAGTCACGTTCGAAGCTACATCAGAAGTCACATTCACAAAAACAGCAACCAAAAAGCTTTAAAAAGATATGGGTTCCCAAAGGCAGTGATAAGAAGGGTAACTCCAAGTACTGTGAGCCCTTTGATATATGTCCTGGTGCTAAGTGGTCCTATGATGAATCTCCTGACTTTGGAGATCACGACTCATCAGCACAATCTTCAGAACCTGCATCTAAAATCAATGAACCTGCATCTGATCAGACAGAACCTGCATATCCTGGAAGTTCAGTGGATGTGACTCCGAATGTAGTTCCGAATGTAGCTACATCAGAAGCTACATCGGAAGCTACATTGGTCAGAAACTGTGATGATGCTGAAACAGGTCCTGAACAAACAGAGATTCAGTCCAGTTTAACTAATCATATGCATGACATTCCAAGCAAACTTCAGAAAGTGCATCCCACTTCTCAAGTGATAGGTAATATTCATGATGGCATATACACAAGGAGAAGAGGTAAGGTTGATTCTCACAAATTAACAAGCTTATCAAAATATTTTTGAGAGAAGCCTTAAATCTTTTATGGATGCTTCAAATGATCAAAGATTATGGACTACACATTGATGTGTTAACCTTGTTTTTTGATAACACCTATGCATTTTTCTTAGCACAAAAATCCAGTTCATCATTTTCGAACAAAACACATTGATATAAGACACCGCTTTATTAGAGACTTGGTTGAATATGAAAATTGTTTGCATTGAACATGTTGAGACTGAAAATCATCTTGCTGATATATTTGCCAAGTGTCTTGTTTTTGAGAGATTTTTCAATCTTTGGAAATCTCTTGTGTTTTGTGTGCCATATGATTTTACACTTAGTTAATTATATAAAAAAAATTAGGCATGATTGCATTTTGTTTTTAGAGGACACTCTAGATCATTGACTCACATGTTTGTGCCTTTTGTTGTTGCTTGGGAATTACATTCAATATCAGTTGTGATTTTTCTTATAATTCTCTCTCTCTCCCAGTTATTGAGCATGTCTGAAGTCCACAAAGGAAAGAGCTACCTTTTGAAATATAGGGATATAACAATTTATCTTGGTACTATGGAACTTAGGTTCTCATGGGTTGATCTTAAGAAAATTGAATTCTCTTAAAAGAAAAAGTGTGAAAGCTACCTAATGGAAAAGAGCTACCTATGAACAAGGTTTATGACAATTTTCTTTTAGGACTATGGATCCTTGGATTTCATTGGTTGATCAAAAGCAAAGTGGCTTCCCTTGGTAAATATTGTGAAAGGTTCCAAGTGACATGTTTTTATAGCTTGAAATAAAGTAGAGCTATATTCCTAGGGAAATAAAGTACCTATGGATTTTTGTTATGAAAAATTTATGATCTTGAGAGAAAATCTGGTTGAGAAAACAAAGAAAAAATGCAAATTGAAAATAAAATCACAATTTTGGCGAATGCATCTTCCAATGCAGCTACATTAGGAACTACATCGCTTTGATCTGGTCTTTATCACTTGTGTGTAATTGCATTTTTCTTTTGCCTAGCTTTTTGTTATCATGTTTTTAGGCATGAAATTTTAGGACATGCATTGTTGGTAAGGATATCAGCTTGGTGAAATTTTGTCATAAAATCAAACTGTGCAAATCAATTTTAAAAAATCTCCATGTTGAAAAATATTTAGTGGTTGTGTAATTTTTGTGTGGAACTAAGAGGTATTGAATTTGATATTTGTGCTACTTGCTAGGTGTTCCCACGATTTATAGGTTCTTAAAATTAAGGAGTTAATTTAAAGCATATTAACTAATTGAATTATTTAATAGAATAAATTGTTATTCATAAGTTACAAAATTGTTGTAAGCCTACAATTAGCATTAGTTGTGAACCTAAAGGGTCACACTCTTATAATGGAATGATTCATTTGTTCAATCAATTATTATTCCAAATTGTTGGACGCAATTGATTAGTAGAGATTAAGCGGTGGATGAAATTGATTTCATCAATTTAGTTAAATTTGAGCTCAGTCAATTTATTCAGATTAATGGATGGAATTTTATTGGAATAATTACGGGTCGGTACCATTTCCTAGAATTATAACTGCTCAAGTACTTTTTTTTTCAACCGCATAAGTCTATTTTCGTTATTTTCTTCCTTAAATGCCCTCCTCCTTGCGTCATTTCTTCTCCCGTGCTTCTATCCTTTTCCTATGGTATACATACAAAACAAGAAAGATAATATATAAGAACAAGAGGACCTACATGTGTGTAACATGGCAAACAATGTTGTTATTGAATGAATAGTTGAAAGAGAGAAAGGAGAGAAATTGTCAATCTTGCCATTGTATATTAGTAAGACTGCAAGCGAGCTCATTTTTTAGACGAACGTTAGATTTAACCATTAAGTTATGTCAAATGTCTATTTTACCCTTATATATACATTTTTTGTGTGTGATATTAATTACATATGTCATTTGTATAAAGAGAAAGGGTTAAAGTGTAATAAAACCCAATGATTACAAACAACAGTTGAAATGCCCGCCACCCCTCCCTCATCCATCTCCGTCTTCGTATTTTACAGTTCAATGCCGCCACTTCCCACACCCATCTCAGTCGGGGTTTTTGAATTTGCTAGGAATTCCAGTGGGTCGATGACAGATTACGAATAAGCAAGAGCACTTGAGCAAAGGCAACCATACCTTCTGGAAAACCAACCAGAGTCAACGCCAGTGGAGTTCAAAGGAACAGAGGGGTCAATAATTCATATTTGCCATCAATACCAGATCTGTCACCTCCTCCATAACGTTTCCTACTCCAAATCAACTTTGTGCCCGATGACGACGAACTTGACCTCCTCACGAAGATCGCCCTCTTTCACATCAACTCCAACCGCTTCTGCACGAAGAACTTGGATCTACCATCTCGGCTGCAAGATTCACCATCTTATCCACCAAATCTGCAACCAAGATCACTGAGTTCAAGCATTCAAGCAGAAGACGGAATCCCTAGCCTGTTGTGAATGTGGGAAAAGGGGAAAAGGAATGCTGATTGGGGGTTGGGGAAGAACTCAAAGACATTGCCAAAAGTTGGATTTGCGAGCTGTTTGTTATAGCATTTCCTCCAAATGTTTAGTTTTTACAAATCAGTCATGGGTAACATTAGGCCTGACAATTACAACCCAAAACCCGGTGACCCACCCAACCCAACTCGTTAATATTTTTGGGTTGAAACGGGTTACCCATTTCTATCCAAAAAAATTAACAGGTCGAATTTGGTCGAGTTAAAGCGGGTCGAACATGTTTCCCATTTCAACTCGACCCGTTTAATTTTGGGTTATAACGGGTCACAACCAATTACCCATTTCGATCCAACCCATTCCCAACTCAACCCACTCAATTGCTAGTCCTAGGTAACATGTTATTTAGTCTTGTCACTTATGATGGAAGTTGGAATATCTTTTCCTCTGTGGGCATCTACGATGAAGGAAGAAGTCTGCGTTCAACTTTATTGTGATTTCACCAATCTTCGTGTTCTAATTTTTAGAGGTTTTGTTTCTGTGGAGATTGGTCACCAATGTGTTGGGGTTGGGCCTCTCAATTTGATGATTATTACAACCTAGGTTCTTGTTACATAGAGAGTAAAAGATTGAAGTGAGGGGGGGTTACGTTAATTAGCTCAGAGGTTGAAGATCAACTATAAAACATGTTTTTTTTTTCTTTTGGACCCCTTTAGGCTTCTATAATCATACAAATTAAGTTTTAGAGGGGTAAAATAAGGAGTTGACTCAAACTTAACGTCTAAGTCTAATGTCCGTCCAAAAATAGACTCGCTTGCAGTCTAACTAATGTACAGTGACAAAAATGACAATTTTAAACTTTCGGTAGCCGCCTTGCAAGTATTTGAAAATATTGGTAGCCCAAAGAGGGTTTCTACCTTCTTTTTTTTTTTAAGAAAAACTTATTTAAGACGGTCTTACTGTCATTTTTTGAAAGACATATCCTCTTTGCCCAATCCACCACTTGTTAGTGGTTGAGCTGTGAGAGAGTGAACTCCGTTATACGAATTAAGATCTAAAAACCATCTTACAGAAGACTTACTCCTGTTTTTTTGTGCCTAATTTATGTTAAGTTTTTCATTGTAGCTTTGGGAAAAAATTAGTAATTAAATGATTTTACATTATTTTTAACACATTATACTTGTTAATGAAATACTAAATTATATAAAAAAAACTTATATATTTAGTTTTAAATTTATTTGTTCTCATTGATCCTACAATCTTCCTATTTATCTCTTCCTTATTTTAATTTAATCAATATATAGTCAAAAAAAAAGAAAGAAAGAAAGAAAAAACCCATTCTTTGCCTAGTGCTCGTACCCACCCACCCAAATTAAAGGAAAAAAAGCTCAACCCCACCGACACACACAAATTAAAGTGAGAAAGAAACTAAGAAAGTGGGGGAATAAAGTGGCCTTTTACAAAAGGCATTTCATACTTACGCGCTCATAAATTATGAAATAGTAGCCGTTGACGTTGACATTGACTAAAGATAAAGCTTTCAAACAAATGAGAAATGATATTACCAACTAAAACTTGTAATATTATTACGAAGTTTGGTATTAGAGTCGTTGGATGATTAAGTTAATAATAATTTGGAATTTTCATGTCTCTTCACAAATTAGTATTAATTATTATCTCTGTTCGTGTTATAGACACGATGTCAATATGAGATTAGTTTAATGGATATTTGGGTCTCGTCAACTCAAATAGGAAGACGTGATTAAAAAAACTTGCTAGAGGAACACATTGGTTGCGGAGGAGGTTATTCAATCAAAAGATATAACAAAGGGGTTTATATGTATTTTACATTTTTAATGGGTTGGTTACAACGTAATTGATTGTGGAGGGAATAATTTAAATAAAACTCATAATTAAGGGTTTATGTATAATTTACAAACTTATAGATCAATCTGCACCGACATTGTATTTGACAGAAAACCATCCTGGCCGCTGATGAGTATTATAACTTAGATTACTCTTACCTACTTTTTTCATCGGTCAATATGAATAGATTTTGGACGAATATGTAACATACTTTCAATAATTTAATGGTTTAAATAATTATATATATATATATATATATATATATATATATACACACACACGGGAGCTATATCAGAAGACTAACCACAAAAAATATTCGACGAAAATATTTGACGGAAATTAAAACATTAATGGCTCATGGGGAATCTAACAACGAAAAACAACATGTTCCTACCAAAGTAATTTTTTTCAAAATGTTAGAACCAAACAAAAAAATCGATGCATACCGAAGGACTAAATAATTAATTAAACCTAATTTATTCAGAGAAAATAAGACCGTAACCTTTTTAAAATTACTTTTACTTATTTTTATAAATTTTGCAAAAACTATCAAGTTATCGTCAAATGTACTTTCATATATATAATGTGATCAATCAGATAGATGAGCAGAGCAGAGTCCATTCTGTTTGTTCATTAGAATTCGATAACGTGCATCTCATCATGTTTCCTCTTCTTGTTCTAATTTTGCTACCTGTGATCAGTTGTATTAATAGTGCAGCCTCCCAGTCCCATGCTTCTGAAAATGGCTTTTAATAATGCAACCAGTCACTGCATCGACAAGGAGAGACAAGCACTTCACACTTTCAAAGCAGGCCTTGTTGACGTTGACGACAGTCTCTCATCTTGGAGCAGCGAAGAAGGTAATAAAGACTGCTGCAATTGGAGTGGAGTAGAGTGCAGCAATGGTCATGTTATCAAGCTTGATCTTCGGGCTTACAGTCTGAAAGGTAACATCGGTCCTTCATTGCTTGAATTGCGGGAATTGAACAATCTCGACTTTAGTTGGAATGATTTTGAACACAGGCACATCCCCAGCTTCTTTTGTTCATTCACCAAATTACAGTATCTTTCTCTATCTGACTCTCGCTTTGCTGGAGCCATTCCTTCCCAATTCAGTAACCTCTCAAGCTTATATTATCTTGATCTATCTT
The DNA here is from genome assembly GCA_013146195.2 of Codonopsis lanceolata. Classification (NCBI taxonomy): domain Eukaryota; kingdom Viridiplantae; phylum Streptophyta; class Magnoliopsida; order Asterales; family Campanulaceae; genus Codonopsis; species Codonopsis lanceolata. Next base: position 14,113,035 of record CM028382.1, on the reverse strand, counting down.
CTAATCTTCTTGATGGCATGATCCCCCAATCTTTTGGAAATCTGTGCAACCTGCAAGAGCTGTATTTGCATAACAACACGTTAAGTGACGACCTTTCGTTTGTCGACAGCTTGTCTGGTTGTGGTGCGCCACCTACATTAGTTACACTGTCCTTGTTCTCCAATAAACTTAACAAAACTTTAACCAAAAACTTGGGGACACTTTCAAAGCTTGAACACCTGGATCTTTCTTCCAACTCTCTCAATGGCGCTGTGTCCGAAGCTCACTTTTCAAATCTCTCACATTTAAACCATTTGGACTTGTCCCACAACCCTTTGGATTTTCAATTAAGCCCTCAATGGGTTCCCCATTTTCCGCTAGATTATATAAATTTGAAGTCTTGTAATCTAGGCCCAAGTTTCCCATGGTGGCTTCGAACTCAGAAAAGCTTTTTCTATCTTGATATTTCCAACACTGGATTTTCAGATAGCATATCATCATGGTTTTGGGACCTTTCTAAAACCTCATTCTTGAATTTGTCTTCTGACAATATTGGAGGCATATTACCAGATTTATCATCAAAATTGGGCTTAATTGGCACGTGTGCCGTAATTGATCTGAGTTCAAACAATTTTGAAGGCCCAATACCACTATTTCCTTCAAGCTTGGCATCATTAAATCTCTCCATGAATAAGTTCACAGGAACCCTCTCTTTCTTATGTCAAATAAGTGACTTTGCCTTAAACTTTCTTGACATCTCGAACAACTTGCTAACTGGGAGACTTCCTGAATGCCTAGGAAACATAGATAATTTAGTTGTTCTCAATTTAGCACACAACACACTTTCTGGGGAAATTCCTTCTTCTGTGGGATCTTTATCTAGCTTGGAGACGCTATACCTGTACAACAATAGCTTCTCTGGAGTATTTCCTATGTCGTTATCAAAGTGCACACGGTTGAGCTTTTTGGATGTGGGAATGAACAAGTTTACTGAAAATTTGCCTTCTTGGATTGGGGGAAACATGTCACAATTGTACATTCTTAGTTTGCGGTCAAATAACTTTTTTGGGATGATCCCTTCAAACTTATGTCAATTAAAGGCACTTCAAGTCCTTGACCTTTCTATAAACAACTTATCTGGAACCATTCCTCCATGTTTAAACAATATCAGTGCCATGGTTCTGAAAGGTGTCAAAGTAACCGCTGATCATACATATGGATTTGGAATTGGTGTACCAGCTATTACGTATTATGGTATTCTTAGCTACACTGACTATTCAGTGATAGAATGGCAAGGAAAAGAGCGTGAATTTGGAAATAATCTTAAATTGTTAAAGAGCATTAATCTTTCGAGCAATAATTTGAGCGGAGATATTCCAGATGAGATAATAGGGCTACTAGATTTGGTGTCACTGAACTTATCGAGAAATGCACTACAAGGCAATGTTCCTCGACAGATTGGTCAACTGAAATCACTTGTGTATCTCGATTTATCTAGAAATAGGTTGTCTGGTACAATACCTACTAGCGTGTCTGACCTGAATTTTTTAGGTTATTTAGATTTGTCGTATAACAAATTTCGGGGAAGATACCATCAGGAACTCACCTCCAAGGCTTTTTGGGAATCTTGGACTTTGTGGGCCTCCACTTGCATCAAAGATTCAAAATGTCCCGAAGAAGAACAAACACCTCTAGTTGTTGACATTGAAGATAACAAAGAAGAGAACGACGAGTACGAGAAATGGCTTTATATTGGTATGGCCGTAGGTTTCGTCACTGGATTTTGGGGAATATGTGGTGTTTTGCTTCTCAATCATCACAACAGACATGCCTTTTTCCTCTTTGTAGATGACTTGAAAGATTGGTTTTATGTGAAATTTGCTATAATGTTAGCCAGAAAAAGAACTTCATTGTTTATCAATGATTATCCTTGTTTTTATTGTTGTTACCATTATAAATCATTTAAAGATTTGAGTGATGAATTTGATAGCTTGGTAAAATGTTTGGAGATTATGTCAACTAAGGATGTGATGCATGCAATATTGCGCTCGATTATCTCAACCGTTTGGACTGGGTGCGCAGAAAAGGGCATAACTTTTGACTCGGGTGGAATTACGGGGCCCGCCACATATCAAAACGAAGCTCTCGAAAAGACGAACAAAACTAACAGAGTTTTACTTAGTTACGAGCATATTTTAAGGCCAAACAACGTCGTTTAGATAGTGTTTCGGGTCACTGAAGTTTTTTGTTAAGTTTTGGATTTTTTTGTAATTTCAACTATTTACTGCTTTTAGGGTTTTTGACATATTTAAACACTTTTAGTGTTGTTTGAGAGGCAGTTTTTGCCGTTTTATGAACAAGTTACTTTTCCCAATTCCAGTATTCATTGAATCAACGTGAATTGATGTCTAGATAGTGGTAGTTTTGCGAACCTCAACAGGATTTGGAAGATCAACGCTGGTAGTCGTGTGCGATCTCAGCAACTTTGATATTTATCGGTTACTTTTTAGTCACTTCCGCCACATCAGGATGGCTCACCACTTAAATCATTTTGAAAATCGTAGCTTTTGATTGCGATAGAATAATATTGAGTCTTCCTTTAAATCAAATGATTCGACGTCTCTCAATCACAAGTTCATAGTTTGTTGAATATTTTCATCCGAGGAGTTCTTCCATAAACATAGTAGGTGAGCCAACCATAATTTTCAGTACGAGTAACAACGTCTTTATAACTCAATAACTAGGTGGCTCATGGCTTAAAGCTCAAGAGCACCATGTGAGGACCATGCCTATTTGGCTGCTGCTAGTGGCCCAAGAGAGAGTATATGGACTATAAGAGAGTATAAAACGGATCGCATCAGTCAAGCCCAATTATCTATTTCCAACTAATTTATATCATGTGTTACTTGTCCATCTTAACAGAACAGAGTCATCTTCTAGAAGGTCTCGTGGGCGTAACGACCTCTATTTTGTACACCACATATATAAAGGCTCCAACTCTTTTCACATAAAGGTATGCACTCTCTTTTACCCCCTTACACTGTCAAACTCAATTTTCTCCTTCACTTATCTGACTCTCACACCGAAGGAGATTTGTAGGGCCACCCCCTGCTCAGGTAAAATTCGTTATTCTTTTTCAGGTACCGATCTAGGCCAGTTGAGCGTATTCTCGGATATACTTGACACAAAACACAACATCATCAAGTGGTTCCATTGCCGGGAATCGAACCCGGGTCTCCTGGCCTAGATATCCTAACCGCTAGACGACAACGGAACCGCTGAGCCGCCCATAATTCCGAATAGGGGTATGTAACGAAAGGACTCATGGCTTGAAGCTCAAGGACACCATGGGCGGATCATGCCTATTTGGCCGCTATTAGTGGCCCAAGAGAGAGTATAAAGCGGATCGCATCCCAAGCCCAATTATCTATTGCCAACTAATCTATGATTTGTGCTATTTGTCCACCTGAGCAGGACATAGTCACCTTCTAGAAGGCCTTGTGGGCGTAACGACCTCTATTTCGTACACCACCTATATAAAGACCCTTACCCCTTTCCAAAAAGGTATGCAATTTTTTTAACCCCTTATGCTGTCAAATTCAATTATCTCACTCATACAGACTCTCACGTCGGAGGGGATTTGCAGGGCCGCCCCCTACTCAGGTCAAGTTTGCTATGCTTTATCAATATGTGAATCTAGGCTAGTTGAATAGATTCTCATATATATCCTTGGCGTAGAAAACAATGTCATCAGTAAGTGAGGCACACACACAACACACACTCTTGGTGACGCCTATGCTTTGGACCAAGTGTTTTTTTTTTTTTGCCTAATTTACGTTAAGTTTTTCATTGTAGTGTTGGAAAAAAAGAAGTTTTAAATTCATTTATTCATTCTTTTTAACATACTAGTCAAGTGCAAGCGCAAGCGCATTGCACGTGTTATTATTGATTATTAGGAAGAGGCTATTTCTACTACATTTTTTACTTATCCACTACATTATTAATTATTACTTTTAACTTATCCACAACACTAAAGAGTAATGCAAAGAGTCCGTGCAAACGTAAAAGTGACAATTTTACTTATGTAACCTTATTTAAACGTTTGGTTAGTAATTACATGGAAGGATATTTGTGACAAAGCACTATATTTTTGTTATGGTAAATTTACGTGTATTGCCCCTAATTAAATGTTGGATTGTGTATTAAGTTAAGGGATATGTTTGTCCGTACATTAAGTTTTAAGAGACAACCTAAACTTTTATAGATAGTTAGATTAGATTAGATTAGATTAGATAGATAGATTAGATTAGATTAGATTAAATAGATAGATAGATGGATTAGATTAGATTAGATTAGATTTTCTAGTGGTGAAGGAGAAATTGAGATTAAATTTAATATTATAATATTCAATTGAACAAAAAGAAATTAAGATTACATCAACATCAACTGCCAAGACAAGTTGGCTCAAAATCAGTCCTAAAACCAAAAACCACTTCAAGTTGATTCTTCAATTTTACTACATTCATCTCTCGATTCCTAATGTTGTAAAAGATGGCACTATAGACCCCTTGCACGAATGCCACACCCGAGTTATAAAAAGCTCCAAGAGTTGGGTAATTTTCTTTCTCTTCAAGAACTTGAGTTTTCAAAACAAGTCTCTTCCTCCAAAAGGGTTCTTTTCTGATAGACTTCTTAATTATTCAAAGCTCCAAACTCCCATTTGGTGCCCCACAAGTGAATCCCAATCGTCCTTTATACTTGACGTCTGACGAGCGTGTAATTGTCACAGCCAGACGTTGGAATCAGCAATGGGAAAATATGGTACGACCCGAAAATCTACCTCGAAAGCCAAGACTCGATCTTTGTTGGTCAGCATGTGAATCGAGCCACTCGCACAAATTGCAGGATACCTACTCATCAAGGACTCATCATATGGTAATAGTATATCCGTCGATTCTTTCCATGCCTAAATCCTCGAATCAAATATCTCACATTGAGACAGAGAATTGACGTAGTCGATTGACCTAATCACAAATTAAACAAGGACGTTGATGTGCACAAAAACGCAACTCGGGCAAGAATACCCGACCGTATCAAGTAATAAAGTGTACATAATTAAGTACGAGTAATCGATCCCACAAAGAATGTAAGTAATTCTCACTGCAACTAAGTACCCAAATCGGGTTAACTAATTATATTTGAGCGCAAAGAAAATAAATTAAAAACTAAAATATAAACAACCTAAGAAAGCAATAAAATCTAAACTAACGTGCGAGTGGTTTGACAACAACAAATGAAGATTAAAAAGATAGGAGTGCAATATTTCTAGTCTAGCAGGTGTTTAATTTTAATCATCTTTTTACTTTTCTTTAACTCAAGTTTTGGTAGTCGGGCGCACTATTTTATTCACTACGGACTTTCGCTACGTATAACAAATCTAGATATCACTCAACCTTACTACGGGCTCATATCATGGCAACACATAACATAGGAGAGAAGATAACTGCATGTCCAAACAAGCACCCAATGACTATTTACGCATGATCGATATCTTTTCGGTTTCACGCCACGCAAACGATTATTGTGACTTTTAAGATAATAGGAAGGATTTTCGCTTCGTATCCTATCATTCTAGTAATCATCTAATGATTCGCTACGCCATCAAAAGCATTAAGAACACAATAATAACCAAGCACATGTGTAATACTTCGCAAAAAGACAGTCTCTCTAATTTTCTACAAATCATGTCGGTAGCCGAGACACAAAATTGGTTAACTACGGGCTCTCACATCTTATAGTCAACCTTAATTTCCATGACCTCGCGAATGGCTAAGGTGGTTCGATCGCGTGTTAAACCAAGTCTCACAATGGCTATCGGTGAGTGTCACAAAAACACCAACAATTAAATTAACTGGTCTGAAATACAAAGGTAGCTCTCATGTATCCTAGGCATTTCTAAAATTATTTAATTAATGACCAATTAATTAAAAGCATTAAACCCACAAAATAATAACCAAACATGAATGTGTACTAAATAAAGAGATAGATTAAATTTAAATCACTACATTTGACATAGAAAATAATTGCATTCCATGGATAAATTAAGCACAAACCAATTCAACATTTACAAAATTAATCAATCCTAAAAAACACAATAGATATCTCAAAAGATGGGTTGAAAGAATTAAATCAAATGTTGCGCGAATCTGGGGTTGAAATCTCTTGAAAATGCATCATTGGCTCTTGAAATGATGCTCCAAACCTTCAAATGTGATTAAGCTTCAAAGATTTGGGTAGAATTTGGTGAAAAATGGGGCTGGTGCCCCATTTTGGGAACAATGTTCCGAAAATGGGGGCTTAGGTCGAAATGGAGGTAGCTGGGAGGAATAAGGAGAAGGAAAAAGTGAGGAGGGTTGCCATGGGTAAATTAGGGAAAGGACAAGAGGAAATAGGGGTTGTTTTGGAAGGAAAAAGGAAGCGTCTGGAAGGTGGAAGTGGGAGTAGGCTGATTATCGACATGAGAGTGGAAGTGGGCTGATTAGTGGGTAGATGGGCCGAAATGGGATGGGCTGGATTGGATCCAGGTGCATGCACGTGAGTCAGTTGCTTATGGAGGTGGTGACGTGGCACTCTAGGAGATCAACAACCCATTAATGAAGCAAGTTTTGGAAATGCGTCGGCCTCCCCTGATGTTATGGAAGTTACTATGGTGCCCCTGGATTCTTCAGAAAGGCTACCGAAGGTCCTTCCTTACCTAGGCTTTCTCAATATGGTCCATTGTTAGTCCAGTTACTCCTCCGTTAGCCCTTCCTTTCCTTGGGACTCTAATGGACTTAACGGACATTGATAGAATGATTTGCAATTCAATTTTATGGAAGTTACTATGGTGCCCCTGGATTCTTCAGAAAGGCTACCGAAGGTCCTTCCCTACCTATGCTTTCTCAATATGGTCCTTTGTTAGTCCAGTTACTCCTCCGTTAGCTCTTCTTTTCCTTGGGACTCTAATGGACTTAACGGACATTGATAGAATGATTTGCAATTCAACTTTAAAGCCCAAAATTGCCTCGATCTTCATGCTAAATACCATGAATGCTCGATTAAACCTTGCAAACCTACATTAAAGTACACATTCACAAATAAAAGGAAATTTAAGGGAAAATTTGTGAAAATCTTGGGCTCATCAGAGTCAATCAAAGTAACATGTTGTATATTACCATGAAGAAGAATAGCATTTGGTAGTTAAAGTTCAAGCATAACAAAAGGCTAGGAATTAAACATCAAAAATAAACTCCTTATTAAAGTGAAAAAGGTAACGGAAAAGCACATGTTCTCTTTCTCTCTCTCTCTCTCTCTCTCTATATATATATATATATATATATATATATATATATATATATATAAAACGCAACAAATGTGTGGATAAAAATCGCTAAATATGGAGGTAGTTTCGACAAACATTAATGAAAGAGTGCATATACTTATATAAACTCGAACTACAATGAACGAAAAAGGAAAAAAAAAAAAAACAATGTTATTTGCGTACATCAAGTTTGAAGGCTGTGAAAATCTGATGATTTTGTAATGCAAAGGATTGGACAAAAGCACCACCACCAACACAACTTTTATCGTCAAGTATCGCATCTTAGGATTCGGCAACGCAATCACTTGCTGTGTAGTTGGCTTGCAAATATAGTACCGATCATGTCTATGCCTCGCTTTTAATGCCGCGAGGCAAGAATTCCAAAGATAGATTGCTAGTAGATACAAACGTAGATATGTGTTTGCCACTAACCATGCTTTGTACCAAGTAACCTGATAGAATAATTGTGTTTTGTGTATGAACTTTAACAAAATTTTGACCATTCTTTAGATACCAATCTTGAAGAATCTATGGTTTGTAGAGATGTTTGGGATAAAATTTTGAAAATCATGTCGATGACAAGACTCCATTGACGATACTTAATACTTGAACCAAAAAACTAATAAACACAAACAATTACGAAACCAAGTTGATTGGATTTGTATCAAATTTTAGAGTGGATTTATATCGAAGGCTTGCTTATACTTAAATGGATTTCCTATAGCTTAGGAGGAAGGTAATACATTTCTTGGTAGAATGCTTACTTCCCAACTGTAGGTGCATTAATCGTGCCCCCCAAATTACAATTTCATAAAAGTGTAAAGGTTAACTATTTTAAATCTAAATATGAAAAGATTAATTTTAGATTTTATAAATTGAATAGTTGTTTTGGGATCATTGAGAAATGAATTTCTTAACTAGACTTTGGGTTTTTAATACTAATAATGTTAAGGAAGATAATAATTTTACTATTATAATAATATTAATATATTTATAATAATAATAGTAGTAACAATTAATAACATTCAATATAATTCTTATCATCATCGTCATAAATGAAAAGAAAAATAAATTTACGTCCAAATGAAAGTTTTTAACATAACAAAGTACGTAGATATGTTAAGTTTTGGACTTGTTGGTATTAAAATTATGATTTCAGGACTTTTTGGATACACTAATTATTTTTGGGACTTTTTGGATATGAGAATTTTTTGGTAAGAATTTTTTAGTATTTTTCTCTTAAATTTTAGACTTATACATGTTTTTCTAAAAACCAACACGCGATAAAGATTGAGTTATAAAATTTGAAACCCATGATAGTAAGACGAATATAGTATATTGTCTATTTAGGTTTGCCCCTTTTCCTACACCCATTTTTTTTTCTTTAATTCGTTCATCTTTGTGATGCAAGACATTATTATTAGTTCATTCATTAAAGTAAAGGTGTACGTGATTCGGTTTGGGCCAAAATCGTGAACCGAATCACACTTAATCAATTTCAAAAAAATCTCAAACCAAACCGAATCAAATCACTTTAGATCTGTTTTGTGGTTTGACAAAAAATCAAATTAATAATCTTAGAAAACATTAAAATTTAGACAAATAAAATTTTAATCGACAATTTAACATCAAACATTAATAAAAAAATATCAAACTTCTCTTTCAAACATCAAACATTAACCAACAATGAAATATAATTTGAATCCATGAAATTTGGTAAGAACAATATTATTTATTATATAAATACCGAAAATACATATACATTATATACAATAACTAATCAAATAAAACATGGCTCGGTTCAGTTTGGAAACATAAACCATGAAACGAACCGAACCGATCGTTTTTTGAATTTTGAAAACCAAAACCTAGCCATCTTGGACCAAAACTGAACCAAACCACATGGTTCGATTCCGTGGTTCGATGGTTCGGTTGTGCACCTCTACATTAAAGCATGTCCATGGTAGTACTTTGCCTCACATTTTGATACTTATTGGTCACTGTCCAACGTATCAAAATATCATTTTCAACCATAGGGATACATTTTTTATATAATAATAACATAAAAATAAAATGAAAATACTAATGAAAAATCTATTATATAAAACAGATTAGTCGGTTATTAAAAGCTAATTACCGGCTAGGATCTGTTTTCACAAAGCTATTTACCGATCAGGATTAAATCTTTTGAAAAAGCTATTTACCGGCCAGGATTTGTTTTTACGAAACACATTCAACGATCAGGATTACATTTTATCGAAAACCGTTTTTTATACGATCCTTATCTTTCTCACTATCTCTTTCTCTCTCATCCTCTAATCTCTCATCCACTAACCCTACAAGAACCGTGCCACGTGAAAATAACGGGTGTCCTCCGAACAATCATTAAGTCATGCTAGCCTGGCCCACTCATGCATGAAATTGAATCATCCTAGACAACTAAAATGAGATGCACGGTCAAAACAAACTTTTTTAACTTATTCGATCACTTTTTAAATATTATAATATAATATAAACTTTCAAAATCTTAATAAATGGAATAAGTAATAATATGTATGAACACTAATTCAAAATTGTTTTCCATTTTTTATTTTGTTAAAACCACTCTAAAAGAAAAAATTGTTTTTATTACTGTTTTTATTTTTATTTTAAATATATATTTTTAATTATTTATTATATTGATTTATTTTTTTAATTATTTATAATATTGATCAGGATTTAATTTATCTACAACCATTTTTATCCATAACCATTTTATACACGGTTTTTTTTTACCTCAATTATTTTCTCCCCGTAAACTACCCCACGATTATTCTTCCTATTCCTATGTGCTCAAGTACTTGCACGATTCATCACAGCAAAACATATATCCATCCCTCTTTTATCTCTCTCAGTCTCTTTCTCTCTCTTCCTCTAATTTATCTCTCTCTATCTCTTTCTCTCTCTTCCTCTAATTCATCCATGCTTCCACCTCGCCATCACTCTATCTCTCAATCTCCGGCGGCAAGAAAATGTTTATAGAATATGGATTTTTGCTGTTAGAACCGGTTTCAATGTTTGGTCTTGGGTTCTAAGAAAAAGCATTTAGTGCTCGACCACGCTGACAACCCCCAGGCGGCGTCTGACCGAGCGGTGGAGATTGGGGCGGAAATCATCCGACCACGGAGGAGCAAAGGCGGTTGAGACCCACCGCGTGGGTGTGGTGCTCATCGGGCACGAGAACCGAGGAAGGATTGGATTAATGTGGATTGGATTATGTGGATTCGGTGGAGGGACGTTTGGGATTAGCGTTGTTATAGTGTGCATTTGTATTTGTTTCGTATCAGTATTTCATCGGTTTTGTCAACGATTTGGTTGTCGGATTCGCGGACGGCTGAGGTGGTGACCAGGCGGTAATTGGAAGGGGAGATGGAGTGGGAATGGAGGAGGTTTTGAAATTTGCAGAGGGATTCGATGGCACGTGCCTGAGAGGAGGGGGAGATCGTCAGAGATGAGTCGGTCTTTGAGATGATCGATGGTAAGGAAACGACCAGTTCTGGGGTCGGCGCGGATGATTAGGAGCTTGAAGGAGTTGGTTCCCATGTCGATGGCGGCGAAGAGGTTGTTTGGGGAAGACATGGTGACGGCCGGCTATGTCGGTGATTGCGAGTGAGGGAGGGATTGGCGGTGGTCGTTGGGAAGGGAAAAGAGTGATGGACGTTAAGTCTGTTTGGAGTGGAAATACGAAGTAGTTCCAAACTTCCAATTAAAAAGAAAATAGGAGTGAAGGAAGTTATTGAACTATTTTTATTAGGATTAACATATTTTTTAGGATTCATTTTCGTATGGCGTTTTTTTGTTCGGCCCATAATTTCATATATAAATTATTAATTAATTCCTTCGTTACGGGCAAAGAGACATTTTTTAAAAATTAATTTTTGTAAGAAAATAATAATTTTAGTAGTTTATTAATAATAAAATGACATTTTCGGTTTTACAAATATTTAGTTGTAGTTTCTTAATTGATTGCTATCGTAATCAAATGAATCTCAATTTAATTTATGTCTAAGTTTGGAATATTTGTATTTTAATTTTTTTCAAAATTTTTAAATTGTTATCAATTAAATTTTTTTTCCAACCCGCAATTTTATATACAAATATAAAAAAAATCTTGCTGATAAAATTTTCTTTTCGTATTTTTACAGTAGTTACAATTAAAATATTTATTTCTTGGGTTTTTTACGAAATAAATAGCAAAGTAAAATGTTTTATTTTGTTACGTATTTGAGTTTTCTCCCCTTTTGATTGTGTAGTGTATATATATATATATATATATATATATATATATATATATATATATATATATATATATATATATATATATATATATATATATATCCAACCCCTACAAATTGTAAGTAAATATTAATTAATTTCCACATTATTTCTTTTATTTATTGATAAATTAATCCGTTACTAGTAATTTAGCAATACATATCATAACATAAAGATATGATTAAAATGAAATGTGTCAAAATTAGATTTGGTACCAGGGAAGGTATCAAATTAAGCTTTGTTTACGTATGAAATAATATATATTGAACAAGGTTTTTGATCAGATCGAATAAATTAACATTTTAAATGAGAAAAATCTTCTAAGTTGAATAAAGACCGATTAAGTAGTCCATTTATAGCTTGGACGTCCCTCCACGAACATTATAGCTTTGTTCCCCATGACAATTATTTGTAAATGTATTTCTTCCGTTCCAGTAAATAGTTTATGTTTAAAAAATATAATATTTCCCCTGTTCCGGGTAAAGAATCAATTATTTCATTTTTTTATATTTCACTTAAATAGTTCATTTTCAAAAATTAAGACATAAACATGTTATTTTATCACTAATGGATAACTAAAAATGTCATTTTGTTAAAAAGTTTTACCTTTAAAAGGGGACTCATTGCCCGGAACGAATGGAGTAATAATTAGATTTGATTATAGTTACAAAAATGTCTAAACATAATCCAGGGTCGGCCCAACTATTATGGAGGCCTAAAGCAAACTATAGAATGAGGCTTTTTAAAAATAAATAATATTAAGGAGAAAAATAATAACATATTTTATTTAGTAAATTAAGTTTAATTAGGAAACTTGGAATTTGGAAAGTGGAAACCTAGTACTAATAGTCTAATACTAATGGTAAAAAAAAAAAAAGGAATAATTACAAGCCGATACATTTTTCAAAACATGTTTTCAAATCAATTCAGCTATTTTTTAGACATATCTTTTAGGTACATTTTTGGAGTGAAAGTACATCACTGCCCCTTTGCCCTCTTATAATTTACATACTCCCACGCTTTCTCTTTGTAAGTTCAGAAAGTAAAGAACCAATCACCCATAGCCCAAAACTTGACCTACCCAATTTCTCATCAAACTTCCCAAGAATTTCCAATTCCCCAGCTGAATAGTCTTTCTTCATTCTTCCTCTGATTAAGATCATTGCATCAGACAACGACATTGGCTGAAGCTGCATTGGATCAAAGTTCATCACTCTAGAAAGCCTCGTCATGATTATCACATGGGACCCTCCAGTGTTTCTTGGAATTAAGTCGTGTAGATCCTTCCCTTCCCACCATTCTTTCTCGGTTTCCAGATTATCAATATTTAGTAAATATGGCATGTCTCGAAATAATTCCCTTTTCACTCTCTTGAATGCTTCTGTCTCCTGCTCATCGAAGCTCCTGATCTTCCCTCTTTCCTTCTCTGCATCAGCACTTACATCCAATCTCAAATTAAGCGACAAATTCAAAATAGTCTTCATTGCTTGAACATCAGATCTTTATAAAAAAGACTTCAATCCTTGCTAAGGGGCTCCAGCTTTGCGCCTCTCTCTCTCTCTCTCTCTCTCTCGATCTGGCTCTCTGAGACTCTTAGTCTCACACTTTCTCTCTTCCATTCTCAGATCTGGCGCAACCCGCACGACGGAGAAGGAGTCGGCGGCATGACAGCGAAGGGGTAGCGGGCCGAGGGGCTGGTTTGGCGTCTCTACTCACAAGAAATTACTTAATTAGGGATTAATAACATACAATTTGAAAGGGGCGAGGACGAGGAGAGCCGAGGTGCAATTTTGTTTGTTTTGAGAGTTTGATCGTAATTTGTGGAGAGATGCAAGAGACCTGATGCCAAGATTATGTTTGACATGCATCAGCATTTCACCTGATGCCAAGATTTGACATCGGCATTTTGGCATCAGCAATGTTTTGGCATCGAGTCACGATGCACGAAATTAGTATTACGATGCCTAGAATTAATTATTACGATGCACGAAATTAATCATCACGATGCCAAGGCTTGGCATCGAGTTTTCATAATGACATTTTTGTCATTTGGCAAGCAATTTGTAGTTAAATGAAATGTGCAAAAAATTAATGGTCCTAGATGAAAATATGTTTTCAAAATTGTACCCACTTGAAATTCCAAAAAAAAAAAAAAATTGAGGTCTTCTATTGGGTGAGGCCTAAAGCCCTAGTTTACTCAACCTCCCCTCTTGGGCGGCTAACATGTCAATATTAAGTAGGTCAAAATAGGTTGCGGGAGGCCGAGGCGGCCACCCACCTCCACCCACCATGGCGGGCGGGCGGGCCCCACATGTCGGCGGGCAAAAAATCAACCCAACCCACCTCTTTTTAGGTGGCGGGCGGAGTTAAGCGTCCTTTAACAACCTAGCGAGCCACCATTCAACCGGTGGGGCGGGCGGCCGCCCCAGCCAAAACATATGGCCTGGCGGGCAAAAAATACCAACCCAACCCACCTCTTTTAGGTGGCGGTAAGAATTTTACCAAGTTCAAAGCGGCCCAACCCACAACCTGACTTCTTCAACTCCACTTTACCCAACAGGCTGGCCACCAAAAAAGTGGCGGGCAAAAAAAATACCAACCCAACCCACTTTTTAGGGTGGCAGCCCAACGGCTCAACCCATTTTGACAGCTCTAATATTAAGGGTGGCAAAATGAGTGTTATGGATAATCATGAGTTAGTCTATATTATCCATAATAGTCATTTTGTCACCTTTAATCAATATATTAATATTAAATATGAAGGATAAAGTAAAAATTATTTTGGAGATACTGAACATAATTTTTAAAATTAACTTTTTAAATAAAACATTTGAAAATAGTAAAATGAACTATTTACCTGAAATTAAGGAATTACTTCTTTTCTTTCTTGAAATCATACTCCTCCGTCCCTACATTATGGTAAAGCTCAAAATATGTAGTTTATTTTAAAGCTCATATATATATGACACATAATTTAAGTAAGAATAAAAAATAAGAATAATATGCTAAACAATATATTTTTTTAGTACGACGAAAAAAGGAAACGGAAAACTCTTTGAATGAGTCATATTTTTTCAACCATAACCCTCACTTTTGGAGGTTTAAAACCCATTCGATCAAATCAATTATACAGGTAACTAAAAATATATAAACTTTAAAGAAACTTTTTTTACAAAATATTAAAAATTCGAATTTCTTTTGAAAAAATACATAAAAATAATAGTGCTGCCAAAACGGGTTCAAAAAAATAATTTTTTTTTTACAAATTACAAATATGTTTAAAATACGAAAAATACAAAAAAAAAATAATTTTGAAAGATTGGTTAAAAAAAAAAAGATGTTCAAGCTCTGAAGCTTTTTGTTACTGAAATAAAGTTGCTGCGTCCTTTAATTTCGAAGCACCAGATCGCGCCTTCCTCTCTCTCCTTGAATTATACTACCGGCTTTACCTTATCTCAATCATATCTCTCTCCTCCAATCACCATTCACCACCCACCCACAATCTAACCATCCAATCAAAATTAGAACTTTGATTATGTAGTCAAAGTCATTGCATGTTTAGTCATTCCACACGTTCTAAGTCAATTACGAGTATTCTATTTGCTTACCAGTTAATTGATATCATGTTTGTTGTCATTGTTTTATTTTTGTTGTTCTTGAGATGTATTAGTACTGTCGTTGATTCTGGTTTTCATGTAACAAACGACCAATTCAAGTGTTTGGAGAAGGAGAGGCAAGCTCTTCTCCTTTTCAAAGCCGACATTATAGATGATGATTATGGACTTCTATCGCCTTGGAGTAGCAAAGACGATAATAAAAATTGTTGCAAATGGAGGGGAGTCGAGTGCAGCAACCAAACTGGTCATGTCATCAAACTTGATCTTCATGCCCGATATGATGATGATGGTCATTGGCATGGAATAAGGGGTAAGATTAGTCCTTCATTGCTTCAACTGCCACACCTCAACTACCTAGACCTTAGTTCTAATGATTTTTCACAGAAGCCGATTAAGTTCATTGGTTCCCTAACCAAATTAAACTACCTTGACCTTTCGAGGAAACAACTTTGTTGGAACCGTTCCTTTCCAACTTGGAAACCTCTCTCACTTGCAATATCTTGATCTTAGTCTCAACTCTTTACTTGTTTCTAACCTTGAGTGGTTGCCCCATCTTTCTTCACTTGAACACCTCTATATGAATCAAGTTGATCTTAGTAAAGCGATTCATTGGGTAGACATAATCAAGAGCCTCCTCTCCTATCACACGTTGGATTGGTAGGCTGTCAGTTGTCTAGTGTCCTGCATCCTTCTCTTTCTTTGATCAACTCTTCAATTTCTATTACTACCCTTGATCTCAGTGGCAACGGTTTGACATCATCCATGTACCATTGGGTGTTCAACTTAAGCACTACTCTTGTCAATCTCACCTTTCTAACAACCAACTCTAAGGTGTCGATTCCGTAAGATTTTGGCAAAATGACTTCTTTAGCTCTTCTTGATCTCTCTTATAATGAACTAGGAACTGGTGGGATACCAATTCCTTTGGAAACCTCTCTTTGCAATCGCTAGATTTGAATAACAACAGTATCAGTGGCAACCTTGAATATTTCCTCCCCGGTTGTGCTGATACTACACTAGAGGAGTTGTATGTTAGAGAAAACAAACTTACAGGGTCATTACCTGATAGTATCATAAGATTTTCATCCTTGAAAGCTTTAGACCTTTCTAGTAATTAGTTGAATGGAACTGTTTCGGAAAACTTGGGGACACCATCAAAGCTTCAAAATTTGGATCTTTCGTTCAACTCTCTCCAAGGTGTTCTCCAAGAAGCTCACTTCTTAAATCTCCCTAGCTTAGATGTTCTTGACTTTTCCTTCAACTCGCTAGGTTTAGAAGTTAGCTCCCAGTGGATCCCTCAATTTCAACTAATTTCTATTGATTTGAACTCTTGCAAGATAGGTCCACGTTCCCCATAATGGATTCAGACTCAGAAAAATTTGCACTATCTTGACATTGCCAACTGTGGAATTTCAGACAACATCCCAACATCTTTTTGGGAACAGCTTACGAGTCTGACTTACGTCAATATGTCGACAAACCAAATCAGAGGCAAGGTACCTGATTTTCCTTCAAACTTTGGCAGTTATAATTATCCAAGAATAGATCTAAGCTCCAACCTTTTTGAGGGTCAAATTCCACTGTTTCCTTCAAGTTCCACATTATTAAATATACTATCTACTATCTACTATCTACTATCTACTACTACTATAAAAGTTTAGGTTGTTTCTTACAATTTAATGTATGGACAAAACTAACCATGCACATAATAAATATCAACAATAGAATTAAGGTTAAACAAGTAAAATTTTTCATAAGTAGAAAATAATGTATAAAAATAAATAACCCTAAATTTAATAAACTATTCACCATTAATTATTGCTAAGCAAATAAATTTGCATGGACTAATCAATTCTTTGAAGGATGAAATTGAATTTGGTCCTTCAACTTATACCTAACTTTAAATTAGATCCTACATTTTTTAATTATATTCATTTTGTCTCATATGTTTTTTTTTGTCATATTCTCTCTTCGTGTCATTACCATTACAAATGTCATACAATATTTTTGAATATCACGAAAATATACTTACTCAGTTAAGAGAAAAAATAATATGATTTACCTTTTTAAATTTGTTTAACATTTGCTAAGGTAAAATTTTGACTACGACAAGCAACCTTAATAAACTATCATATTGGTCCATAAGTTATAGATCTTACTAAAAAAATCTCTATTCAGTCAACTGAATAACTTTTGTTATGACCATATTTATCTTTCTATATAAAAGTACGAGTGTTTGCTTACATACAAATTAGTGTATAAGCAACAATAAAGATAATCAACCTTAAATCTTGTTTAAAAAATAACAAGAAATTTTTTAGGTAATCAACCATAGATTTTGAAGTAATGTTTCTAAAATACTTAAAATTTGTTATGGTGAAATTTAGGTAGACATTACTAGAGGTGTATGAATTTTTTTAAACTACTGTAATAGTTTTCTTGGTGAATCTCGAGATTTTAAACAAATCGGTGGCGAGTTTACTACTTATCAGTGAACAAACCAAGATAAATGAGTTTTTTTTAAAAAAGATCTATTGTTTAAGATGATGAAGAAAACAATGGTAAACACATTTTATGAATATGTGCATTTTGTCGGAGAAGAAAACAAAATTTTACAGTTTTCTCCATTTAATATTTGAATGCTACAAGTAACTCTAAAGACTAACATATTGGTACCTAACAAATACCTCCAATCAATTAATTATGATTTTTCACTATCCTTTAAATATTGGAATTTTTGAATAAACCCTTAAATGCTGAGAAATGTATAGAACCCGTTATCCTACACATTACGTTAAAGTAAGTATGTTGTCTATAGTTATTTCATTTTGTAATATATATATATATATATATATATATATATATATATATATATATATATATATATATATATATATATATATATATATATATATATACGTTGAAGTAAGTATGGATGTTGTCTTCAAATTAACCACTACTAATAATATTTACACATTCTTCTGTTTCCCTTTGTATGACTTATTACCATATCTAATATATTACATAAATTGTAGAGTTGGGGGAGGGAGAGAGAAGAAGTTTGAGAGATAGATAAAAGATGAATTATTTTCTTAGAAGCTACAACAATTGTGAGAGTAGGTAATAAGTATATTAACCTTACATCTTGAGAATATGTTTTCAATATATTTCAAAATTGTTATGATGAAATTGCTGAAGATATTACTAAAGTTATATGTATTTATTTAACTGTAATAACAAATTTGTTAGTACGTATAGAGATACTTAGGAAATCATTGACGTGTTTAGTGATTATCAGTGAACAAATTAAAAAGAAATGAGTTACGAAAAGAAAATATACTTTCAAGATGATGACGGAAAAAATGAAAATACAGTATTTGTTGGAGAACATAGCTAAAGTTTACAGTTTATTGCATTGAATATTTTGACTATTACTAGTAGCCTTAAAATGAACATATTGATAATTAACAAACTACTAATCAGTTAACTAAATAATTGTTGTTTGGATTTTCACTATCCTTTTCTTGCAGAAATTTTTGAATAGATCATCATATGTTAAGAAATGTACAGAAACTCATCGATACATATTAATATTAAAGTAAGTATATTATATTTGATTATTTTATTTCTTAATATGAATATATAACTTTTTAAAAATAAATAGAAAATGTATTATTAATCAGTTATCTTCAAATTCACTACAAGAAAAAAAGCATTTTGCTACGAAAAAATTTGTAGCGAAAAATATCACTTTCGTCGCTAATGACATTTGACTCTGAAATGACTTTTAATCATGTTAAATCGCCTATCTGACGTCGCTAAGGTTATTAGCGACGAAAAATGTTTTCGTCGATCAAATGACATAATTTGTCTACATACACAAAATTTCGCAAAATTGTCTTAAATCGCAAATGACTGACGTTTTAACTACAAAATATAGTTCATAGTTGATGGGCTACCGTTTAACTACAAAATATTTCGTAGATAATGGGGTCTTATTCAACTATGAATTATTTCGTAGTTGTTGGGGTATTATTTTACTATGAAATAATTCGTAGCAATTAGGTTGTCATTTAACCATGAAAATAATTCGTAGCTATTGGGTTGTCATTTAACCATGAAAATAATTCGTAGCTATTGAGTTGTCATTTAACCATGAAAATAATTCGTAGCTGTTGGGTTGTTATTTTAATATGAAAATATTTGTCGTAGTTGTTGGGCGTTATTTAACTATGAAATCATTTGTCGTCGATGGATTATTTTATAACTATAAAATTATTTGTAGGTGATGTGTAACAAGCCTGCGATTGTTTAACTACAAAATTAATATTTTCTTTTCCATATAATCATGAAAAGCATGTATACAATTATGTTCATGGATGCACCAATACTAATCTTAATACACCAAATGTGAATCCTACCATAAACTTACGACTAGGTAGCTATAGAGCAATCCATTGTCCAAAAACAAGATAAACTAGCGCTTCCAAAATTATGTAAACCACCCATTAACAAAGACAAAAAAGACGACTTTCTCGCCTGGCTAGTTAGTATCTCAACTTGCAGATGAGCCTTCTGCGTAATTCTTCATTGATAAAAGTAGCTATATCACAAAAGTCATATATACCAAGTCCTCTCGCACCTCAAGATGACCTAAAAGCTGCAAAAATAAATAGGGGCAGTGAAAAGTGAAAATGACATACATGATACATACATACATACATACATACATACATATATATATATATATATATATATATATATATATATATATATATATATATATATATATATATAATGATTAAAACTCACAAAATAGTATAAAACACACATTACTCTCGCTCTTTTATCAGATTCCATGTCGGCTTGTTGACCGGTTTCTCTCACCGCTTCTTATGACCAATTTACATAACCATTTTATTTCAAATTAATGGCTCAATGCTTCGTATTTCACCGAAATTGAACGGTTGAAACCAGTTTGTGATAACAAACTTCCAACCACTGCAAGGTATCTACAGAACACTCCTAGAAACATTAATGATGAAGCAGCAGGTGTTGTTGCATTGTTTATCTTAAAGACTACTAAGTTATTGAAGTACCTAAGCTATTTTAGACTTAGTTAGCCATGAACCCCTGCTTTCTTTATTTTAATGGAAGATTCCTTCACCTTCAGGATAAAAACAACAGTCTGATGTTTTCAGGTCATATATTGAGGTTTAGAGTCTCTAGAGACAATCTCTTGCATGAATGGACTGGATTTCAACAAGCTAGCCTTCCTATTTCTCAGTACAGTAATGGTGCTCCTTTATTTTTTGCTAGGGCCAAAATGGAATATTTTAATGAAGTGCTTTCCAAAGTAAGGAAGAGAAGAGGGGGTTGGTCTAGCCAGTTGCTAAGCCATGGTGCTAAGGTAGTGCTTATTAACTGTGTGCTGTCAGCTATTCCCATAAAGATGTTAGATAAGAAATTCCTCGTACTAAGATCAATCCATCCCGAAATCATATATCTAATATAAGTGCTAGATGAAATAAGGAAGCATCTGTTATATTCTATTTTGAAGAGTATTCTCTTTCCAAGACTTTTCCACTATTTTATCTCCTAGAAACTTGGCCAAAAAAACACACAAGTTACCAAGTTGTCTGGTGTCTATATATTCTGGTAGTGGAGTGTATGACAATGTGTTCATGGTTAGTACAAAATTTCCAAGGTGTTTCTCTCAGTGTGGGAGATTTGGTATGTGATCGGTGATACTATACCTGATTTGGAAGTAAAAGAGTGATGATGTTTACTGGACTCAGTTCCAGATACTGATTTGTCTTTGGGATTCCTATCTAAAAAAGGAGTCTTGTTTGAGAGAAACCAAAACAGAAAGGACTCTTTTTATGGGAGAGAGTGATTCTGATGCATAAATGTTTTGTATCTGTTGTAATTTGTACTTGCTTGCAGTAAATACAAGAAGATCTTCTCCCACTATCAGTCCACATGTACCCCCCCCCCCAAAAAAGTAAGAGAATCAAACAACTAGAGAAGAATGGAGCAGTTAACTCGCAAACTCAAGAGAGTAACCAGTTTTCTGCCGTAGGCAGAAGCAAACAGGTGGACAATGGACATGTTAACACGTCCATCGAACCAACCGCAGTTACCAAACAGAGTTTGAGATCATCGTCACCCTACCCAAAGGTACGAGTATATAAACACCAGCTTTTCTCTCTCTCTCAAGGAAGTTACTAACAGGATTAGGTGGGACATAGTACCTGATGCAGTTTCTGAAATTCCGACATATGGTCTGTCTTTGAACGAAAAACTGCTTTCATTGAGAGAGAACTAGGTGGTGTGCCCTATATGGTTGGAAAGATATATGAGTCTAGTTTATGGGGGAAAAAACGGTTCGTCGTTTCGAGCTTTGAGGTGTGAGAAAATGAATTTTGATTACAGACTATGCAAGCTGCCAGCACACAGTTTCTGCAGCTCCGTTTCACCTTCCTGTTGATTTTTTCTTCTCGGTTTCTTCTCCTATACACAGCTGGGGTTTTTCACCTTTGAATAATCATACAAGTTCAGATTATCCTCTTAGTTTTGGATAAATTCTTTGTATTTGATGCGCAGAACTCTATTTTCTCGAATTAATGAATTTCTATATCCTACCCAGTACTTTCATTTCTTGTGTGGATTGTTGTGTGTATGGATGCTCTCATCATGTTCTTTCTTTTATTTGTCTTTCTGTTTGTGCTACATATGGCCTTTGGTTTTGCCTAAGGGCATATCTGATTCTTTTGTACATGTTCCCTTGATGATAATTTTTTTAGTGTACATGCAAACAAAGTTTTTTATTACATTTCGACTTGCATCTAATCTGAGAAAATGTTAGACTAAAAATCCATTTCATTTCCTCAAGAAGATTCTTTGTTAAACCTGCCACTGTTATTAAACGTGCACCTAGGCTCGAGAGGCCCTTTTTGCACCTTGATTTTCCTAGGGCCTTTACATACTATGATCTCTGGAAAATACTGGAGTTATATTTTGTTGAGTTTGGTTTTATTAGTAATTGGATTACTAGTCTTGGATGCACACTCCATTATGAATTCAAGGTATTATGAATGTTCTAATTTTGGTTCTTCAATTCCTATGATATTGGGTTTTTTGTCTGAATTGCTTGGTTTGTGAGTTGATGGTGGTTCTGTTTTTGTTGTGGACAGATTGATCTTCGTTTCCAGAGTCACGCTGTGCTGGCACTGCAGGAGGCTGCTAAAGCATACGTGGTTGGTCTATTTGACCTCATATGATCCATATGTGACTGTCAGTTACTCACACCATTAGACATTTGGTAGAAGGCAGTCAGAAAGATCTTTAATGCAATAGAATAAGGAAATGAAAAAAGTGAACACCTATGGTAATTTGAAACTTCATTTTCATAATCTCTAACAAGCCATAACAAACCTAAGATTGCCAGGGAAGAACAAACATAAATGGATCTACTCTTCTATAAGCAATCATTTGTGCAACACTTTCTCTCGTTAAATACCAATCAAACTTAATTGGTGAAACATTAGACCACTATGTTATTTCACCAAACAAGTATATGGGAGTTCCATTTGATGGAAAATATAAAGCACGAAACTATAACACAACTCAGTCATGCAGAATAGAACTAGATAGAAAATCAAGTTTTTTAACTTTGCAAATCAAGATGACCAAAAGTGCATCCTTATTTTTACATCAGTCTTCAATTCCTTAATTTACTGTGTTTCTTGTACTCAGAGAGTTGGTGGGAGACTACATATAGTTTGGCTCTGCACTTGATGTAGTTGACACACTACTACAAAGTCTAGCATGATTTCTAATTAAAATTGAAAAGGAAACTAGGGAAAGATAAACATAAGCGACAGAAATGGCGCTTACCCTGCTAATAATCTAGTCGTCCACCTTAAGCATAATGGATATTGGACCTGTAGATGACATCCATCAACCACTGATGCATCAACTAGTAAATTAACCTGATGTCAGAATCGTATTGAATCAAAAAATTTAAATAATTTTCACAAACCATGTCGTATTTATAACAGGCCTTTGCAACATATTGGAAAAAAACCCCAAGTAACAGTTTGCAAATATTGTACATAAGTGCATTGTCTTTGAATTTATTATTAGTTGATTGAGTGTCTTCTTTTCTTTTCCTTGTTTTAGATATAACTTGTGTCTCATTGTTTGGCTAAATAAATCATAGCTTGCCACTTTACTTAAGGATCATCATAAGAAATCAATAAGCTCAGTAATAGGTCTCAAAAGCATTACGATTAACTTAGGGAGAGTACTAGGCATGCACTGGAAAAGAGAAGAAACATAAAGGGGATGCTATTGTTAAGGATGGAAATCAAGGCAAGAAAGATGAAAAACCCCTCCAAGCCGGGACAGTCTAGTCACTCCAACAACTCAAAGAGATGCTTCAAGTGTCAAAAGTTGATCATCGCATGAGTTAGAGTCGGTATATAAATGAAAGGCGTGAAAAAAAGTGTAGCTTTGGGAAAGATAGATATTGAAAATCTTAAAAAACCATAGGTTCCCAATTTTAAAAGAATTCCTGCCAAGATGACGGATCCTGCTGTAGGTGCCTCTACATGAGCTTCACGTAACCAAATATGAACTGGTTCCATAGGAACTTTGATGGCAAAAGAGGCGAAAAAAGCAAGCCATAGAAATATTTGTCGCCGCTCACTAAATTCAGTGGTTAATAAAATTGATAAATCGGTGGAGCGAGATGCCGCATTTCGAAAGTAAGCACCTTGGGATTTCAATAGAACCTTTATCAGCCCTGACTTTGGTCCTTGTTTAAGATGAAAGGCTTTCTTATTCTGCTTTACGGATAAGATTTTAGCTTCTTTCTAATATATCTATCTAATGTCTAGTGGAGTGGATCAATCAGGAGCTACATTAAGAAATTTACTACCATCTATAGTTAAAAATTGATGTAATCACATGGGTCTTTCAACCACTGAATTTTAATGTCTTCATTTTGGGCCCCCACCAGAAATCAATAACATAGTATCCCTCATTAGAACTATTACCCTCAAGTATCATCATCGAACAGTTGTTTAAGCTAATAATAAAATCTTAAGAGGTTGTTCACAGTAGAACTACTAACAGAAGCGGAAAAAGAAGAACTATTACGTAATTTGTGCAAAATCCCAACAATAGGTTCAACCTACAATTCCTAACATAAACAATTCAAGGTTTTACACATAGAGCTAGCAGAGACTCCAATAAACACGAAACAAATAGTATCTCACGATAGCCCACTTGGAATTAAACAATTAAATAACCCAATAAACAAACCTACATGCAATTAAATATTCAAATCAAGCATGAAAAGTAACAATTGTATTAAAAAATGACTTACCTTTCATCATTTTTCTCGAAATTGCAAGTGAATCCCCACTTTAGACTTCAAAAACAACAAAGAAAATAAATTAAGAAACATTATTCATCCCTTTTTACCTGTTTTGACCGAGGGAAGAAGAGAACTGAAGGGAGGAAGGAAAGGAATGTCTGTATGCGATATTTGTGTGCGTGTTTGCGAGAGATGAAGAGAAGAGAAGGGAAGGAGGGAGGCGTACCTGCTCTCTGCTCTACTGCGATTGGAATGCTGAAGGGTTGTGTGGGTTTCGATTTTTTTATCGGTGTTTACTATTTACAAACCTAATAAAATTCTGTAGTTAAAACTTAATCCTCTGCGATGAATACTTTGTTGCAATTGGGCCATCACTCGTGCTGATTAAATTTCGGCCACTAGTTGGCGCGCAAAATTATGGCGCCCGATTTTTCACTTTCACTTATCGACAAAAAAATTACCTTTCATTGGTATTAGGTCATGTTTGTCTACAAAATTTCTTTTGTCGCCACATAGGTGTGTGTTTACGACAAAACTTGTATTTGCAGTAAAATTGTAATTTTTCTCTACGAATTTTAATTTGTAGATAAAAAAATCGTAGCCAATTCATCATTTTCTTGTAGTGATTACCCATATTATGAATATTTATATTTTTCGAAGTAAGGTCACTTAATTTGAAAATGAGATTTCAATTTTTTGTAAGTTTCTATAAAAAAATAAATATAATGAATGAAATTTCTTTAATTATTAGATTTTGAAAGCTTTAATTATATTTATCCTCCTACTATGTACGATAATACACTATTAAAAAAAGGGAGGGTCTATTTTCACTACAATTTTTACTTATCAGATGCTTTACTATTTATTGCATCAATAAAACACATATTTGGACAAAATTACCTTAATTATTTGCTTTTGTTAAGTTATCTAACAATGTTACTTACATATATAATTTTCTAAGTAAAAAAATCACATGATATTTGGTTACCGTCACATAAACAACATAATTATACTTTTTTTAGTTTTCTAAATGTTATATACATAAAATTAAGTAGAGTCATGTTACATAATAAAAACTAATATCAAAAAATATTTTTTTATCAACAGAATATTAATAAGCGATGGGATCATTATTTACTAAATAAAAAAAATAAAATTAGATGAATTACACGTTATAATTGTAAAAAATTATCCAATAGTAAAATCATATTTTGATACCATATAGTAAAGCGTTGTAAATTTTGCCTACCATAACAATTGATTCTAAATATTAACTATGAATAAATTAACCAATAATCAATTCAATACCAACCATATTATTATTATTGAATTTATGTTAATACAAAATAATGTTTAAATCAAAATAATATTTTATTATATTAATGAAGTATCACATAATCCCTTCGTTTTTAAATAATTTTCTTCATTTTTTTTTTTTCTGTTCTAAAATAATTGTCTTTTTCACTGCTTTCCTTTTAAAAAACACTTT
>CM028382.1:14043003-14086791 GCA_013146195.2 Codonopsis lanceolata | reverse complement strand
CGGGGTCGTATTGGGACTTCGGGTCGGGTCGCCACGGTTAATATCGAGCTTATGTTATAAAGTTAGCTATTCGCGGGATAGGTTCCTTGGCTTAGTGGGTTGGTTTTGTGTGATAGTTCTATCTTAACGAAGAGTGTTCTTGTAGGTTAATAATGGTTGACACTAAAGCTGGTACTAGCACCGGAGGTAGTCTTGGGTAGAGGTCTTGGTAAGGCACAAATGTTGATAGAGAGCTAATGAGAGCCGTCGGCGGAGGTTCCTCCACTTGAGCGGCAGGAGGAGCAATTGAAGCAATGTCTACCATGTATAGGGAATGCTTGCGATGATGAGCGAGATGAATCGGGTCTTTGGTAGAGGCTCAACCAGCGGGACCTGACCCGCGGCCGCGACCCACGGCCCAGCGACGCGATGACCACTGGCGCCAGGACACCGCCGGTTAGATCTTTAGTCAGGAGGCTAGATATCACGGAGATTCGATCTCTTGGAGAAGTTCGTAAAACGAAACAAACGATTCGATAGAGAGCCGGATGCTTGAAAGGAGTTGTGGATCGAGCATCTAGAAAATCTTTGCACTGAGGTGTGATGATGAACGAGGAAGGTGGTACTAAATATTTAAGCTAGAGGCTACTGGCAGGCGGTGGCAGTGCTAGAGAGTTGGGACATCTTGAGAGTCCCCCTTGCGTGGCCTTCTTTGTTAGGGAATTTAGGAGCTTATGTCTGCGGAGGTTGTTCGGAGAGAAGGAGAAGAGTTCAAGGGAGGTATGTCGGCGGGTTTGCGAGGCTAGCACGCTATTGCAGTCATTTGATTCCGGATGAGGCCAAGAGAACACGAAGTGCTGAAGGGCTTGAAGAGACGGAGTATAGAGAGGATTGTTGTCTCATCGGTTAAGTTATAGGAAGGCGGTTGAGCACATTGAACATTGAGGAGCATGCGATAGGGTTTTCTTCGCAGCCCTAGGCAGTCTTCGGGACGAGCAATGGATCAGGAGTCTCCTTATCAGGCTGTGATCGCGAGAAAGGTAATGGCAAGTTTAATAAAGGGAAGGGGAGGAATCGAGTCGAATGGTAGAGGCTGCTTACACTTCTACCAGGAGTCGAGATCGTGGCATGATAGTGGTATGCTCTATTGTTCGAAGGCGGAGGCAAGAGTGGGAGGTTGGAAGAAGAGGGGGCACTTATAACTACTATTGCGGAGGCTGCGGGGCACGTGAAGAGGAATTGCCTAAGTTGAAGGGTGTGACTTTGGAGGAGGATCGTCGGCCCTATTTGGGGGCTAAGAGAGATAGCGATGGAAAGCAAAGGTGCGGGGCGTGTTTTGCCTTAGACGAGGAGGAGTACGAGTCGGCCGCTTGAGGTACCATTCTATTTCGATTGAAGCAGTACTTATAGATCGAGGATCACATTAATGTTGCATCACATTTTGTTGACCGCTTGCGTGCATTGCCTCGCCTTTTGCCTTACGTGCTTGAAGTTTCTACCCCACTTGGGGAATGTTTATTGGCTTTAGTTTATAAAGCACGTATGTACTCTGATGAACATGTTTTGCATGCGGATTCGGTAGTGTTGCCACTTAGTGATTTTGATGTGATACTCTGTATGGACCGGTCAGGCGCTTATCATGCTTTGGTAGATTGCTTTAGTAAGAGGGTTACATTTGATATGCCGGGTGTTCCTAAATTTATGTTCGTGGGTGATAACGCTGCCTGGGCTGGTCGCAATTTTTTCTAAAGGCTAGAAGCTATTGTCACGTGGTCACCTGGTACCTAGCTTGCAGTGGTTGATAAACTTTCGACTTCTGATCTTTGATGCCTGCCAGAATGAGTTTCCGGATGTCTTCTAAAGATTTGGATGCCACCGGATAGGAGATCGAGTTTTGTATCGAAGTTGTTGCCTGGACGACATCGATATCAAAGGCGCCGATAGAATGGCACCTATGGAGTTGAAGGAGTTGAAGGCATTGCAGCTTTTTTGATATTGGCTTTATCGCCAAGTGTATCGCCTGGGGTGCCA
This sequence comes from Codonopsis lanceolata, assembly GCA_013146195.2. NCBI lineage: Eukaryota > Viridiplantae > Streptophyta > Magnoliopsida > Asterales > Campanulaceae > Codonopsis > Codonopsis lanceolata. Next base: position 14,084,781 of record CM028382.1, on the reverse strand, counting down.
TATATTTGTCGAAGAAGGATGGAAGCCTAAGGTTGCATTGATTACGTGAGTTGAACAAAGCGACGATCAAGAACAAGTATCCGCGTCGCATATAGATGACTTGTTTGATCGCTTGCAAGGATCGGTGGTGTATTCTAAACTTGATTTGAGGTTCGTATCGCTTGAAGGTGAGAGCGAGGATGTTCGAAAACCGCCATTTGCGGTACCCGCATTATGAGTTCATGGTGATGCCATTTGGGTTGACTAATCAGCAGATTTATGGACTTGATGAATCGGTGTTCCATAATTTTCTTGATTGTTTTGTGGTGGTCTTCATAGATGACATTCTTGTGTATTCTAAGTCTCGATGAGCATGCACAACATTCGAGGATGGTGTTGTTCGATTCTTCTGGGAGAGGCAACTTTATGCTAAGTTTAGCAAGTGTGCTTTTTGGCTAGAGGAGGTCTCATTTTTGGACATGTTGTTTCTAGTACCGGATAGCGGTAGATCCTTCTAAGGTTGAAGCGGTGATGAATTGGAGGAGACCGACCACGCTACGGAGGTTAGAGTTTCTTGGGTTACGGTATTATCGGAGGTTCATAGAGGATTTTCAAGATTGCTACACCGATGACTAATTTGACCCAAAAGAAGACGCATTTGTTTGGAGCGATAAGTGTGAAGCAAGTTTTCAAGAATTGAAGAGAGGGTTGACTACGGCACCGCTTTAGCGCTGCCGAGCGAGATGAGAACTTTGTGGTTTATAGCGATGCATCAAAAGAGGGATTGGGTTGTGTCTTATGCATGGTAAGGTGATCGCTTATGCTTCGAGGAAGTTGTCTCCGCATGAGTAATTATCCCACGCATGACCTTGAGTTGGCGGCGATCATATTTGCTTTACAAATGGAAGCATTATTTGTATGGGATCGAAGTTTGAAATTTTCACTGGGATCACAAGAGTTTGAAGTATTTGTTCTCTGAAGGAGTTGAATATGAGACAAAGGAGGTGGATGGAGAAGTTGAAAGATCATGATTGTGCGATACTTTATCATCCTGGAAGGCGAGCGTGGTTGCCGACGCATACTTGAGTAGGAAAGTGCATTTGTCGTGTTTAATGATTCGGGAATGGAAGATGTTGGAGGATGTCTGAGGAGTCCTAGTGAGGTTAATCATGGAGAGTGTTTGCTAATTCCCGGCTAATTCCGGGCTATTCGGTTTGTGGAAAGAAAGAATTAAGGAGACTCAAAGGAAGGATCCGGGATTAGTGAAGATCATTGATGGTTTGAGTAAGAATGAGCAGCGGAGTTTGCTATGAATCAAGAAGGGATTTTGACTTTTAAGGGAAGAGTTTGTGTACCCGAGTCGCTGAGGATGTGAAGCGACTTGTGTTGGATGAAGCTCACAAGGCAAGATATACTATCCATCCGGGGAGTACGAAGATGTATAGGGATTTGAAGAAGCAATTTTGGTGGAATGGCATGAAGCGCCAAATTGCGATTATGTGTCGAGGTGTTTGACTTGTCAACGGTGAAGTGAAGGAACATCAAAGGCCAGCGGGATTGTTGCAATTAGATATTCATTAGAATATTCGAGTGGAAGTGGGAGCACGTTACGATGGATTTTGTTTCGGGTTTCAGGGTTTCCATCTGGCGTAGGGGTTTGATGCCGTTTGGGTTGTTGTAGATCGGTTAACGAAGTCGGCTCATTTTATACCGATTATGATGACTTATTCCTTGAGTCGGTTGGCGGCATTGTGTATAAAAGTGGAGATTGTTAGATCGCATGGGGTTCAGAGTTAGCATTGTTTCGACAGGGATCCGAGATTTACTTCGAGGTTTTGGCAAGCTTTGAGAAGCCATGGGGACTAAGTTGAATTTCAGTCAGACTTTTCACCTCCCTCGAGCCATCGGACATCACCGGAGAACAATTGGAGATACTTGAAGATATGTTACGGGCTTGTACAATTGATTTTAAAGGGAGTTGGGATACACACCTTCCTTTGGCAGAGTTTGCGTACAACAATAGTTACCAATCGAGCATCGAGATGGCACCGTATGAGGCTCTTTATTGGAGGAAGTGTAGATCTCCGGCTTGTTGGGACGAGGTTGGAGAAGCAAAATTATGGGGTCCAGAGATTGTGCAGTGATCGTAGAGCGTGAAGTTGATTCGGGATAGATTGCTTACGGCTCGTAGACGTAAGAGTTACGATAATCTGGAGGAGAGATTTGGAGTTCCGAGTTGGAGATTATGTGTTTCTTAAAGTATCGCCGAAGGGGTACTAAGAGATTTGGGAAGAAAGGGAAGTTATCACCGAGGTTCTGGACCTTTGAGATTCTTTTGAGCGAGTTGGGAGTTTGGCTTATAGGGTGGCTTTACCGCCATCATTGTCGGACATTCATAATGTGTTTCACGTATCCATGCTTCGGAAGTATCTTAAGGATGATTCGCACGTTCTTGCGTATGAGGAGATTTCTTTTACTCACCGATTTGTCGTATGTTGAGAAACCGTGAAGATTCTTGACACCAAGGAGCAAGTATTGAGGAACAAGACAATTCCATTGGTTAAGGTTCTTTGGAAGAATCATGAGATCGAGGAAGCGACTTGGGAGACCGAGTTGGAGATGCGCGAGAAGTACCCTCATTTGTTTGAAGATCACGGAGAATTTAGGGACTAAATTCCTATTAGTAGGGGAGAATGTAAAACCCTAGTTTATTGCTTGCTTGTTTATTTCATGAGTTCATACTTTAGTAATCATCATTAGTATGTTAACTAAGCTCACTTATATGTTTAAAGTCGATAGCATGATCATCGACGTCGTTTGGGATGCTTGTTTGCACCTTTCCTTCACGAGTTGCGTTGAAACTCGGGTTTGTGTTTTATGTTGTAAACACTTGGATAAATGTTAGAAACCATTCTTAACATCATTAACACGCTTTAGATGTTGGTTGAATGCTAGTTGCATCGTCGGTTTGATCGCTAGTTTGATTCGAGCGTTAACCCTTCTCCGTTTGACCTTTTCGGTTGTTGTTCGGGAGTGTTTTTTCTTAAGTTCTTAGCCATGTTTGATTGAGGTTTGAACATTGATTTGCTTTGGTTATTGTTTAGAGGTGTTTAGGGTTGAATTCTAGACCATTTCGGGCTTTGGAGGACTTGAGGGTGCAAGGGGGAATGACCTAGAACAACCCAAGGGACCAAAATGTAACATTTATGAATGCCAGAGTGATGCGGTCGCATCACTCTTCACCCATGCGACCGCAAGGTCCATTTTCCAGCATTACGGGATTTTCTGCATATTCAACTTTTGACCCAACCAAACCCCACCCAAACCCAACCTAACCCACCCTAAACCACCCTAGTTCGTCCTACACATCATCTCCTGCATGTTTGACAAGTTTCAAGTGATTTGGATGCATGTACAACACATGGCAATGAAAGACCTCCAACATGCAAGCCATGCATTGGACACCTTCACCTACCCCCACTTCAGCCATTGCATGCCCAATACCTCCACTAAACACCCCATATTCAGTCATTCACTTCCAAATTCGTGGCTGATCAGTTTAGACAAGTTATAGAGAGTTCTTGAAGCTTCTTGAGTGATCAACAATGGTGGCCAACTATTGAAGAAGCCATTTCCAAAACTGTTCGGTAGAAGTGAAGGGGAGAACAAGGAGAACACATACCCAACCTTGCATGGACGTTTTTGTACAACTTGTAGGACTTGTTTAAGGTAAGTTACAACATCTCTTCTTATTTCTTTTAGCCTCATTGACCCTAGGGAAAACAATCTTGCTATATGAGGTCAATGAGTGCACTTAGGGCTTTGTAGAGATGCCATGTTCTAGATTATGTTATGTGATGAATTTGGGTTGTATGAACAGATTATAGACCTATTGTAAACCATGATTTTAATGTTATATAGGTGTAGTAATGTATGATTTATCATGCTACTTTGTTGTCTAAGTATTGGGAGCATATTGGATGAGATAGTTAGGCTTGTAGAGATGCCATGATCTCGTATGTGCTAAATGATGTATTTTGGGTTGTGTAAACAGATTATAATCAGGTTGTAAATCATGATTTTAATGTTATTTAAGTGTGATAAAGTATGCCAAATCATTCCATCTTGTTGTTTAAGCATTGGGAGCATGTTTGGTGAAATAGTTAGGCTAGTAGACATGCTATGTTCACGTATATGCTAGATTTACATTTTTGATGGTATGATCAGATTATAAACATGTTAGAAACAGGTTGTAAACCATGTTTAAGATGTTATTTATGTGTGATAAAGTATGATAGATCACCCTACCTTGTTGTTTAAGCATTGGGAGCATGTTTGATGAAGTAGTTAGACTTGTTGAGATGCTTTGATCACGTGCATGCTAAATGCTACATTTTAAGTCGTATGATCAGATTATAAACAGGTTGTAAACCATGTTTAGAATGTTATTTATGTGTGATAATGTATGCTAAATCACCTTACTTTGTTGTTTAAGTGTTGGGTGCATAATTGATGAAATGACAAGAATGTATATGCCTAGTTTGTGGCTTTGATTCTATGTCTCATACTTGATTGTTTGATGGGGGTTTTATGGGTTTAAAGACCTTAGTAACCTATTTAATTACGTTAGTATGGACATAGGAGAGTATTGAGGCCAATGGCTTCTATACCCTAATTTTGAAAGATTGACTATGACTCAACGGAGTTGACTATTGGGTTAGTATGACATTAAGGAGTAATAAGCCTAAGTCCTACGAATTTTGGGGTAGTATTAATGGGGGTTAAGCCTCCAAGCATTTTAAAGTGTATGAAGAACACTTGATGATTAGAGCCTTGATTTTATCTCTAATGAGATTATGTGCTAGTTGTGAATTAGAAGCATGACTAGATGATTGTAGAGTACATGCCTACCTATTTGAGCATATGAATATGAATTACGTGTGCTTGAAGTTTGAGTCCAGCTGGAGTCGGTTTGTTGAGTCTTTGGGGCGGGACGATGCATGATCTTCACGAATTGTGAGATTCGTGATTTTCATGGATCGCCGCCGGATTGCACACACCATCGATGGCCACGGTAGGGAAGTAGTTGATCTTAGTTGTAGTATGGAAACATGACTTTGATAACTATCGGAACTCGAAGGGAAATGTCTCGGGACGCCGATATCCACGAAAGGGATATCGAGGACACATAAGTTTGGCACATGTTTTTGCAGGAGCAACATGCGCGGATAAAGGGTAACGATATCACCTCCCTTTTGTATGAATTGACTCACGAGTGCTATATGTGAATAATGTGCTACGTGAATATAACGTGATATGAAATGTTGGTTGATTGAATTAATGAAATGTTATACTTGTTGATAACATGATATTCAAGATTGTTAAGTATGAATGCCTTGACATGATTATTTATGAAATGTATATTGTGTCAATTGCATGAATTATTATTGTTGAGCATGATGCCATGACAGGAAGTTATTGTTAGTAACTTGCTAAGTCTTTATGACTTACTTTATTTGTTTTGATTGTTTTCCCTAGATCCGAGCCGTGCAAGTGAATCGAAGTGATTGTTGTTTTGCATTGAAGAAGCTTTGGCAAGGTTGCTACCTTGTATTATTAGTACCTTTTTATTTTGGCAAGGACGACGGGACATAAAGTTATATAAACTTTATGTGGGGTAGCAATATTTGATGTGTTTGAATATTTAGTACCTATGTTTAATTAGCACTTATTGTTTTGAGAGCCGACATATGTTAGTCGTGCCTATGTATTTATGTTGATCATGCTTTTGTTGTTTAACCATGTATTGGTTCGTTTAATATGTTTATTATCCGGCATGTTTTTAGCCGTGAAGCATGCTAGACTAGAGTTCTAGACTTAGCTTAATATTGGGTTCCGGCCGTAGCGTCGCCGATGACTTGATATATAATTGCCATAAATTGTTATATGTGCCTATTGTTGCGTCACATGATTTTATTTTTGGACCAAGAGATTCATTATCTCTAAGGTTGTATTAGTTTGAGCTTGTTAGCTCTCGGGCGCCCTTGTTTAAATATTATACGCTCCGCATGTGTTAAAGTTTTTTTTATACTGCTTATGGCCTTACCCACTATTTGTTATTTGTTTTCATTACGTGCCTTTTTAGGCGGCACGACCTCGGGGTCTCGTATTGGGACTCGGGTCGGGTCGCCACATTAAACCATTAGGGTTTCGATTTGAATTATTAACAAAAGATTTTGTTAAACCAGAAGGGGAAGGATCCGGCAAAGCTGGTGGTGGATCAGCCATGCCGCCACCAAAAAATCACAAAATGTAACCCTGGAATTAGGGCCGCAGAGAGAATTTTCTCTCTAATTTAATTACAGATAACTGCATCTATATATTATTATAGATTAACATCATATCCAATCAGCAAGCCAAACTACATATATATCCAAGTATTCACACATCAACTCTCACGAGAATCTCTAAATCATCCCCCCATAAGCAATAGTTCAATCCTAAGAATATACGCCAGTAAAATGCTAGGAAGTCACCCAAATGTAACTCATTCCACCACCGACTAGGGTTCTGCAAATTGGCAAGGGGCGACATTTCTAGCTTGTTTTATGACCTGTACACAGACCGCGAAATGGGCTGAATTGAATGAAGAAAAGGGACAAAAACAGAGTTGAGTTGTATCCTCCCAAGCAACAATGCCACATAACCAAACAATGGTTTCTAGCACCAAATTCAAGAAATCTTTCCACATTCTCAATCTATGTTTTACCTACCCCCAAATCTAGTCCTATAATGAAGAAACTTGGGCACCACACCTCAATCAATAGTTTCTTTTGTTGCTAAACTTCTTCGAAAAAAGCTATTTATGAAAACAAAAGTTGGTCCTTATCTGACTCTCTAACCATTGATGGAAGGAGCTCCATAAAGCGACACTCTTCAAAAGTTAGTCCCGACATTAATTATTATCCCTTTGATTTGATGGAAATAAGTACAAGTATTTACATGGTTTTTGAATACATGGACCACAACTTAACATGCCTTGCAGATTGTCCCGACGGAGATTTACAATTCCCCGATCAAGGTATCATATTCATGTATAGGTATACAATGCAATATCTACTTTTTATAATGCCTATTCCCACGGCCAAATCATGTAGAGAGGAGAGGGGTTTGAATGCACAAAGTGACCTTTAACTCAAAGAATAATGCCGACATCGTGTAACTGTTTAGGATAAGTGTAAGAAAAAGTCATAGAATTTTTTAAAAAGTACCGGTATTCTTCATTCTTCATCTTCCCACATACCACACCGAATCACCCAATCACTTTCCACTATTCCTTCAGGAGGATTCTTGCATGCCTCAGCATATGACATGCCATCCTCGATCATCTTCTTCCACTTCTTATGAAGCCTACACACATGATCCCTAAACGGCAAGCAACAATTGTATCTATGCACCTTTTGACTTGTGGCCCATCATCAATCAAATTAAATCGTCTGTTACAAGTAAAGCATATGGTTTGAGCTATGTAGGAAGAGAATATATTGAGCAAAAGAAATAGTAAGAAAAAGTTTCATAATTAAAATGTGCACCTTGATGCGCTCATATATAAGATTCTTTTTCAGTGTCCTCAAGTTTCTTGTAAGATATTGTTCCAAGAGGTATGATGCTACGGGCAATAATTCCAAGCTCATTGGAGAACTTTGCAGATGTTATCCTATTCACGGGTCTTCCTTTTGATTCAGGAATGTGAACATGAATCTTGTCGTACGCTCGATGTACCTATCTAATCATTTCCTTTTTGTTTTCCCTCATGTTACTAACAGAGCTTACATGAGATTGTATTTTTTTTCATCTTATTTGTTTTGTCCATTACGCCTTCATCTTTTGTTTCTTGAGAATTGAGAATTATGGGGTAAGAAAACCGAACGCACTTTTTGTTGTTCTCATTGCAATGATGGTCGCTTTCATTTGCATGGATGTTTGGTGAGACAAAGCCTAATGGAAAAGAACTTCTTCTTGGTAAGGGGCTTCTATAGTATGTATCATATCTATAATAGCTCCACTTCAGCCGATAGACATGTGACCTGTTTATTTCAATTTGTGTGTCTTGGTGCCAAAACTAAGCTCAAAAAAATACAAAGAAGTCGTTGGAGTAGTGGGTTGCATTATAACACCTCACAATGTATTTTTACATTCGCCTTGTCCACCAAGATAGATTGATCCCCAAACACTGGACGTGTCCGAGAAGCTCTCGAGATACTACTCAATAAAGTCAACACGCCTAGGGAGTTTTCATTCATGATTAATCTATTTGTTATGACAGTGTTTGCTAAAGCTTTTTATGGTACCGAGCAAGCCAATAACATTGGCCTTTGAAATGATGGTAAATTTTTGGAAGAAAAATTTGTTGGAGGACTAGTGGCAATTCTCTATATTTAGGCTATTGGGCTTTTAGTCAGCAGACGAGCAAAGTACCATCACCGGACTTAATTATGCCGGTAAGTTCATTATGGGAGGTTTTTGAACTTGCCGTTGAACAAATGGTTAAGGGCGTTGATAACCAAAAGTTGTGCTATCATTCCAACTTTGTAATTATTCAAGTAAAAACACTTCACACCAAGTCTAGTTGTTCTATTTATAGATTTCTAATTTGATCGGTTATTGTAGAGAACCATAGTATGATTTCACTCAATGATTAGACGGTCAAACATGCCAAGACTTCACTCGCGTGTTTGGGGCTTGTGAACCATCTGTTATATTCTATTTTGAAGAGTATTCTCTTTCCAAGACTTTTCCACTATTTTATCTCCTAGTTGGCCAAAAAAACACACAAGTTACCAAGTTGTCTAGTGTCTATATATTCTGGTAGTGGAGTGTATGACAATGTGCAATACCTGATTTGGAAGTAAAAGAGTGATGATGTTTACTTGGACTCAGTTCCAGATACTAATTTGTCTTTGGGATTCCTATCTAAAAGAGGAGTCTTGTTTGAGAGAAACCAAAACAGAAAGGACTCTTTTTATAGGAGAGAGTGATTCTGATGCATAAATGTTTTGTATCTGTTGTAATTTGTACTTGCTTGCAGTAAATACAAGAAGATCTTCTCCCTCTATCAGCCCACATGTACCCCCCCCCCCCAAAAAAAAAAGTAAGAGAATCAAACAACTAGAGAAGAATGGAGCAGTTTGTTGGAAAACTAGTGTTTTTTAAGTGAAGTAAATTGGAGCTTTGAGGCACTAATTTATTTGTGAGTCATTTATGTAATGACTATGATAATTGTGGAATTATGTTCTTCTCCGTGAGTACATAAGAATACTATATTTATTTGTCCAATTCGGATATCGGATGAATAAGTTATAGAGGTTTAAAGTAGGACATTTGAAATGTTGGAAGTGGGTTATCCCACATTGGGAAAATGTGAAAAGTTTGATGGGTTTATATACAAAGGCTCCCTTGGTGTTGGGTAAGCTTGTATAGAAAGTACTATCCCTCCCGCGCCCGCAGGGGGGGGGTGCAAATCACGGTCCGATTTAGCTTGGATTGGCGTACTTGTGTGCCTGCACATGCGGACACGAATGTCGGACCAAATTGTGTTACTTAGACAAACCCGACTTTTGCACATTTTTCTTTTGAATTTTAAATTCAATTTTCGTAACTCCAACATTAAAGAGTGAATTCTGTCTTAATGTCTGCTTTAATTGTGTGGTTTATGGGCGTAATCAAACGGACGAATAACGTTTCAAGGAAGGTCAGGTTTTCATTCCATCGGCAGACCTTTGATACATCCACCGGTAGACCTTCAGCAGACCTTACAAGTTCCTCAACCAGAAGCACAACGGTTCAGTTTTGGTTTTCGTTATTTATTTTGTCAATATATTCTGTAAGATTGTATAGGGTTCTACCCAACACAGTTAACTCGCAAACTCAAGAGAGTAACCAGTTTTCTGCCGTAGGCAGAAGCAAACAAGGTGGACAATGGACTTGTTAACACGTCCATCGAACCAACCGCAGTTACCAAACAGAGTTTGAGATCATCGTCACCCTACCCAAAGGTACGAGTATATAAACACCAGCTTTTCTCTCTCTCTCTCTCTCTCTCTCTCTCTCTCTCTCTCTCAAGTAAGTTACTAACAGGATTCGTGGGACATAGTACTTGATGCAGTTTCTGAAATTCCGACATATGGTCTGTCTTTGAACGAAAAACTGCTTTCATTGAGAGAGAACTAGGTGGTGTGCCCTATATGGTTGGAAAGATATACGAGTCTAGTTTATGGGGAAAAAAACGGTTCGTCGTTTCGAGCTTTGAGGTGTGAGAAAATGAATTTTGATTACAGACTATGCAAGCTGCCAGCACACAGTTTCTGCAGCTCCGTTTCATCTTCCTGTTGATTTTTTCTTCTCGGTTTCTTCTCCTATACACATCTGGGGTTTTTCTCGAATTAATGAATTTCTATATCCTACCCAGTACTTTCATTTCTTGTGTGGATTGTTGTGTGTATGGATGATCTCATCATGTTCTTTCTTTTATTTGTCTTTCTGTTTGTGCTACATATGGCCTTTGGTTTTGCCTAAGGGCATATCTGATTCTTTTGTACATGTTCCCTTGATGATAAATTTTTTAGTGTACATGTTAACAAAGTTTCTTATTATGTTTCGACTTGCATCTAATCTGAGAAAATGTTAGACTAAAAATCCATGTGATTTCCTCAAGCAGATTCTTTGTTAAACCTGCCACTGTTATTAAACGTGCACCTAGGCTCGAGAGGCCCTTTTGCGCCTTGATTTTCCTAGGGCCTTTACATACTATGATCCCTGGAAAATACTGGAGTTATATTTTGTTGAGTTTGGTTTTATTAGTAATTGGATTACTAGTCTTGGATGCACGCTCCATTATGAATTCAAGGTATTATGAATGTTCTGATTTTGGTTCTTCAATTCCTATGATATTGGGTTTTTTGTCTGAATTGCTTGGTTTGTGAGTTGTTGGTGGTTCTGTTTTTTTTGTGGACAGATTGATCCTCGTTTCCAGAGTCACGCTGTGCTGGCACTGCAGGAGGCTGCTAAAGCATACGTGGTTGGTCTATTTGACCTCATATGATCCATATGGGACTGTCAGTTACTCACACCGTTAGCCATTTGGTAGAAGGCAGTCAGAAAGATCTTTAATGCAATAGAATAAGGAAATGAAAAAAGTGAACACCTATGGTAATTTGAAACTTCATTTTCATAATCTCTAACAAGCCATAACAAACCTAAGATTGCCAGGGAAGAACAAACATAAATGGATCTACTCTTCTATAAGCAATCATTTGTGCAACACTTTCTCTCGTTAAATACCAATCAAACTTAATTGGTGAAACATTAGACCACTATGTTATTTCACCAAACAAGTATATGGGAGTTCCATTTGATGCAAAATATAAAGCATGAAACTATAACACAACTCAGACATGCAAAATAGAACTAGATAGAAAATCAAGTTTTTTAACTTTGCAAATCAAGATGACCAAAAGTGCATCCTTATTTTTACATCAGTCTTCAATTCCTTAATTTACTGTGTTTCTTGTACTCAGAGAGTTGGTGGGAGACTACATATAGTTTGGCTCTGCACTTGATGTAGTTGACACACTACTACAAAGTCTAGCATGATTTCTAATTAAAATTGAAAAGGAAACTAGGGAAAGATAAACATAAACGACAGAAATGGCGCTTACCCTGCTAATAATCTAGTCGTCCACCTTAAGCATAACGGAGAGTGGACCTGTAGATGACATCCATCAACCACTGATGCATCAACTAGTAAATTAACCTGATGTCAGAATCGTATTGAATCAAAAAATTTAAATAATTTTCACAAACCATGTCGTATTTATAACAGGCCTTTGCAACATATTGGAAAAAAACCCCAAGTAACAGTTTGCAAATATTTTACATAAGTGCATTGTCTTTGAATTTATTATTAGTTGATTGGGTATCTTCTTTTCTTTTCCTTGTTTTAGATATAATTTGTGTCTCATTGTTTGGCTAAATAAATCATAGCTTGCCACTTTACTTAGGATCATCATAAGAAATCAATAAGCTCAATAATAGGTCTCAAAAGCATTACGATTAACTTAGGGAGAGTACTAGGCATGCACTGGAAAAGAGAAGAAACATAAAGGGGATGCTATTGTTAAGGATGGAAATCAAGGCAAGAAAGATGAAATGAAAGGTTGATCATCGTATGAGTCACTCCAAGTCGGGACAGTCTAGTCACTCCAACAACTCAAAGACATGCTTCAAGTGTGAAAAGTTGATCATCGCATGAGTCAGAGTCGGTATATAAATGAAAGGCTTGAAAAAAAGTGTAGCTTCGGGAAAGATAGATATTGAAAATCTTAAAAAGCCATAGGTTCCCAATTTTAAAAGAATTCTTGCCAAGATGACGGATCCTGCCGTAAGTGCCTCTACATGAACTTCACGTAACCAAATATGAACTGGTTCCATAGGAACTTTGATGGCAAAAGAGGCGAAAAAAGCAAGCCATAGAAATATTTGTCGCCGCTCACTAAATTCAGTGGTTAATAAAATTTATAAATCGGTGGAGCGAGATGCCGCATTTCGAAAGTAAGCACCTTGGGATTTCAATAGAACCTTTATCAGCCCTGACTTTTGCCCTTGTTTAAGATGGAAGGCTTTCTTATTCTGCTTTACGGATAAGATTTTAGCTTCTTTCTAATATATCTATCTAATGGCTAGTGGAGTGGATCAATCAGGAGCTACATTAAGAAATTTATTACCATCTATAGTTAAAAATTAAAGTCTTCATTTTGGGCCCCCCACCAGAAATCAATAACATAGTATCCCTCATTAGAACTATGACCCTCAACTTGCATAATCTAACAGTAGTTTAAGCTAATTATAAAATCTTAAGAGGTTGTTCGCAGTAGAACTACAAACAGAAGCAGAAAAAGAAGAACAATTATGCAATTTGTGCAAAATCCCAACAATTGGTTCAACCTACAATTCCTAACATAAACAATTCAAGGTTTTACACATAGAGCTAGCAGAGACTCCAATAAACACGAAACAAATAGTATCTCAGAATAACCCACTTGGAATTAAACAATTAAATAACTCAATAAACAATCTTACATGCAATTAAATATTCCAAATAACCATAAAAAGTAACAAATGTATTAAAAATGACTTACCTTTCACCATTTTTCTCGAAATTGCAAGTGAATCCCCACTTTAGACTTCAAAAACAACAAAGAAAATAAATTAAGAAACATTATTCATCCCTTTTTACCTGTTTTGACTGAGGGAAGAAGAGAACAGAAGGGGAGGGAAGGAAAGGAATGTCTGTGTGCGATATGTGTGCTCGTGTTTTGCGAGAGAGATGAAGAGAAGAGAAGGGAAGGAGGGAGTGCGAGAGAGATGAAGAGAAGAGAGGGGAAGGAGGGAGGCGTACCTGCTCTCTGCTCTACTGCGATTGGAATGCTGAAGGGTTGTGTGGGTTTTGATTTTTTTGATCGGTGTTTACTCTTTACAAACCTAATAAAATTCTGTAGTTAAAAATTAATCCTCTGCGATGGATATTTTGTCGCAATTGGGCCATCACTCGTTGCTGATTAAATTTCGGCCACTAGTTGGCGCGCAAAATTATGGCGCCCGATTTTTCACTTTCACTTAACGACAAAAAAATTGCCTTTCATCATTATTGAGCCGTGTTTGTCTACAAAATTTCTTTTGTCGCCAAATAGGTGTGTGTTTACGACAAAACTTGTATTTGTAGTAAAATTGTAATTTTTCTCTACAAATTTTAATTTGTAGATAAAAAAATCATAGCCAATTCATCATTTTCTTGTAGTGTGATGTCAAGATCACCAAAGAATCTGAGTGGACCTGTGACAACCCGACCCGGATCCCAATACGAGATCCCAAGGTCGTGCCGCCGGAAGACAAATAACAACAACAAGTAGCAAATAATGGGTAGGGCCATAACGGCGATACACCGACAACTCAAAACACATGCGGAAGCTAAATGAAATAAAACAGTGGCGCCCGAGCTAACAAGCTCAAACTAAAGACAACCAAAGAGATGATTAATCTCTCGGTCCAAAAATTCGACTTCAAGCGTCGCAACATTGGGCACGTAGGACAAACTCCCCTGTTAAGCAATTCAAATATATAGCATATAATAAACCAAGTCATCGGCGGCTACTACGAACCCAACATTACACTAAGTCTAAGACTCTAGTCTAACAACTCAACGGCTAAACACATGTCGAGTACCAACATAATACTTTACTATCATTAAAGCATATAAAACATGATCACCAAATTTACCAAGCGCGACTAACACAAGTCGGCTACCAACCACATAAGTACTGATAATGATAAGTACTAACAACAAGAAAACATATGGAGGTATAACCATAAATATACATCAAGCACGACTACTACTTGTCGGCTACCAAAAGAATCGGCTAACAACATAACTACAATATTACAAATCACATTTAGGTTTGCTACCCCAACATGAAGTTTACATAACTTCATCTTTCCCAACGACCTCACCAAAAGCAAAACAACTACCTAAGTAGCAACCTTGCCAAAAGAATCATTTGTCAACGTAACCTTCTCGATTTACTTGGATCCGCACGCCCGACTCGGATCTAGGGAAAACAACCAACAAATAAAAGTAAGTCACAAAGACTTAGTAAGTTACTAACCATAACTTCCTACCATGGCATAATGCTCAATCATAAAATTACATCATGCTATCGTCATGAAATAACCTTATATAAAATCATGTTATGGCGTCCATGCTCAACATTAATAAAACATGTTATCATTGTAGTATAACATCTCACTAAAATCCATGTCAAGGCATTTTTATGCTTAACGATCATAATTCTTGTTATTGGTATAACATAGCCTTCCAATGATTTACATGTCAAGGCATATAAGCTTAACAACAATAATTGCTTCTTGGCATAATACCACATTCGAATAATATTCATGGTAAAGCATATTAGCTTAACAACAGTAATTCATGTTATTGTTATAACATAGCCTTCCCATAATATTCATGTCCAGACATATAAGCTTAACAACAATGATCCATGCTTTTGGCATAATACATCATTCAAATAATTTTCATGTTTAAGCATTCATGCTTAACAACCTTAAACAACATGTTATCTATCAAGTATAACATTTAAGAAACCACAACAACCATCATATCATATCCAAATCACCAAGCACATTATTCACATAAGCGCTTGTGAAACAATTCATATAAAAGGGATATGATACCATTACCCATTCTTCCGCGTGTCGCCTCCCGCAAAAACACGTGCAAAACCTTTATGTGCCCTCGATATCCCTCTCGTAGATATCGACGTCCCCAGAGCAGCCTCTCGCCAAGTTCCATAGTTATCAAAGTCATGTGTATTACTACAACTAAGATAAACTACTTCCCCACCGTGGCCATCGATGGAGGGGTGGAGGGTGTGCAAATCCCGGCACGGCGATCCATCGCGATCACGAATCTCACAATTCGTGAAGACGATGCATCGTCCCACCAAAACTCAACAAACCGACTCACTGGACTCAAAACCCAAGCACAAGTAATATATACTCATATGCTCAAAACAAGTAGGTATATACTCTACCATCAAACTAGTCATGCATTTCATTCACAACTAGCATAGATATCACAATAGAGAATCATATAAGCTCTCATAATCAAGTGTCCTTCATACACTTTAAAACTTCTTGGAGGCTCGACCTCCATGATTTCTACCCAAAATTCCATAGGACTTAAGATTATAGTTCCTAGGATTCTTACTATAACCCAAAGGTTGACTCCGTTGAGTCAATCTAGACTTTTCCGAAAATTTAGGGAATAGAAGCTTGGGCTTCAACATCCCCCTATGTTCATGACTATCGCCAATAACCATAATCCCAAGTTCATTGAACTCACATAAACCCAACAAAATACTTATCAATGCATCATAGAATAAATTCACCAATTTGTGCATAAATTCATTTAAGTCACCTTACCAATCATGCTTTCCAAAACTTGAATAAATCATATAACATGGATTAATACACTATACTATACATATATAGCACATTAATCAAGCTTAAAATCATGCTCATTAGCCAATTCATCATTTGGGCAAAATCCACTTCCAAGTATCTTCTCCAATCATGCTCATAACATGAAATAAATCATATAGCAAGGATTAATACACTATATAATACATATATAACATATTAATCAATATTAAAATTATGCTCATAAGCCAATTCATCATTTGGGCAAAATCCACTTCCAAGCATCTTCTCCAATCATGCTCATAAACATGAAATAAATCATATAGCAAGGATTAATACACTATATAATACATATATAACATATTAATCAATATTACAATCATGCCCATTAAGCCAAATCAACATTTGGGCAAAATCTCCTTCAAGTATCTTCACCAAATTATGTTCAACATACATGAATAAATCACATAACAAGGTTTAATATACTACAATAAACATGAATAACATGATAATTAAGGTCCCAAGTAGGTTCACCCAAGAATCTTCATCAACTAGAAACCTAGGGTTCATGGCATCTCTACAAGCCCTAGAAATTGCACCCATTGACCTCACTTAGCAAGATGATTGTTTTCCCTAGGGTCAATGGGGCCAAAATAAAGAGGAAGAGAGGTAGAAACTTACCTATGTTCAGCCCCTTCTAGGTACAATCCCGAAATTCTTGGTGATGGGTGTTGTTCTCTTCAATCCCCACTTCAAAACTATGGTGTAGCTTGAGAAATGAAGATCCCAAGCTATGGCCTCCAAGTTGGAACCCTCAAGAACCCTAGAAATTGACCTCTCAAGCTCTCTAAGGTGTCTCTCACGTTTTTGGTGAAGTATGGCTGAATATGAGAGGCTTTGGTGAAGTGTTGGAGGCTTATATATGATAGAAAGTAAGTGGGTTTAGGTTAGGTTAATGGGGTGTTTCTCTTTAATTAACTCCTCTAATCCACCTCCCAAACTCAATTAGATGGTTAGGACAAGTCTTAAGACACTTAGGAAGGTTTAGGATTAGTTTAGAGGGGTTTAGTGGGGGTAGAATAGGAAAATCACATCAAAAACCAAAACAGGGACAAGCTGTCCACTGCTACAAGATCGCGTAGCTACAAGATTCCCATTGCGCGTCCAACTTGCGATGGCTCCAGTTTGAATACCGCTCGACGAACGACGCGATTTCTTCTCCTGCCACTCTGTAAATGTCCTAAGTAAAAGCCTTAAAAACCCCAAACCAAACAAAAATTTTCTCGAAGGTTTCTCGATCAAACAAATCAGTCGCGTACCATCAAAAATCAATCCAGTAACTATTGTATAACGGATGAAATAACGGATGAAATACGTAACAAACTAACGATCGAAACAACGAATGAACAAGCATAATTACTTGTTTTAAAGCATGTTAAAAGACTAATTAAAGGTCCCAAACACACACCCAATGTTACACCAAAACTAAGTGTAAGAAAAATACTAAAAGCGATCGTTAACAAAGCGCGAATCGCGAAATCAAACATATGACTAGCGACTATACTTTGAACGTCGTGACCACATGTAAACTTTATAAAAATGATTATAAAAACTTCAAAGGGCTATAGAATAGGATTGAATGTCACTCAAATGATGAACAACAAATAGGAGAAAAGAACTCCCCAAAAGACGAGACGCTCACACGGCTCAATCTCAAACTACGCGATAAGGAGAATTGTTATCCTCTGAGCGTCGAAACATCGTAAGACTTAATAAATACATCCAACTAGAAGTCTTAATACATCTAAACATTTTAATCAATCATCATGTAAAGATCTAGGACCAAATCGAGGTCGAAACATAAAATCCGAGTAAACTATCAATCGCGTCGCATTTATCGTCGACTACGACTTGTGACTTTAGCAAGTCAACAACTAAATGACATCTCTTAATAGTATTTTGATCATAATGTGATCTCTCATACACATCTAGACTCTCTCGAGAAATCAAATAAGCGATCAACAAGGGAAGAAGTGCGAGCATTGCACGCAATTCAAGCTAACCTTGGGAATCGGGTCTTACAGGACCAATGATGATAGGAATATCGCTTCTTTTAACTCGAAAGCCTTGTGCGCAATTTATAAGGCCTTAGACGCTTAAATACTTTTAGGGTGATAGCAAATTATGAATACGCCAAAGATGTGGGAGGCCCTTCTGACCTTATGTGAAGGACTCGCCGTTCGCTTCTAAGCTAAGAATGCTAACCACTCAATTTGAAAACACTAGGATGCAAGAGTCTGAGGACATAATGACATATTATGGAAGACTTCTTGAATTATCCAATTCTGCTCTAGCTTTAGGAGATCCTATTACTAATGAGCGCCTTGTCAACAAGATGATGAGGACTTTGCACGAAGGTTCAATGTCAAGATATGTGCTATTGAAGAAGCACATGATATTGACAAGATGAGTTTTGAAAGACTGGAATTCTTCAAAACTTTGAGGCCGAACCTAAACGATCAAATGAAACGAGAAGGCAAAGGAGTCTCATCATCTTCCACACCCATTGTGAAAAATATTGCTATGCACGCACCAATTGATCTCTCATGTGATTTGCTTGAAATTCAAAAGACATTGATGAGTCGATTTTGGAGAAGAATCAATTGCTCTATTGACTACTAAATTCAAAAAAATTTGAAAAATAAAAGTCAAAATAGAACTCCATCATCAAGCTCGAAAAACAATTTCAAACTTGATTACGGAAAATTTGTTCCCAAAGAAAATTCTTTCCAAACTCCAGGAAAAACCCTTCACAAATCCTTTTGCATCAAAGTCATCCTACAATGGTAAGAACCTTGATTCTATCCAATGTAGAGAATGTCAAGGTTATGGACACTATGCTAACCAATGTCCAAACACATTAAGAAAGAAAGGCTTGAATTTTTCAGCAACCTTGAGTGATAGTGATGGAGAAGATCCGGGTGATCTTATCACCTTGAATGCTATTTATGATTCTCGATTTCGAAAATACGGTTGGTTCAGCAATGTATCACCCGATGTTGCAACATCGGGGAGTAACATCGGGAGAAACATTGCGCGTAAACAGGAACAATTTTTTTCACATTTTAATTCCACGTTCTTGCGAAAGATGATGGACACTTTCAGATTGGCTGGAAGGGTACAAAGGAGGCTGTACAAGGATTGGAGAGAGAGCTCACCAAGTTACACTACTTGGTAAGGCGAATGAATTCTTTGAAAAAGGCAAATGAGGATCAAAAAGAATGCATAATAAGGCTGGAGAGTGTCCTAAGTAGAAAGGATGTGGAGATTGAGCAGTTAAAGGAGCAGCTTGCTCAAGCAACAGAGACCCTGACCAAGTGGAATTCTAGCAAACAAAAGGTTGATGATCTGCTAAACTCTGGTAATTCATCCAGATCAGGTATTGGTTTTGTCCCTAAGGTGTTTGTGAAAGAAGGAGAAGGAGCATCGGAACTAAAGCAGAGGCCGATGAAAGCTTTCCTGAAACTGTTTTCTGTGAAAAACCAAGAGTAAGAAGGAAAAATTATGTTTGTCACTTCTGCCATAAGCCTGGTCACATACAACCTTGTTGGTAAAGGAACATTGAACGTTGAAGGCCTTCCAAACCTCAAAAATGTTTACCATGTGGAAGGTCTTAAGACAAACCTGATCAGCATAAGTCAGTTGTATGATGATGATCTTGAGTAAGGTTTGACAAACATTCTTGTGAAGTTCTTGATCATAATAACAAATGTCTTGACGGGTTTAAGATCGTCTGATAACTGCTACTTGTTCAACAATGCCCATTCTTGTCAAAAAGCAAGTCTTGATGTAACCGATCTCTGGCACCAGAAACTTGGTCATATGAGTTTTCGTAAGCTCGATGAGCTTGTGAGACATGATGCTGTTAAAGGATTACCAAATTTGGAAAGGAATTACTCAAAGGTATGTGGATCGTGTCAAAAAGGTAAACAAACCAAGGCTTCACATCTTCCCATAACACAAGGCTGCACTTCTAGATGCCTAGAGATGATTCACACTGACCTTATGGGTCCCATTGAGGTAGAAAACCTAGGTAAGAAAAAGTATACCTTTGTTTGTGTAGATGACTTCTCTAGATATACTTGGGTAATAATTTTAAGAGAGAAGTCTGAAACTTTTGAGGCTTTCAAAATTTGGTACACCCGTGTAATGAACTTGTATGATCTAAAACTCATTAGGATTAGATCAGATCATGGCACGGAATATGAAAATGCATCATTTTCTAATTATTGTGCCTCCAACGGTATTTCACATGAATTCTCTGCTCCCAAAACTCCACAACAAAATGGAGTGGCGGAGAGAAAGAATAGGACATTACAAGAAATGGCTAGGGTGATGTTACATTCAAAAAATTTGGCTAAAAGATTTTGGGCTGAAGCATTAAACACTGCTTGTCATATTGGAAATAGGGTCTTCTTGAGACCAGGTAGCACAATGACACCTTACGAAATTTTTCTTGGGAAGAAACCTACCTTGAAATATTTTCATGTGTTTGGCTGCGTGTGTTATCTGCTCAATGATAGAGATCAACTTTCCAAATTTGACTCTAAGAGTGATAAATGTGTTTTTATGGGATACTCCACAAATAGTCGAGCATATAAAGTTTTTAATCTTCGAACTAAGACTATTATGGAAGCCATGAACATTGTTTTTGATGATCTAACTGGTCTTGGTCACAAAACTTCTGAAGAAGATGTTTCAGGGATTTTAGATTTTGGAGATTTTGATCCTGAAATAGAAGCTGAATCCAGTAGTTCAGCGAGCAGACAGACAGATTCAGCAGATGCAGGTGGTTCAGGTGGAAAAATTCAGGATGTTTCACCCAATGTTCTTCCGGATGTTGCAACATCGGAAGAAACATTGACCAGCGAGGAGATGAAGTCATTTGGAACAATTCAAATTAGGAAGATGATCGGTCAGATTGGTGAGCAGAAATTGACGTTCCAAGCAAGATTCGGAAAACCATCCACTCACTCAAGTTATAGGTAATGTACAAGATGGTGTGTCAACAAGGAAGAAAGGTAAAGTGGATTACAAGAAACTTGCATGCATGACCACACTTGAATTTGATGAAATACATGCTTCATGTTTTGTTTCCACTGTTGAACCTAAAAATGTGCAAGAGGCCCTTAAAGATGAAAGTTGGATAAATGTCATGCAAGAGGAACTAGATCAATTCACAAAAAATGATGTTTGGTATCTAGTTCCCAGACCCACTTCAATAAATGTTATTGGAACTAAATGGATTTTCAAAAACAAAACGAATGAAGTGGGAGAAATAATAAGGAATAAAGCTAGATTGGTAGCTCAAGGGTATAGGTTGAGGGGTGGATTTTGATGAAACCTTTGCACTGTAGTCCGCGCATTGAGTCTATCCGTCTGCTTCTGGCAATTGCTTGTTTCCTTGACATAACTCTTCAACAAATGGATGTGAAGAGTGCATTTTTAAATGGGATTCTTGAGGAAGAAGTATTTGTGGAACAACCAAAAGGGTTTGAGGACCCCCATAAACCAATCATGTGTTTAAATTGAAAACGGCTTTGTATGGCCTCAAACAAGCTCCTAGAGCTTGGTATGGTAGGCTTCTGAGATCACCTTTACAAAGTGGGTTTAAAAGGGGAGAGGTGGATAAAACACTGTTTATTCAAAAACAAGATAAACATATTTTGATTGCTCAAATTTATGTTGATGACATTGTGTTTGGATCCACCTCCAAATCCTTGGAAAAAGAATTTGTGAATTGTATGACTTCCACATTTGAAATGAGCATGGTAGGGGAATTGACCTATTTCTTAGGAATTCAGATCAAACAATCACATGAAGGGATGTTCATTTCTCAAGCCAAGTATTCTCTTAACTTGGTGAAAAAATTTGATCTTGAGAATGGAAAACATAAGAAAACCCCTATGGGTACATCCAATAAACTTAACAGAGATGAAAAATCTGAAGGTGTTGATCCTACCTTGTATAGAAGTATGATAGGAAGTTTGCTGTATTTAGCTGCCACCCGTCCAGATATCATGTACAGTGTGTGTTTGTGTGCTAGGTATCAAGCAAACCCCAAAGTTTCTCACCTGAAAGCTGTTAAAAGAATAATCTGATATGTTGGTGAGACCTTTGGCATGGGTTTGTGGTATACTAAGCATACGAACACCAATCTTGTTGGGTTTAGTGATCTTGGCTGTGGCGATGTTGATGACATGAGAAGCACATCTGGAGGATGTTTTTATCTAGGAAACAATCTGATTTCTTGGTTTAGCAAGAAACAAAATTGTGTAGCCCTATCAACAGCTGAATCTAAGTATATAGCTGCTGGTAGTGGATGTACACAACTTTTGTGGATGAAACAAATGATCCAAGATTATGGTTTGCACAGTGATATCCTAACCATGGATTGTGACAACACAAGTGCGATAAGCATAGCTAAAAATCCTGTTCAACATTCAAGAACAAAGCACATAGATATAAGACACCATTTTATTAGAGACCTAGTTGAACAAGGCATTGTCTGCATTGAACATGTTGGTACAGAAAACCAATTGGCTGATATCTTTACTAAAAGTCTAGACTTTGAGAGATTCATAAATCTTAGGAAATCTCTCGGTATGTGTGCCATGTAATCCCTCACTTAAAAAAAAATTTAGGCATATTGCATTGTTATCTAGGGGGGCACACTAGATCAAATCTGTTTGTGTTGAGTACCTTTGTGCATGTGTGATGATTCATTCAAAAATTATTGTGATTCTATGGTTCAGATTCTTATCACCATCTCCCAATAAAGTTGTTGTTAAGTTGAGAAAAACTTTCTGTTAAACCACAAAGGAAAGAGCTACCTTTCAAAATTTTTAGGATGCTGCAATTTGTCAATGTACTATGAGGTTTCGACTTGCATGGGTTGATCTTGACTAAATTGACTCCTTCTAATTGACAAAGTGTGAAAGCTACCTAACGGAAAAGAGCTACCTATGAACAAGGTTGTGGCATCTTTCTTTTGGGACTATGAATTCTCGAATTTCATGGGTTGATCAATATGTAAAGGTGCTACCCTAGGTAAATAGTGTGAAAGGTTCCTAGTGGTGATCGTCAAATCACTACAAGAAAACAGGGCAACTGCAACAGAATATTGCAACGGAATTGAATTCAGTTACAATATGAGTGGACAAAGAATTTTTAACGAGAAAACCCATTAGCCGCGTCCTTTTGGGGGGGTTGGAGGGAAAAATGATGTCAAATATTGAAATGAAATTTTGCAACAGAATTGAAATCAGTTTCAATGTCGTCTAATTTTGCAATGGTTTTTGAAACAGATGAGCTTCCGTTTCAATTTTCCGTTTCAAGTTCAGTTGCATTTATTAATATAAGATTTTTATATTTTGAAACTAAAAAAATTGACATTCTATTTTTGACGAAAAATTGAAAGGAAGAAACCCGCCTAATTTTGCAAGGGATTTTGAAACAGATAAAACATTGGTTTCAAATTCCTCATTCAATTTCAGTTGCAATTAATGCTATATGAATTTTATTTTATTAAATTGTAAAAAAAAACAGGGCAATTACAATAGAATATTGTAACAAAATTTAATTTTGTAGCAATGTGAAAAGTGTACAATATATTTTTCTGGGAAACACATCTTTGCCGCGTCCTTTTTGGGAAAAAAGAGGAGGGAAGAATGGCGCTAAACTTGCAACATTTTTTTGCAACAGTTTTCTACTTTAAAAAAAATTATTGTAATATCGGTTGAAACTATGTTGTGTTTGCAATTGAAAAAACCTAACCTAGCCTAAATTAAAGAAACCCCAATCAGATTTCAACCCTTCTTTCCCTCTCTCTTGCTCTCGTGCAACCTCTGTTCTCTTCGACCTTCTCTCCTCAAAATCATTTGTCTCCTCCCGACAGCCACACCACACACGCCGTCTAACTCATTCTCACTCAAGGATTTGAAGCTACTCTAGCCTGAGTTCTTTCAACGAAGCTCAACTCTTTCTCTCTCCTCCGAACAACGTTTTCTTCTCTCTCGATGTACAGGTTTGTAAAGGGAAGAATCTTTCTCTTTTTTGGTGATTGATGCGTGCAATTAGGAAGGGTAATCTAGGAGTATGTTTATGATTTAAATCTAAATGTTAGTTGCTATGTTTTGATAGTAAATAAGGCTTTTAGTCAAGGTTCAGATTAAGAAATTTACCAAAATTCTTCAAGCTGCTCTGCATAAAATTCTAGACCTCTTGCCTTTTTAGCTTCCTTCTTCCCCGAGCTCGAAGTAATGTTATGACATGCTGAACTATTTCATGTTTATAAGGATGAGCATTAGAAAATCTCAAGGATATCTTATAGCATATTATGGTTTAGGTCTACATGTTTCATTATAATATTGTAGAACTTGCTATACTTTTTTAGTAGAACATTGTACATGCTTACATAAAGCCCGATCTGCTAAATCATGGTACTGCTCCCATATAATGGAAATTAACTGATAAGAGAATGAAAATATTTCTAGTACTAGATGAGATTTTAGGAAAATTGTACTTGCCTTTGAGATCAATGGCTTTTTATTTGCAACAAGTCCCCCGTATTAATATTATCCACTGATTGACCCTATAGCATTTTTTTTTTTTTGTAATTAGGCAAAGATTTATTATGGAGCCGCTAACATCGAGATTTTGTAGCAATATACATAATTATTAACACATTCCCATTTGATTTTGCCCCCTATGTGTTTGATCTAACTACTTTGAGTCCCTTACCTGCCATGACTTTAGGTCATTTGAATTTTCGCTTACAGAAAAAATGTAAATCTTGGTTTGCTTTCGTTTATCTAGAACATACTCTATCAAAATTGAAACAAAGAGCTGGAATTTCGTGACTAAATCCACATAAGGGTTTATAATTAATAGATTGATTCATTAATGCAATTACGAGAAACAACAAACAAATAGCTAGTAGTTGCTGAGTTTGAAATAGTCTTTGTTGATGGTGATTAATTGGGTGATGGAGGAGGCAGAAGTGAAACATTATATTTAGTCAATTTATTTGATCTTTCCAGGCCAAAATGAGAAGGTGGACATTATGAAGGTCATGAACGAATGCGGTTGGAAGCAATTCTATATGCTAAAGATTTAGGAGCTGACTATATTGACTTCGAGCTTGAGGTAGCGCTCACACTTTAGTCTTGAGCATTTTTATGTACTGGTTACTGGTTAGTGATTACTGTGTAGAAGTCTTGCGTAAAAATCAAGTTGATACATGACAATGCATACACACACGACTTCCTATATATCTGTCTTACAGCATGTGGCCACTTTCATTGATGTAATTCACATCATTAACATGTGATAAATGAAAATTTTATACAGGAAGCCTTTTGGAGGCTAATGTAATCCTTTGTTGTTATCCATTTTTGCCTTTGTGTTTTATAACTCATACACCATGATTACTCAGGTAGCTTCTGATCTCATGGAAGAATGCAAACTGAATGGGCGTAGCAGAAGCAGTAGATTAGCAAAATTATTGTGTCTTGTTTTCTGGATACAATGGCCTCTTCGAAAGAAAATCTCAACTCTCTTATTGCACGTATGCAGTCAACAAGAGCAGATATCATCAAACTAGTTGCCAATGCAACTGATATTACACATAGACTAAGGATTTCTCTCTCTCTCTCTCTCTCTTTAACATTGCCAGGCATGAAATTTTTTATTCTGATACCCTGGATCATAGTATTGCTATTTTTGTTTAGTATTTCTTTGACAAATCAAGTCTGATTAATAGTATGATCTGCAAGTACCGCTCAACGCATATGTTGTGGGAGTTTTTGTCTACGGATCTATAGAAGGAAATCATGTGCATGGTCTGCCTACTCTTGATAGCCTTCGACAAGCTTATCAAGTTGAATACGTAGATGCCGATACCAAAGTGTTCGGTCTAATCTCAAAACCATTAAGCCACAACAATGGCCCTATTTTGCATAATCCAACCTTCAGATATGTGGGTTACAATGGTATTTATATATATAAGAACGGGCACTATAGAGCATGTTCCAGATGTATTGGAATGTCGAAACCCGTCACCTGATCTTCTGGAGAGTGTCCTTACTTCCTAGAATGTTGATATTGGTATCATACTTCCTACTTTGTTGCATGTGTCTAGGCCTACTGAAGCTTTTTTCTACCATTTTTCCTCCTATTACTGCTACTTTTACCATCTAATGAATTTTAAGTCCAGGATGATCCATCAGTCAGTTCGAGTTTAATAATTTCTGGTTTTACACCACATCCATCTTAGCATTCTCCTTTAACATGTTGCTCCTTAATTAATAGCCGATCACTTTTGTTCCATTAAGTAAAGCAGATCTAATAGCTGTCGTTGGATTTTTTCTTTCAGCTTAACAAGTTTATGCCATACGTGTAACTCGGGACTCATTTCTCAACTTCACCCAACCCAACTTTCTTCTTTTACTAACTTATTCTTCCACAGTAGTAGTTGATCTAAAATATTGAAGCTAATCCTTTGCAGTATTTCTTGACCATCTCACCAAAGTGTGCCTCAAAAGAACACCGTTTACTTTGTTTCATTCTTACTTTTAAGAAACCATGTTACTGCAAAAGCTTCTTGCCACTTTGCTAGCTTGACATTAACCACTAGTTTTGAATCATCACTAAGGTCAATGTCATAAGGAAAAAAAGATGGACCATAATATGTCCTACCTTAATGACAAACAACATTCTACTCTGATTTGATGTTAACCAAATACAAGTTGCACTCCGTGTATTCTGCTTTACTGATACTTATTTTGATAGGCTTTGATTTCCCAGCAGGCCTCTCTCTTCTGATCGTGCTCCTACCTTATTGTCTTTGGCTAACCCAGTCGCGTGTGCATAGGGGCGGGTTGTCGCTACAGGGAGCAATGCTAGCTGACTATTCCAAGGGAAGGGGCTAAGGCAGTAAGGCACTGACTATTCTCTCTACTTTTCTAAGCTTTAAATTAACTCCTGGCTTCATCTCAACAATAAGGACAATATTATTGGCAAATAAAACACACCACAATATGTCAATAGCTTAATGGCAAGAGGAATTCTATTTTAATTTGATGTTAACAAAATTGCAACTCCGAGTCTCTGAATTCATTTACCATTTGCCTCCATCCAGAGCTTAATATACACGAGTTACAATATAAAAGATTGTCGTATGCTCTGTAACAATGCCTTGCCACTTCACGCAACATAGCCTTGTCGGTATGATGCAATGGCAACGCGATCGAATTGGCATTAACATAATAAAGTGGATTGCCAAGTTATGAACATTTGCTGCTTTAACTTGTGCTACTTCTTTATTGGTATTTCCTTCTGCTGCAGCAAGCATCCCAGGTTATATGATGATCTCTCGAGAGGCCAAAGCCCCAAGGTCCCATTCTACTTTTCCTTTTTGGGATTATTCTTATGGTTTTGAATTTGTTTAATGTGATAATTGATCTCCCTCCATTGTCATAATACAGTTTATGGTGTTTGCATGCTCGGACTCTCAAGTTTGCCCTTCACATATTCTCGATTTCCAACCAGGCGAAGCATTTGCAGTCCGAAACATTGCCAACATGGTCCCTCCTTACGACACTGTAACAATCTCTTCACTGACCTTCTCTTGAGTCTTGATACGTACTCAAATCATTGTTCAGTTAATAAATCTGGTCTAGGAAGCTAGAAGCTAAAAGTATTTCCTAATTAGATGAACCTTCGTCTGTCAGTCAACTCACATAATTACCATGTAATATTATTTTAACAAGTCAAAGAAAAGAGCATCTCATGCCTAATAGG
Organism: Codonopsis lanceolata; assembly: GCA_013146195.2. Taxonomy (NCBI): domain Eukaryota; kingdom Viridiplantae; phylum Streptophyta; class Magnoliopsida; order Asterales; family Campanulaceae; genus Codonopsis; species Codonopsis lanceolata. The sequence goes on along the minus strand of CM028382.1, from coordinate 14,056,887 downwards.
CTGTCACGTAACAAGTTCTCGTGTCTTTGATTTCTTAAGTATGTCTATATGTGTGTGCCTTCATAGACGACTGAAAGAAAAAGAATCATTCAATTATTTTATAGCCCGTTGAAGAGGCTCTTTCCCAAACTGACTGTTAAAAAACTATTATTCTTGTACAATAATTGTGCTTTTCGGTGTGGATATATTTGTTTGTTAAAATCATATTTTCATCAATGCGCACAAAGAACCCCGGAGTAGGCGGCGTTGAATATGCAAGATACATCTAAAGGTGATTAATGATTACAATAAAACCTTATTTAGATTAATTGTGGTAACTAGTTTATTCTTTAAAGTTTCAATCCTAGTTGGTTCTTTAATAAAAGTAATTGGTTCCCTTGGTGGAAGGTGTGGTGGTGGGGGCTAGCGTGATGAAGCCGATTCAATTGGCCAACCCCAGTACGCTCCTTTCTGTTGATTCTAATTGCCCATTCCAAGAATATGGTCATTTGAAAATCATTAATAAATGTTGCATTTCCTATATACATGGAGGGGTAGGTTTCTTTAGGGGTGTCAAAATGGTTAATTGAAAGTCTAAAACTGTGCTGATGTGTTGTACCATGAGCATATAATGCTATAATTGCTCCCACAATCTTATACTACTAACAATAATACTTGGGCAAGATATATTGCCAGAGCTCAATTCTGTTTTATGTTTTAGAACAAGTGTTGTACCATCTGATACAAAACTTGAATTTTGTTATTGCCATAACGACAGTGAGATTTGACACTATGTTTCCCTGATTCAGTGGCTATTATTTCTTACGAAACTATATTCATGCTGGACTTCCATGAATGTACTCGATTTTTTATAACTTTTCATGAACAGATCTATAGATTCTTTGTCTTTAATCAAGGTTTGAGAATTAAAGCCAGTAAAATACAAGTAGTGGACAAAACTGGATGAATGCGCTTTTTTAGAAGCTAGTGTAAAGACTGCTACAAATGATCCCATGGGTGACTCTTCCCATCAAATATGTTTTAAGTATGCTACATTCCTTTTGTAAGTATGCTATATTCAAGTTGTTAGCAAGACTTCCATGCAATGTCATGCCAAGGACGGTTCCATTGAATAACTTTCCCATGCCCGCGCTTCATGTATGATTCCACTAAATACGGTCTATCTTGTGGCTCTTTTCTTCCGTGTCTCTTATTTCCTCACTACCTCTTATTTGTAAAGGCAAGTTTCCATTAAGGTTTAGGCTTTTATTTTGCTCCAGCGATCATAATATCATTGCTAATGATCTAATGCAGGATTTGCACCTTATACGACATTGTCTACAGAGTGTTGTGTTCTGTTCCAATGGTAGTCAAACTGTCAGAATGTCACTGCAATCTTATTTATGGTTATGTTACATGTTTCTTTTGGGATATTTCTTATGCTTATATATTTATCTTTACCTATAAAAAAAATGTTTCTTATGGGATAACCTGTTTTGAGTGGCAAACAAGGAATGGGTTAGATATTGAGTTTTGCTATATTGTTGAATAGTGAATGTTATGCTACATTTGATTGAAGTATAGTTTTCAATTTAGTAACTTTGTTTACTAGTTGAACTTGGTTGCTGATGGTTCGGGCTGAAGTCCTTATGCTATCTGGACTTTAATTTAATTTGGTGCTGTGAAAGAGTGGAACAAGTGAGGGAAGATATTCAAAAACAAATACAAGCTGACAATGTTGCGTGAATGGAGAAAATCAAAGTTGATTTCAAGTTAATGCAAGAGGAAATCGGTCACTTAGAGCCCAACAACCTCCACCAACGTCTATGTAGTTTGACAGTTAGACAATGTCTTTTGTTAATCACTTGGAGGCTCGTAACATTCTTTACACTTTCATGTAATCCGACACTTTGACAATGACTTTTGAATGAAATACTTAAACTTGAGTTGTTTTAAATGTTTTATTTTAGATTTAATTTTTTTTGTAAAATGTGAAATATGACACGTTCAATCAGGTACGATAATATATATATATATATATATATATATATATATTGCAACGATATCTTCTGTTGCAATAATAATTTAATAAAAAAAATTCAATTACGAACTAGCAACAGAAATATATAAACATTGTAATGGAAAAGTCTGTTGCAAAAATGCTACGAAAAAAATATGTTGCACGAATACAACAAAAAAAAATCTGTTGCAAAAATGCAACGGAAAAAGTTTGTTGCAAGAATGCAACAGAAAAAATTAGTTGCTATTTGCAACAGACGTCAACTACCCTTAGAAACACATTTGCAACAGAAAAATTTGAAATTGCAACGCTCGATTTTCGTTGCAATATCATGCAACGGAATACATTCGGTTGCATAAAATTTGCAACGAGGGTTTTCCAAACGGAATTTGCAACGAACTTTTTCCGTTTCAATCGTCTAATTGTAACGGAATTTCATTTTTTGCAACGGAATTTTCCGTTGCTGTTGCCCTGTTTTCTTGTAGTGAATTAGCTTGAAATAAAGTAAAGCTAGTTTCATAGGGAAATAAAGTACCTATGATGTTTGTGGGAGAAGTTGTGTTTTTTGGTGAAAGAAAAATGAGGATTTGAACATAAAATCACATTTTTTTTTTGTGAATGTGATTTCCATTGTTGCAACATTGGGAACTGCAATCAGATGGTCTAGACATATCACGTGTGTGTGTTTGCATTCCTTCTCTTGTTTTTCTCTTTTGCATATTTTAGGCATATCTTCTAGGTCATAAAATTGTAGGGTATCAGCCTCCTTAGGTTCTGTCCTTCAAAATTAATGCCTGTTTTGCCTCTTGTTCTCAAAGTCATTATTTTATGTGGCTGTCTAATCTGCTGTGTTTTTCTTCATGATCAGAACTGGGTTTATTGACTGTGTTTGAATATCTTGTGTGGTCTCAATCTTGGTTAAGTATGCTTTGTGTATTCCTGAAATACCTGATAAATTCAAAAATAGTTTTTGAAATCAGATTGTGTATCTATTTCTCTTCATATCTCTCATGTTCATAACAGCAGACTCATATCTAATTTCTCTCAGGTTGGGTAGCATGTGATTTTTGAATTTTGAGTTCCTGGTTTATGGGTGCGTCGTATCACTTTCCATCATTAATATCCAACGACTAATTGCATTAGTGGCAGGATTAGTGGAACCTTTTTGCAGGAAAGTACAACATTACTCACAGAACATCCCCTCACAACTCTCAGGCGAATTGCTCCGGTCTCCGTTTTCTCTCAAAATTTCAGTCTCCGTCTCCATCCTCCTGCGTTTTTCACCCATTCGTCTTCGATGGCTTCCTCCTCAAAAAGCCCCAAATTGACAAAATCCACTGCTGTAACAATGAAACCAACATTGAGCCCCAATCCATCCACTGAAAATTTCTCTACAGCTATGGTTGTATTTCAACCGTTTCCTGAACCTCTCACGGTCATTCTTCCTGGAGAAAAAGGGAATGAAATTGATGTTGACAACCCAGGAGATTTGTCCGGCCTTCCCTCTATAGGAAACCCTAGCACTCGCCGGTCAAAGCGACAAAGAGGAATTCCGGCAAATTACGACGATCCCTCTGTTGCCGACGTTCAAGCGGCCAAAAAGAACAAAGTCGGCAAAGGATTCTTCAAGGCCTTAGTCCATCTTGAAAGTGACTCAGATGATGAGGATTTTATTCCTCCAGCCGGCTCAATTCCCCCTGCTCGCGAGCCATCCATGTCACCAGTATCTCCACCTCTTTCTCGTGTACTAGAGCCTGTTTAGGATGATGACTACCCTATCCCGTCTCCTAGGGTTGTATTCCCTTCTGATTCCTCTCCTCCAAGAAGGCCATCTTCAACGGCTGCAAGTTCTTCCACTGATGATGAAGTTGCTCAGAATTTGGTCAGGTTGCGGCAGGCTTATGTCTCTACATCTGGTCCGTCTCCCTCCGCTCATCCTCCGACCATGCCTAGTCCGCCAACTTATTCGGAATTTGATGATAGTTCTGATCAGAACTATGATGCGAAAAAGGGGACCCCTGACGTTAGTGAAGATTCAGATGAGGTTCCGGTGCGCTTCACAAGAAGAAGCTCTGCTCGTTCCAATGTTGCACCCATTGTTGCAACATCCACAAAATTACAACCGTTGGGTACTCCCTTTTCCTCTACATTCATCTCTAAGGCTGCTTCACGTCGCTATAATATCTCTAGGAATATTATAGTTGAACGTAATGTTGTGAGTTCTGTGTTAGATTCATACAATCTCTCTTCTTATTTTTCTGATCGAAATTTTGTGAAAACAATCTCTCTTGCTGCCCCATATCTTCGGGAAGTTATTCATGAATTTTTTGCTAATCTTGAGAAAAGAATTTCTAACCCGTGTGATTCCAGTTTTGAGAAGGTATTTGTTCGAGGTAAATGGTACTCGTTTTCCCCGAAAATCATAAATTCTGTTCTTAATACTCCTTCCTCGGGCATTCTTGATTTAGATTTAGATCTGAATTCTTGTGTTGGTGAATTGTCGGGTGGCAAAATTTCTCTGTGGCCAGCTAAGGGTACTCCTCTTAGTACCTCCCAACTGTCTTCATTGTATGCCTTTTTGCACAAAATTTGCTGTGCAAATTGGTCTCCTTCCAAAAACACTAATGTCATCACCGAGGAACATGCAAAAATTCTGTACCTTCTTGGGACTCAAAGTCCATTTGATTTTGGATTATATGTGTTTCGGAAAGTCTCCTCCATGGCTGAAACAGGAGGAGACAAAAGGTCTCTAATTTTCCCCTCTCTCATATACAAAATCCTGATGTCTCAAGGGTATAAGCCATCTCTTTCTACACGTCTCTCACCTATCCTTGAACCTCTCCATTTTTCTTCCAAACTCTTAAAAGGAGATAGGCTAGTCAATTTGCCTCTCTTTTCTGCTCCTGATGCCCCCTTCATTGATCCCAGTACTTCTCATGCTCCTGGTTCTCCCTCAGTCACAGTTTCTCCTACTGTCCCATCCATTGTTACTCCTGTTGTTGCAACATCAAGTGCAACATCCATCCTGTTTGCATCCCCTACTGCTCCCATATCTGTCTCGTTTGTCAAAGATCAATTGCAGCTGATTCAGACACAGCTCTCTCACATTTCTGCACACCAATCCTTTCTTACTTCCTTGGCTGCTCACTACTCTTCATGGCTGGATCGGCATTCTGGTCAAATAGGGGGTGAAGCTGCAAGAGTTAGAGTTAGTAGTGATGAAACTGATGAAGCTAATGAAGCTGGAAGGGTTCCTGAAGGGTCTGAAGCTGCAGCTACTGAAACTGCTAAAAGCTCCTGAAAGATGAAACTTCTCTTGTGTGGTTCTGATATTGTGTAATTTGATGGTTGATGGTTGGTTGTTATCTCTAAACATTTACTTCATTTGGTTCTGTGATAGTTGGATATTTGAATATTCTGGGATACATGTCATAAGTAGTTAATTGTGGTTTTTCAATCATGACTCTCTCTCTTGATATATTTCTGACTATAGTTTCAGGGGGTGTTAATAATGATCTTCTTGCAGGTCTTATTTGGATTTGACCAAGAATGCTCAAACAAAGGAGGTGATTGTAAGGGTAAATTAGGCAAAGCCTAATTTGTCTTGTTTTCACTTTCTTGGTCAAAGAATGATTTAATTAGTGTTAATGATTGTTTAGGTGATAGGATTTGGTTAGAATATTTTTGTTAGATTTAGGTGATATATTTTTGGTAACTAAATCTTTACAAAATAATTTAGTTATTAGAGGTATCATAATAGGAAACATAATCTTTTGTAATATTGTGCTAATCTCTTTCCCTGTTGGAGAAGGGTTCCTTGTGCCGTGTTTCTACAGGTTAAATTGCCTATATATGCAGACGGGATTTTCTGGTTATGAGGGGTGGAGAGCTTACAAAAGAATTCATTGAGAAGTGCTGTGGGTGTACAAGAGAGATTCAATTCAGAACCTTTATGAGCCGAGCTTGAGAGAGGACATCAACAGCCCATACACGGAGACCATTCTGCAGGCAGTTTCTTCATAACTGCTGCTGCTTGAAACTTCTGGGAATAAAGCCTTGTATTTCCTGAATTTCTGATTTGTGTCGCCTTGTTGTTCGATGTTTGGAAGCTGTGTTTAGTTCTTTCTTCCCACGTTTGATCTAGTGGTTTACGTGGGTTTTTCGGTTCTCCAAGATTTTATATCTTGTGAGAATTTTTGTTAACTGTTAAGCATAAAAACAGTATTGATTTTAATATATATTGTGTTGCCTTGAGGCTTGATCTACAAGTTTGATACTTGTAGATTGTTTTGAGTTATTTTCTGTCTACTAAAATCTGTTTGGTTTACAATCTGAAATCAAAACTTCCGCTGCTATTATCTGTGAAATACTTTCTGTTCTCATTGTCAGTGTCATTGTTGCAACATTCACTGCAACATTGACAATTACATTGTCCTATATTGAGGTTCCGTGGTATCACGTTCTTTCAGAAAACCTGTGTAGATATAAACATAACAATTGTCGGGCGAAATTCCTACTCAGTAACAGATAGGTGCATGGGCTTCCCAAGAATGATTCATCAACAAAGAATACTTGATATTAATGAATTTGCAAGCATAATTTCAAGACTTATTGATGTCATTTCGATAGGGTTCCGATAATTTTTAATTAAAATGCAATCATATTTGGAATCTGTTGTCGTAACATAACATGCATAATCAAGAATATGACATGAAAAAGTACGAACTTGGAACAAAAGACAAGAGCCTTACCAAGCAAAGAAGAAGAATCCAGTAGCTAGAACTAGAACTGGAAAGCTCTCAGCAAAGCTCTTACTAGAGACTTTATAGGGAAATTATCATTATTAGCATTGTTCCATAGCCATACAAAATTCACAGAGGATCTTCAGCTAAACAATTTGTTTAATTTTAACTCGAAGCTTACGATATATGTGTGGAACCAAGAGACTAAACTAACTGCCATGTGTAAAACTGTAACGCCCCAAACTCAGCACCGACACCGCGGTCCCACAATTTGGCCACGTCACTAATTCTAAATACTAACTCACAAAATTTCCAAAATAAAATATTTAAACTTTTTATATCCAAAATACATGCCAGTCTAGCAAAGATTCCAAGACATAAAAACCACCAAATATTCCAAACTAATGTTTTAAAATAAAAACTGCCAAATCCAAGATAATCTATTCTGTCCGCGCCACCCTTTTAGACGATCCACCTGATTCCTAAATAGATTTCAAATTTACTTATGACCTGAAGAAAATAGAAAAAGGGTGAGCGAACAATGTCCAGCAAGTTCATATACAACCCCTCCAGTTTCTAAGGAGGAGTTGACCACAAAAACTATATTTCGCCAAAAAGTCAAATAGTCTTAACAAGACCAAAAAATTCATCATCGGATACAGAAACGAATAAATCGAATATAGTGTATGTTTAGGAATTCCAAACAATAGATAAGGCTCAAAACAAATACGAGTTATTCAATTGTCGCCAACTGTCTCATACCAGTTGGAAACAAAGAATACCCGCAGATTCCATGATCACATAAGTGGTCATTTCGACCTGACTAACTGCCCTAATGAGCCAAATACCCGGCGGGCCTAAACCCGCAACGGGCCAAAAGGTGTATCCGGATAACCTCACCACATGTCCAGTGGTGTCAAATAATTCAAAGTTCAAATATGTTACGTATTTCGCGTAACAACTAAATTTACTTAGTGATCACGGAGGAGTTCCAAACAAAGTCAAATGTCCAAAATTATGCAATCTGTTTTTCCAACGGATCGATATTTCAAATAAGTCAAATGTGGGTTACAAAAGTTTCAAACTTCAGATTATGAACAAAATAGGCTCGACGGAGTTCAAAGCAAATATCGGCGAATGCCGAACAAAGGTTTACAAAGAAAGTGCTAAGCCAATAAATTATAATGGAAGCCTACCGAATAAAATACGATGATCAAATAACTTAAAGGAGTATAATCCCTTACTTCAAAACGAGACTTCGAAATCAACTTTTACGCAAATAAGCGACAACCCGAACTAGCTCAAATCTAATATTTCAATAACCAAAATTATTACATTTAAACAACAAATAAACTTTAAATAATTAAACCATACATTTTTTTTTATATTATTTCCTCCCAAACCCAAAAGTCAAACTCCACTTTATCTTCATACCAAATCAACTAAAAAAAACTCACTTTTCCTTAATTTAACTCATGATTCAGCCGACTCCCATTTCTTTTGTTTTCTTTCCCTATTTTTTTTTTTTTTTTTTTGATTAGACAAGTTAGTGAACACTCATCACTCCCCCCCCCCTACCTAGCCTACTACCTAGTAGGGGTGTGCATGGGCTCTAAACACACGGGCTTTGGCATAGCCCAGTATGCGCCCATCTAGCCATGGGCTTCAATTTTCAATGCCCAGTATAGTGGGCTTCATGCGGGCATAAAATTGATGGGCTTTCATGGGCTTTGACGGGCATTACACGGGCACAGGCTTTGATGGGCTTATGGATTGAATTATATGTTTTGATATTTTTATACCTATCAAACCTTGGGCTTTAAAATAATTTCAATGCATATCGTTTATACCCATAAAAAATTTAAACTAGCATGGATAGTTTCTAGAGATTAAATGAAATAAGCATTTATTCTCCCAACTCTAAAGTTCTCAACCTTAAAATTTTCAAGTCACAACTTAAACTTTAATATTAAAAGTCATAAATTAAAAATTAAAATTACAAGTCCTAACCACAAATTTAAAATTACAAAGTCCCAACTTCAAATTTAAAATTATAAATCCCAACTTCAAATTTAAAATTACAAGTCCCAACTTCAAATTTAAAATTAAAAGTCTCAACTTCAAAAGAAATTGGAATATGCAAAAGCTAGCAAAAAGTCGGATGAAACCAAAAATCCATCAACTTGAGGTCAAACATCCTTCAATCCATCAACTTGAGTAACCATGAAAAATCATCTACATGAAACCAAAAAAGTTACATAAAAATTATGAAACAAACTAAAAAAACAACAAATCAAATAGGCAAAAGCTAGCAAAATGTTACCTTTTAAATTTATCTTCACCAATCAATCCTCATCAAAACAATTTGCACGAAACTTGGGTCGACTTTTCAATTCATCTATAAGATAAATCAAATTAAATGTCAAATAAGAAAATCAAAATGACAAATACATAAGTAAAAGTTAATAATAATTGACAATTTTTACCTAATTCAATTTTCTCAAGTTGCTCTTGCAATTCCTCCAAAACTTGAGCTTGTATAATTTAACTCTCAATATCAACCGGAGTATTACAAATCCAATCTTGTGCACGTATCAATGCCTCCGCCGTCTTAGGAGTAAGGGAACTCCTAAAAGGATCTATGACCTTCCCCGTGCTAAATGCCGACTCACTAGCAACGGAGGAAATTGGCATAGCCAAAACATGCCTAGCAATTTGTGAAAGGATTGGGAATCTCGAAGAATTGTTTTTCCACCAAATTAACAAATCAAATTTTTCACTCATTAATTTTTCATTTTCAACATGGTCCCCAAATAAATGTCAACTTCCGTTTTCCCAACTTCATTTTCTTCCTCAAGATGTTTTAAGAAACCATCTTCCAAATCATCAAGTTCCATTTTACTTGCACTTGAGGAAGTAGTACCATCACCCAAATTTGTTTTCACCTCTTTACTTTTATAATGATCATACAATTCAATCAAAGTTTTCTTCACTCTTTCCCCCATTTCTTTAGCTCTTTCACTATTCTTCCCATAAATTCGATTAAAACAATAATTCACATAAGCCATTTTATGACGAGGATCTAAAACCACGGCAACATGCAACAAGTAATTCATATTTTCCATGTTATCCCAATACTTGTCATATTTCGCCTCATTCTTATAGCAATGTTTCTTGCAACTATATCATCATTGTTCATACACATTTTTCCCAACTTACAATGCAAAGACACAAGCTCACCAAAAAATACATTGGATGTTGAATACTTTGACCGAGATTTTCAATGTCATTTCATAAAATATTTGCAAGAAATCAACAAGATGACTAACTTTTTGAAAATCCTCAACCGTTGGTGCCCACAACCCTTGCTTTTTTTCTTCCTTGTTCTTGTATTATCTTCAAAAATTTCCTCATCCCCACCAAAAAAGTAATCTACATACTTCGAATCTTTACCCATCTTATCAAAGACTAAAGCATATTTTGTGGCGGTTTCTAGCATTAAGTAGGTGGAATTCCACCTAGTATCAACATCAAGAGATAATTTTTACTACACTTTATGCCAACTTTTTCAACACATGACTCAAACTTTGCAAGCCTTTGGAGAAGACCTCACATATCTCACGGCATTTCGAATCCTCACAATTTCCTCCATATGTTCCTCCAAACCATCCCTCACAACAAGATTGAGAATGTGGGCACAACATCTCAAATGCAAATACTTACAATCTAATATGGAATTTGACCCACTAAGTTCATCTTTCAAAAACTTAATGGCACCATCATTAGATGAAGCATTGTCAACCGTAATTGTGAAAATTCGATCAATACCCCATTCTCTCAAGCATTCATTAACCAATTTCCCAATTGTTATCCCCTATGATTAGCAATTGGACAAAAGTTTAAGATTTTTTTCTCAAAGTCCAATCATCATCTATCCAATGAGTGTGAGACAACTGTAGTTGATGTTTTGACATGAAGACCAAGTATCCGTAGTAAGAGAAACTCGTTGTCCCTTCAAAAGAATTTTTAATTTTAATGTCTCTTCTTTGTAAATTTTCAAGCAATCTCTAGCAACCGTCCAACGAGAGGGAATTTTGAAGTTGGGGTTCAATTCCCAAAACATCTCCCTAAGCCCCTCATCATCCACAATACTAAAAGGCTTATTATCTTTTATGCACATCGCTGCAAGAGTCCTTCTAGCCCTATCTTGATTAAATGAATAATTTGTGATGCTAACTCCAACTCCATTACCCCCCTCTTTTAGTTCACTCTTGAACTGCAAAGTCTTTTGTCTTTTTCCATCTTTTATAGTCCCCTTTAAACCCACAAAACAAGGTGATGTTGTACAAGTTTGCTTTAAATGTCTCCCCATAGCATTTGTTCCATTCTTAATAGGATCGAAATTAAAGGGTTTCTTGCAATAAGTACAAAATATCTTCTTAGGATAAGGTTTAGTCTTCGGCCTCTTAAAATGATCCCACACCCATGAAGTGACTTTAGGATCACAATCATTCTCCCCATCTAAATCAATCTCAACTTTTTCAATAGTTTTCTTTTCTTTCTCAATAATTTATGTTTCCATCTCGAAAAAAAATCAAGACAAGACACAAATAAATCATTTAAGGCAAAACCCATAAAGCAAATTCATTTCAAAAATATAAATTATTAGGCCTTATGAAGAACAAAAAAAATGAACTGAAGATGAAAAAAAAAAAAAAGAAACTGATGATAAAAAAAAGAACTCATGATCAAAAAAATAATTAACTGATGATCAAAAAATAGGAGATATATACGTGTATACATCATGAGATTCAGTATCGCGAGTCGCGTCACTAACTTGGACACACAGAGCCAAACGCAAGACAACAATGTATACCATTGACTAGAGACTAGAGATTCAAAGAATAGGAGGAGAGAGAGAGAGAGAGGTACCGTCGATCTTGAAGACTTCGATCGAGAAATCGTCAAACTGGAAGTGTAGAGACACGATGACCGATCTAAGGGAAGGAGGGCTCAACACTTGACTAAAGACGAGAGAGACGATGGAAAATTGGAAATGAGTGCTTGCCATTGCCGTTGACGCTGCGTTACGTTGTCGCTTGGAGTCCTCTTGTCGCCTTGCATGCGCCGGCCAATCGTCACAATGAACTAATGAAATGAATGAAAATTGAACACCGAACACCGAATGCATCTAACTATGAAATAGTGTGGCGAATCTGAGCAATTTGAATCTGAATGAGTGAATGATGCCTTTTGACTCATCGATGTCTAATTGTCTACTATATATATATATATATATATATATATATATATATATATATTATATTATATTAATCATTAAAGTTAACTGTTAAAGTAATAGCCTACTAAATGGTAACTACAAAGTCAACTAGCCTAGCCAAGGTTTTTAACTTTTAAAAGCAATGAACTAAACAAATAGTAATAGTGTAATATACTCGTGACGTGGAAAGTAGTAGTATTAATGTATTATTATTATATTTATATATTATATATAATTATTAAAAATGTAAATATTGTAAATAGATGGGCGGGTCGGGCACAACGGGCATTAAAAAATAAGAGCCCAATCTTGCCCGAGCCCATGGGCATCCTCACTTTAAAGCCCGTAACCGATGGACATTTTACGCATGGGCATGGGCATGGGCATTACAGGCGCAGGGCCTTATGGGTCAGTTGGGCGAGTTTGCTCACCCCTACTACCTAGCCTTCCCTACCACCACCTCATCCCATCCCCCCTTTAAAGAAAAAATCCTCAAAGCAAATCCTTCCCCCCATAAACCCGAACGCCAATCTTCATCACCAATTTTACTCTCTTTATCTCGTTCTCCCACGTTTCTTCTCTCTATTTTCCATATCCACCAACAACCCTTCTTCGTCTCTCTCTCAATCATTTCTTCTCTCTGTTTTTTTTTTTTTTTTATTTAAGTTCACTCGGCCGCTACCATGGCACCGATTCTCGACCCAAAACAAAACCCATCATAATTATCAACTCAATAGAAAAGCTCGACTACAAGAAATTCAAAAGCGGGAGAACGGTCTGCCTCACCTTAATCCAAGCATTCGATCCTCGCCTCTTGAAGACTTGACGCGTTGCCGGTTCTTCCACTCCAATATTTCGTCAGAGACTCGCTTCGATCAAGCTCTCTCACCCTCTCAAGTTTTACCTTTGAGAACGATGCAACTCATGGAATGTCGACCTGCCTATATAGCCACCGGAATGAACTCTTCATCTCCCCACCATCACTGAGCCAACTCCTCCGTTAGCCTCGTAACGGCGCCTAAACCGACCTCCGATGCCCCACTAAGCCTCTCACTCAATTAATGATTTTACTGCCTAAAATGTATACTAATTAATGTGTTTAATATTATTATGATTATCAAGATATTATTGTTATTATTATTATTATTATTATTATTATTATTATTGGTTTGTTATTATTATTATCGTAATCAATTGGCCCATCAATTTGGGTTCAAGCCCAATCACAAATAAACAACCTCAAGTGTACTAAAATTAAATGGGCTATTGTTAATTTACTAATAGGCCCACATATTAATTTCTTTCAAATTTTGGTCCAACCACAAAATATCGGCCCAAGATAATTAAACTAATTTAGGCTCAAAATAATTATTCTAATTAAACAAAATATTATCAAAATTAGGGATATTACACTCTCACCCTCTTAAAATAAGTTTAGTCCTCTAAACTTGACGCATCGTCAAACAAATAAAGGATATTCCTCACCTCTTCTTCGAGCTCTACTGTGGCTTCCCTTGCAGTATGGTTACCCCACTAGACCTTACATAAGGAATAGTTCGCCTCCTCAAACCCGGTCCTTCCGATCCACATTCGGACGGAGTTGTTCCTCATAACTCAAATCTTCTGAGTTGCAAGGGTTCACGCGATCACGTGACTGGGAGTTCGACATGTACTTTCTTAGCATCGACACATGGAACACATTGTGAACTCCGGAGAGTGTAGGTGGTAGAGCAAGTCGTAGCTACTTCTCCCACCCGCTCAAGTATTTCAAACGGCCCAACAAATCTCTGCTCAACTTACCCTTAATTCCAAACCTCATAACTCCTCTTGTGGGTGAAATCTTTAGTGATCCGTGTCCTCGA
>CM028382.1:13920804-14042903 GCA_013146195.2 Codonopsis lanceolata | reverse complement strand
AGACTTGGAAGCCATCGATTATTTCTTGCTTATGCAACCTTCAAGGACTTTAAGGTATACCAAATGGATGTAAAAAGTGCATTCTTGAATGGAAATCTACAAGAACAAGTATTTGTTGAACAACCTCCTGGTTTCATTGACCTTAAAAAGAAGGACCATGTATACAAGTTAAGAAAAGCCCTTTATGGTCTCAAGCAAGCACCAAGAGCATGGTACTAAACCCTATCCAAATTTCTCATGGAAAAGGATTTCAAAGAGGTAAAATTGACACTACTTTTCTCTTTGAAGCATAAAGGTAATATTTTACTAGTTCAAATTTATGTTGATGATATTATTTTTGGATCTACTAATGAAATTTTGTGCAAGAGATTTGAGCATCTTATGAAAGGAAAGTTTGAGATGAGTATGATGGGAGAACTAACATACTTCTTAGGTTTGCAAATCAAGCAAACTGAGGAAGGAATCTTCATTCATCAATCTAAATACACTAGAGAGCTGATCAAGAAATACAATCTTCAAGAAGCCAATTCAAACACTCCAATGGGAGTCGAATGTCATCTAGTCACCGATGAAAAGAGTATCACAACCGAGTACGTATGTATACTGATCCTCTTCTTTATTTAACGCCTAGCACTGAGTATCATGTTTGTTGATGTATATGTGCTCGCTTTTCAAGCTAATCTTAAGGAATTTCATATGATTGCAGCCTAAAAGAATCATTAGATATTTGATTGATATCAAAAGTTTGGCATTTGGTATCCTGCAGAGACTCTATTTAATTCTAACCATGATATTCGATGCCGACCTTGCAGCCTGCAGAGTTAATAGAAAAGCACTGTGAATGTAACATTTCGCCTTTGAAATGACATTTCATGGGCAAAAAGCAAGTTTCGCTTCACTTCAACAACTCGAAGCTTAATATATTGCCGCTTTAAGCCGTTGCTCTCGATCTTTCGATGAAACAAAAAGTTGGTTGGATTATGAAATGCCTATGGAACCTGTCTCTATTTATTATGATAATACTGCTATATCGCTTCTAAAACCATGTCATGCATTCTAAAACTAAGCACATAGACAAGATATCATTTGAAAGATCATGTTGAAAAAGGAAATGTTCGCTTAGAATATGTTCCTAATGAATTTCAATTAGCCGACATTTTTACAAAAGCCCCTAAAGCTCGCTGCATTTGAATTCTTAAGAGGAGAATTAGGAATGCTTATAATGTCATAGAAAAATGTATTTTGCTTGTCTAACTCCGCGCAGATATACATCGCAGTATGTAACAAGTCGACAATTTATATCGCTAGTAAGTATATGGTTACCGACAAGACAAGAAATATTTGTCGCCCAAGAGTCGACACATGAAGTTTTAAGTTGCAACCAAATGACAACCTTTCACCGACAAATTCTCTTCATTCCTTGATTGAATCATTCAATGAAATAATATCGCCTTGTTTACAAACTTTCAAATGACACTTATTAGCCGACAAATTGTCCACCGGGACATATTTCTGCTCGATAACACAAAGGATTAACAAACACCGGCCCGTGTAGTTCTAAGTTTTAAGTCAAAGCTGATCGTATCTCAGATAAGACTTAATCTCTAATTTATTTATTAAAACTTTTCATTTATTTCCCGCCATTTATTTTCCTTGAAACTCGCGAAACTTTCTTTAAAAGCCAAAATGACCTTTCCACTATCCCACCAACTCAAGTGTTGAAATGACGTGTTTTCACAAAACGGCTCATCATTGATAATGACTATTGTCATAAATTGCTATTTTATCACAAAAACCAAAATTAAACTGTGGTACTTTATCACTACACTCCATATCTTCACTTTTAAAACCCATTATAAGAGTCAATCACGTGCATTTATCGATTTTCTTTAAAAACACACTCACTCTCTCACTTTTCACTTACCTCTCTCTCTCTCTCTAAAATCCTTCTCTCTACAAACTTCTTCTTCTTCACAAAATCATTCTTCACTCAAACCCTAAAAGAGTGTTGTGGTTAGAGATAGTCTAAGTATATTGGCTGGAAACTCCATTGATACCCGTAAAAGCATTCTGAATAGGGTGTGGTATCGCCGAGCATACAATGTAGCGCCACGCATTTGGTCAATCGAAAGCCTTCAAACAACTTTTTTAACCCTAAAATCCTTGCATTCTCTATTTCTCTCAAATCCTTCTTCTTTCTTTTGCCTTCAGAAGTTCTTAACTTATATGTTAATTGTTTCAAGAGATGGCTTTAAACACAGCTGTTGGATGCCTTCTCGATATCGTTTCTCTGAATGAAGAACCTCTAGGGCTCGAGTTGATTCATCTTGTCACCGCAAATGGGTTAATGCCTCTACTATCATTCAGCATCCGAAACTACAATGCTAACCGAGAGGAATTTTTATGGGAATGGAGGAAAACCAGTAACGATCCCTTTTCTCTCATAGGTAACATCGAGGCGTTCAGGTTGTGTTCGACCTCGAGACCATCTTCTTGCTTTCCCCTCCTTATGACGATGGCTCTACAACCTACACCATTCCTGCCGACACTCAACGTGTTGGGTGGATTACCATGAGGGGTGAAGTTCCAGTGGAGCTTGCCTACGACAGGCACAAGCATCGTTTTGCTCCACTCCACTATGCTCTAGCCACTGTATTGGATAAATGTCTCATAATCAAGTCTGGTGGACATGACAAGATTACTGAGGCTCAAATGTTTCTTATGGAAGGAATCGTGGAGAACTATGAAATGAATTGGGGAGCTATTCTGGTGGAGTGTGTAAAGGTGAATATTGCTAAGTACAAGGACAACATGGAAACTGGAAATCCAAGACTGACTCATCACCTGATCATAAATCAGTTCCTTCGATCCATTCCAGCTCTTCAGCACCTACTCATCAATGTTGGTGATCTTGAACCAGTCAAGATCAAGAAGTATGTTGCTGCTGATATCAGGAGAGCTAGTATTTCTAGCAGATTTGGTCAGGAGGCTCAACCAGCTCAGTCTAGCAAGAGACCTAGAAGGACAAGGACCCAAGCCCTCACCGCCAGATCATCCACCGGTGATGATGGTCAAGAAGTGCCCAAGTGTTCGACCAATTAACGAGTTCGACCACGAGGGGTCGGTCGGTGGTCGGCCAAGGACGGTCAATAAGACGTGGTCGGCCAATGACATGCAAGAGGCTGAAATCACTGAAAGAAGCCAACCAAGGAGGAGGAGACTAAAACTGGCTGCTGATACTGCTGCAAAGAGACAGAGAAGGAATCCTGAGCTAAATCCAGGTACCTTTGTTCCATTTCCCCACTGCCCGCAATCGATCCTGCCTCCCGCCTTCCCCTCTGATCCTAGGTCACCCAACACTGCTCCCATTAAGTTCTTTCCCCCTATCAGGAATCCTACTTTCCATCCTAGGCATTCCTATTATCAAGCCAATCCGGTACCAATTCCTCCAAACTAGGTCTTCCCTATAGACCATCTACCATATTTCGTTCAGTTTCTCCTCTCTTTCCACGAGGAAAAGAAAGCTGACAAGCCCCCTGTCAACCCAGTCAAATACATTGACCACAATTTTAAAAGGAGACCTTATGTTTTGTATCCTGCCACCCCAAATCTTAGTCAAGAGGACTTAGTTGCAAACTATGGAAAGTACTTTGACCCTCTCCCTCTGCTCTGGAACAGATTCTATCTCTCTAATGATAGATTTGTTCAAGATGAATAAGTTTACTTGGTCTGGACTATATATAGCAAGGTTCATGAACTTCCTTCTTTGCCCTCAAATGATCCCTTCCTGGTTGGCAGACCTGCACTGCCTGAAGATGATGATCTTAACCAGGATTGGGAACAACCTTCTGTAGACCCAACAAAGTTAGCCCGTATCCGAGAGCGCCAATAACATCGTCCAAGATGCGATTATCGCAAATCAAGCCTATATAGAACTACACAGACGGATGGCCTCCATGCCAGGAGGAGCTTCCATGGACACAGCTTTTCCAGATGCTTTGTCAAGTCAACCAGCCCCTTTGATTACTGAATCCATACCCACTGTTCCTCATATCACTCCTTCAGCTGTTCCATTTGTAGTGTCAGCCACAACCTTACTTGTCTCACCTCAGCAAATAGCCATCTCAACCTCAACTCTACAACCTATCTCTCTTCCATCCTTCACTCCAACCACTGATGCCTCATCTTCCATTCCAACTACAACTGTTGCTCTCCCCACTTTACCCACAACAGTCTCAACCCTTCCACCTTCAATTCCTCTCCCAGTTACTATATCATCTGCTCCAGCCTTGCCAGCTACTCAACCGATTCAAGCGTGTCGATCCACTCGCCTTCCATCTCACCCGTGTCAGTCACTCCCACTCTTGCTCAATCTATGTCAGCCATGCCTCAACCTGTTCCACCTGTGTCAGCCACTCCCTTTTCTGCTCCAGAAATTTTAGCCATTCCTCTATCAATCCCCCTTATGTCAGTCACTACTTCCATTCCTCCCTTAACTGATACCATCCCTGCCTCACTTCCCACTGTGTCAGTTGCACCTGTGGTTTCAGCTGCTATCCTTATCTCTTCAGCTGACACTGCAGCTGCTTCTCTTCCTCTTCCCACAACTGACATACCCTCTCACCCAAACCAAGCCTCCCCACTGTTTGTTCTGCCTGACCTCTCTCTTCACACATCACACACTCTTTCTGTCAGCCCAGTGTCTACCTTCAAGCCCACTCCTCCTGAGCCTTACCTAGAAGAAGATTTTGGTTCCCTCTCCCCTGACAAATCTGTGGACCAAACCTTCATAGACTCATCTTCTGACTCCTCCAAGTCCACTTCTGAGGACGAGTCTCTTCTCACTCCCTCTCAGTTAGCCAGTAGGAAAGCTAGAAAACAACGAAAGATTATTTCCAAAGCTTTGCTTCATCCTACTGGCACAAAGATTGTCTTTCCTGAAGACATGCCTACCCCTTCACCTGAGCCTGAAGCCCAAATTCCAGCCTATCCCATGGATGTTTTCTTCCCCCTGACCCTGAGGATGCTGATATTCACACCCATCAGCTATTCTCAAATGAACCTGAACCCTCTCAACCACCTGCTCAAGCTTCTGCCGCCTCTGGTTCTATGTCTCTGTCAGCTAAGCTCGACCTTTTATATACTCATCACTTGCATATGAAGTCAGCATTTACACGTCAGACACATCAGATTGCTACACTTCAACAACAAGTTGCCTCTCTGCTCCCAAACCTCACCCAGATCATTACCACCGAGGTGCAAGCTGCCATTGCTGCTGGTGCTCCTCGTGAAGCCCATATGGATGACTCGAGGACTATCTTACTCTACCAACAAGAGTGGTCCAACCGTGCCTTCAATGCTGAAGCCGCTATGCTTCAAACCATTCAGGAGGAGAAGAAGCAGAAAGCTCGAGCTGATGCTTACATGGCTGAAAACCAGATTCTCAGGGATCGACTGAAGCTGATGCCTGATCAGCCAGTGACACCTGAAACTGCAAAAGAAAATGTTGAAGCTGAAAAAGAACTAGAACTTGAAGCACAGGCAGAAGAAGGAACCCAAACTGAAGCTGAAGGAGAACAAGTGCAGGAAGCTGGAGTTGCAGCAGACGCTGAAGTTGTTGCAGAAGCTGAAGCTGAAGTTGGTCCATCAGTTGAAGCAGTCCAAAACAACTGAAGGATCAACATCAGTCAATCGGATATTTCATCTTTCTAAACTCTGAACAAACTCCTTTAAACTCTCGTTTTACTTGTACTTCATTGGGCATTACTCCTATGTTTTCAGTTATTACATTATCTGCTTGTGGTACTAACGTAAATTTTGCAGGAACTTTAAAATTTTTGGCTTTCTGCTTTCAAGTGAATGGTTTTAAGCAAATAGGAGGAGATTGTTGAATCGTGCAATTAAAAAGATTTGCTTAAAAACATTTCACTTGATTGTCAGCCAAGTAAAATTGATTATATTTGGTCAGCTGAATATCATTTTGTCAGCCACTTATCTCAGCTGATCTATACGTACTTATGAGTTTATCTTTCCTTATTTGACTGATCATACTCTTGTACTAACTTTTTCCTACTTTGTGTTTTTGGTAGATGCCCTGCCATATAATATCTCACAAGATCCTTTGAGATCTTGCCTCTGCCAAAACACATTTTCAAATTCAAATGTGTTCCTAACGGGTTGCTTGTGAAGACTATCTATAAATACCCACTGGAAGCATTTGCAAAAAGAACAATTTTTTGAAGTCAAGAAACCTTCTACTCACAATCTCTCAGACGTTGTCTTCACGAAAACTTTAGCTAGATACTTCTCATTAAAAATTTCTCTCTAGTTATTGTTTAGACAAAACACTGAGTATTTCATTTCAAATTATTAAGAACTCAGTCAGTTTGTCTCACGAGTTTGATTGTCTCTCAATCATTCTCCCCAAACACCGGTCTTTTGTTGTACACTGATCCATTAGAGATCAAATAGATTTTTAATAAAATTAGTGCACTTCAAAAATCCAAGTCTGACCAACTTGGTAGTGGACGTAGCGGTTTATCTGTGAACCACTTCAACTGATTTGTCAGCCATTTCTTATATTCTTGCAAACTGACTTAACACTTAAGAAGTTATTCAACTGATTAAGTGTCAGCCAGTTAACAACAATTGTTTGCTTATTTGTTCAATTAACTTGTAACTCAGTTTCCTCTCTATATTCAGTGATCAAACATTAAAACAAATTTCTTTTGAAAACTGTTGTGTCAGCCAGCTGACCAACTTTCTTCAGCTTAAGGAATTTCAAAGTGTCAGCCAACTGACCAATTCTTCAGTTGACTGACAAGATCAAGTTTTCCGCTGCCAATCTTTTAAGCTTTACAAGTTAACCCCCAAAAGTTTTTAAAGGCTATTCACCCCCCCCCCTCTAGCCTTAACTGTTGCCATCTGGACTTACAATTACCCTGGCCCAAAATGAAAGATCTGACAAAAAAAAATATGTTCTTTGAACTCCCCCAAATTACATCGTCTTCTATATCCCTGTCGATGCGATGTGAGTAAATAATCTCGGAGAACTGGGCAAAGGACTCCACTTCCCAATACTAAAAATTCCTTCTATACACTAGATTCCAAACGAATCTTCCATTCTCAAAATGGATAATCGTACTGACCTTGGTGTCCTTATCATTAGTAATACTAAAAAGAGTAGGAAAGGCCCTCCACAATTCCAAATCACTGCATCACTTATCTTTCCAGAAATTAAAAGTAGAACCATAACCTACTTCAAAAGGGCTACCAAAACTTCTTATTGTGGACGATGTGCCGAACCATTCTGGAGCTTATTTGGGCCAGCCAAGAACTTTTGCTAAGGGGAACAAATGGATCAAAAAGGTAGGTCCTTATGAAGTTTGTAACTTGTTGGGAAAAAAAATGCAAATCCCCAATAACCCTCGAGAACCTGGACAGACTTTAACCTCAAACAATTTCATGCTCTTTGGTAAGCTAGAAAGGCCCCTCCATTTCATGTAGTTTAAGATACAATGTAATGAATTAATGAAAAATATATAGTAATTCATAAACATTGTAATGCGTCAAAAATTAATGAAAAGAATCAATCAACCAAAATCGTAAATTTCAAAAAAAAAAATTTGATCAAATAGTAGTATGAATCAAGCTAAACCTAAAACCGTGGGCGGAGAGATCATCGATTAGTCTTACCTGAAAATTTTTCAGAAAATCTTTCTGTCTAATTGCCGAAGTAAAATTTCGATGTTCAAAGAATATGAGAAATTTGAATCGTTACGATTTGGGAGTTTAATCGAATTGGTTTTCGCACAATGGATTAAACAGATTCTTCAACAGCCAACTGGCCAAGCGAAGCCAGAAGGACAACGTCGTCGTATTGGTCACCCCGCAGTTCCAAAACCAACACAAACGTGTCGTTTTGCCGCAAACGTTGGTCGTGCATGAAATTTTGGGCAAAGGCTTTGGTTTGAATTTGACATGGGCCCAAAATGTCACCGGTGTCTAGAGCTGTCAAGGTGGGTTGGTGGGGCGGGCCAACCCGCTATAACCCGCCATTTGGCGGGGCGGGACGGGCCAACCCATGAAATGTGGTGGGCCGGGAAATTGCCAACCCAACCCAACTCATCTTGGGTTGTGGGTTAGGCGGGCCAACCCACCAACTTTTTCCCAATTAATCTAAATAATAAAAATAATCATAAATAACACCAAAAAAAAATTCACAATTCATTAAAAAATATATTTTCTATTATTATATTTTTAATATTGTTTTCTAACAACTTTCTCTAATATTTATACTATAAAATGAGAAAAAAAATACAAGTAAGAACCCATTTTATCATTACTCTTTTTGTATGTTCTTATAATCATTTTTTTATAAATATTGTGGTTAATATACCTTATTCTGACATCTTTAGTTGTTATAAGTTATTTTTTGAATGAATTCAAAATCATTTACTAATATTTTAGATATAAAAAATAATCTTACATTTTGAGTGAAAAATGATTTAAACTAATTATTTCAAACTTATGACTTGGTTATTTGAAACTAGTATATGGCGGGCCAACCCGCCCCAACCCACCTCAACCCGCAACCCACCGCGGGCTCAACCCATTTGACCCACCTTCTAATGGGTTCATATTTTCCCAACCCAACCCACCTTTTTTAAATGGCGGGGCGGGCCAACCCAACAGGTCCAACCCATTTTGACAGCTCTACCGGTGTCCACTATTAGGGTGATCATGAATCAATCCAGTTTTTGCTGAACAAAAGGGAAAATTTGTGGATCGATACATTTTTCAAAATATTTATTCGTTTCACTCGATAGTTACTACATTATTGTTTTTCCATCACTCGAACTTCCCATTATTTTACTTATCCATATCATATTATTGGTTGGGATACAGGAAAAATACATATATATTTGAATCATTTGTTGATAGTGTACTGGAAAGAAGGTAGATGAAGGTCTGGTAATTTAAAATTTTATGCAGCGCAATTCATCAATTTAAAATTTTATGCATCACGATGCATAAATTGTTGTATCTCGCTGCAAAATTGGATTATGTAGTTAATTTGATGCATCACAGTGCAAAATTTGAAGCAATTTAAATTGATGCATCACGGTACAAAAATTGATGCTCGCTATGCATTTGAGTGTGCGATCAGTAACACGTCTAAGCTTATTAAGGGTATCGTTATCTTTTCATCCACAAAAATGACTTTTTCCGATTAAAAAAACATTGTGTATTATAGTGATGGAAAACTTATCAGTAACACGTCTCAGGCGTCGCTTTGTATCTAGTATTTATAACTTTTACTTTCACCTTTTTTCATTTTCACCGCTTCTCAATCTTCACTGTTCTTTCTCTTCTTTCCTTTGCCTTCAGGTGAGCTCCTGCCAGATTTCTCAGGGATCCTTACATCCCCCCTTCGTTCTCTTAAGCCAGTAAGTGTCCTCTCTTTTTCTTGTGTCCGCGAAATTTCGAAGGAGGATAGCCTCATTTTCCCAGTTTTTCCTTAATTTTCTAATTGGATTCTCCGGCGTCGTGTATTTTTGATTATCCCGACCGCTTCGTGTGTTTTCAAGAGAGACTCCGGATTCGCATAGGTTACCGGCAACTAATCGGAGTACTTGCATTACGATAAACCCCCGGCTTAATCTTTCCTATTTTCCCCTTAGTCTTGCTTTTGTTTGCCCGAAAATGCTTTGGCCTCCCTGCTATAATCTTGATCCTTCATCCTCTAGTAGCTCTTCGAGCTCCGACGATTCGTCGGATGAGGAGAGACCACTGGTGATCAGGAGCCCGCTTCCTGATCGCACCAGGACCTCGGCCATACCGTCCCGCCATGCCCTAGGGGGATTTATTAGAGCTTTGACCATTAGGAGTCCTTCGCCTAGAAAACTTGATGTTTCCTCCGAAGTGCCCTCTCCTTCTGCAGAGGTGTCGGGGGGTTTTTCATTTGCCAAGCCAGAGGTCAATGCCCCGGTGGACTTTGTAGATTTGTCTTCACCCCTTGAGGATGATACCGAGCCGAGTGTTAGTGTCGAGACAAATAGGGGAGACGAGGAGGTTGTCGGTTCCACGCATAGCGGCGTTCGTTTTAGTGTGTTTCATGGCGAGGAGCTTACAGTTGACCCCACAATTTGGGTTGAAATTGTGGTTGATCCGCCGAGCTCGGGCTGTTCTTCCCCTGCCACGGTTTCTTCTCTAGATTACGGCGAGGATGATCCTTATTTTTTGGACTCTGTCTTCGGCAAGTCCCCTCGCGGAGGCCCCATGTATCGCCAATCCCGAGGCAGCTGGAAAACTGTTACCCCTAGGGAGGCGAGGTTTTTTCTTGCAAGTTCTGGGGTTATGGTGAGTTCGCACTGGAAATATAGCGACGAAGTTTTCTCGGCCCCGAACTATCCGTTAAATGTTCCCATGAGGGTTTTTGCGAGTAGGAGTGTAACGACCCGACCCGGATCCCAATACGAGACCCCAAGGTCGTGCCGCCAAAACACACAAAATAACAAACAAAGGGTAAGGCTATAACAACGATACGCCAACGACTCAACAAATGTGGAAGTGAATAACTTAAATGGATCCGAGCTAACAAGCTCCGAAATAAAAAGCAACCAAAGAGATAGTAAATCTCTCGGCCCAAAAATTCGACGCACGTGACACAACATTGGGCACATACTACAAACTCCCTGTTATAATTTTATAAACAATAATATAACCAAGTCATCGGCGACGTTACAACGGAACCCAACATTAATCTAAGTCTACAACTCTAGTCTACACACTCAACGGTTAAACATGCCGGAGTACAACATAACCAACAATATAAATAACTTGAGATGAATAAATTATGTAATTAAATAACATGGCTCGACTAACACTTGTCGGCTCACAAAAACCAAGTACTAATTAAACAATTACAAGTACCAAATCCATAACACAAATCTTACTACCCAAAGTGAAGTTTATATAACTTCACTTCCCAAACGTCCTTTCCAACAAAACCAAAGTTACAAAATGCTCCCTCCGTCCCTAAATTATCGTCCTCCTTTCCTTTTTCGTCCGTCCCAAAATAATTGTCCACTTTGAAACTTACCTTTTTAGAACATCACTTTTACCACTTTACCCTTACTTTTTCAATCTACTTTAATTATGGGCCACATATACATGGACATTAATGGAAACCACACATTAAACCAATATAAATAATCAAATCAATTACTTTTTCTTAAACTGTGCGCCGGGTCAAGTAGGACAATTATTTAGGGACGGAGGGAGTATAATAATAACTGATCGATGTATTTTATACGTCGCTTTTATATGCTTCTATGACTTAAATTATGCTATTTCACGAGGCTTTTGACTACTGATATGTGTTTTCGATGAGTTTTGTAAGTTTTAGGGTTTTTAGTGAAAATATGCAAAACTCCAGGGTTTAATATGCAAATTCCAAGAAGGGCCCAAGATGTAAAATGAAGAAGAAAAGAAGATACAACATTCTGGAGACCTTGCGGTCGTAAGGTACTCAGACCTTGCCCCCGCAAGGTGGGCAGTAACAAGAAGAAGTCAGAAAATCAAAGGCCGAGAATCTGGAGACCTTGCGTACGCAAGGTATCCCAGACCTTGCGACCGCAAGGTGGTCAGAATGCACAAAAATCGTGTTTTCATAAGTGATTCGATTGGATTACAACTCCCGGGTATAAATAGAGATCGGATGCCAAAGCCTAAGATATAGAAAAACGGCTGGAAACAGTTTTATATAGATTTTAGATAGTTTTTAGGTTGTATAACATAGTTAGATTGTGTAATTACAAGTTTTGAAGATCAAATCATGTTTCCATTCATCTCCATGTGTTGTTCATTGTCTATGATGAACTAAATCATCTTTAATCTAGGAGGTAGGAGGTAACTTGTATCGAATTTATGTTTTAATTCATATATATGTTCATTCAATTCTTGTTGATTGTGATGTTTATCAATCCCTCTATTATTTTGCTTTGAACAAATGAATGTAATCGCAAATAATAAAGGCCTAGAGGTGCGGATAACTGCATGACCAATGTGCATATGCAGTACACTCGCTCACTATCACAATAAATTGGACCTATCGATGCACAAGAGTGATAAGTTAGGACCAGGTTCATACATGATCTAGGTGACAGATAGATCATAATCTAGGTGACAGATAGATTACATGTTCTTGTGCTTAGGATATAGAATGGATGAATGTTGCGGGGATGGAGGCTGAACCAATAGTTCAATAGAC
The DNA here is from genome assembly GCA_013146195.2 of Codonopsis lanceolata. Taxonomy (NCBI): domain Eukaryota; kingdom Viridiplantae; phylum Streptophyta; class Magnoliopsida; order Asterales; family Campanulaceae; genus Codonopsis; species Codonopsis lanceolata. The sequence continues at coordinate 14,030,629 of CM028382.1, read as the reverse complement.
TATATCTATCTTTAGTGAACGAACCCAAGAAATTGAATGATAATTATTATAAATTAAACATAAAGGAGATATAAGTGAAACCCAGAATCCTAGATTGCCACCTATCATAAGATCTTCATAATTTGTAATTACTGCTAATTAGATAAACACCTAAATAACAATAGTAATTTAGAATAAATTAAATATAAAAACCCCTTTAGATTAATAATTTGTTATCAATAAATTGCACTGCTCGTGATCTCTTGTCTCTGTGGGTTCGACCCTTGCTTCCAATACTATTCTATAATAGTCTTGTCCACTTGCAAGGAAAAAGATTAAAATAAAACATCGATCAACAACCTTCGTAAAAATTACACTTCTATCGTATGCTCGGCGGTTTCCTTCGAATCACTAGCACGACTCGAATCTAAGGAAAACAAAGCAAACGAGTAAGTCATAATGACTTAGTAAGCTACTAAAGATGCAATGTCATGACATGACATAATGCTCAAATAAAACATGTACATCTCATGTCATACTTATGATTAACATTTCATGGTATAATTCTCAACATAAACCTAATTTTCATCCATAGTCATATGGAACATAATTCTACATAATTTATCATAAAGTCATCCATATCATAAAGAATATGCTTCTCAATACCAATAATGTGTTGCATGTTATTTCCACACTTTCACTTATCATTAAACCACCATTCACATAACTCAATTATACCATGAGCCTAATGATTCTTCATTTAACATAACTCATATAATAATTCATATATGGGAGACTATCGTTTCCATTCTAATCATGAATAGCATGTTATATTTTCGGTATAACATCATATCATAAAAATCCTCATTTCATTAGCATGTTATATTTTTATTATAACATTTCATCAAGAAATCATCATCTCATGTAAATCATACCATTAACCACGTAGCACAACAATTCATATACGTGCTCGTAAAATAAACCATATAAGAGAGAGAAGATGATTTTCCTTTTCCGTTTCCAGTGTGTAACTCCTGCGGAAACAAACGTGTCCTCGATATCCCTTTTGTGGATATCGACGTCCCCAAAAACAGTCCCTGCTTCGGGTTCCATAGCTATCAGAGGTAGGTGTATTACTCTAGCAATGATCAGCTATATCCCCAACGTGGCCATCGATGGAGGGGTGTGTGCAAACCCGGCGCGGCAATCCATTGCGATCACGAATCTCACAATTCGTGAAGACAATGCATCGTCCCGCCAAAACTCAAACCAAAAACCGCCAGCTGGACTCAAACACAAGCACATGTAATATATACTCACATGCTCAATCAAAGGAAAAAAACAACACACCGTACTAATCCAATCAAGTTGATATTTACTTTTAAATCACATAGTTATGCATTTCTATGCTAACTAACTCATAAACACATTAGAGCAACAATATTGACTCTCTAATACCCAAATGTTCTTCATACACTTGAAAATTCTTGGAGGCTTAACCTCCATCAAAACTATCCCAAATTCCGTAGGATCTTAATATGTGATTCACTATATTCATATTAGTCCCAAAATCGACTCCGTTGAGTCCTTTCTACTCTTTCCAAAATTGAAGGCATAGAAGTTATTTGCATCATAGCCCTCCTATTATTCATTAGCTAATGTTCATGGCTACTTTCTCAAGGTTAGCAACATTGTGCAACCCAACAATCCATACCTTCCCAACAAAAACCTCAAAACATGGTTCATAGGTCAACACTTAACATTTAAAGTCAACCATCACATTTCAAGCATGTATCTCAAGTTAACATTTAATCAAGCATGCCTTCATTCAAAATATCCATTATCTAAGCAAGATGTAAATTCATCTAGCATGTTCATAACCAACATATAAATTCATCTAACATGTTCATAACCTTCAATTCATGAATTATAGTTGACCAACATACTCTTATTTGCATAAAAGTCAACTCAACCCAATAAAGTCAAACATTACATTTTAATCATGTAATCCAAAATGATAATTCATTATTCATGCTCACAACCAAAAGTTCATAAATTAGATATCAACATACTCTTATATACATGAAAGTCAACTCTATTCTTAAAAGTCAAACGAAACATTCAAACATGTAATCCATTGTGTTGATTCATTTTTCATACTCACAATCAAAATTCAAGATTCATCAAGTATACTTCCAAACCTTAACCCCATAACATGTGTGATTCCAACAACTCATAATATTCCATAAAATTCCCAAAAATCATTCATATAATCAAGAACCCATTTGCTACATCAACATATAGTCAAACCCTAGTGTGTTTTCATGTTATAATGGTCCATCGTATTCCAATATAACATTTTGCCAATAGGCGTAGTGTGTTTTCATGTTATAATGGTCCATCGTAGTCCATTATAACATTTCGCCAATAGGCGTAGCATGTTTTCATGTTATATGGTCCATCGTAGTCCATTATACCATTTTGCCAATAGGCGTATCGTGTTTTCATGTTATAGTGGTCCATCGTAGTCCATTATAACATTTCGCCAATAGGCGTAGCGTGTTTTCATGTTATAATGGTCAATCGTATTCCATTATAACATTTCGCTAATAGGCGTAGCGTGTTTTCATGTTATAATGGTCCATCGTAGTCCATTATATCATTTCGCCAATAGGCATAGCGTGTTTTCATGTTATGTTACGTTACGTTAAGTTAAGTTAAGTTAAGCTAAGCTACGCTACGTTACGTTACGTTACGTTACGTTACGTTAAGTTAAGTTAAGTTACGTTGCGTTACGTTACGTTAAATTAAGTTAAGTTAAGTTAAATTAAGTTAAATTAAGCTAAGTTAAATTAAGTTAAGTTAAGTTGTTACGTTACGTTACGTTAAGTTAAGTTAAGTTAACTTGTAATGTGAATATTTTAATTTTTGTAATTATATTGATGCTAATCATTTTAATTATTGATATTATATTACTAAATTAACGTTTCAAATATTAATTTAATAATAAAATATCATTCATAAAAATGATTATAATATTTCCTATATATATATATATATATATAATTTCAAAATTTTGTCGCTAAAGGTTTTTAGAATTTAATTTCAATTTATTTTCAGCAACGAAATTTTCCGTCGCTAAAGGTCACCTTCAGCAACGGAATTTTTCGTCGCTAAATATTTCAGAATTTGATTTCAATTTATTTTCAGCAACGAAATTTACCGTTGCTAAATGTCACCTACAACAACGGAATTTTCCGTCGCTAAATATTTCAGAATTTAATTTCAATTTATTTTCAGCAACAAAATTTTCCGTCGCTAAAGATCACCTTTAGCAACGGAATTTTTCGTCGCTAAATATTTCAGAATTTAATTTCAATTTATTTTCAACAACGGAATTTTTCGTTGCTAAAGGTCACCTTTAGCAACGGAATTTTCCGTCGCAAACTATTTCAGAATTTAATTTCAATTTATTTTTAGCAACGGAATTTTCCGTCGCTAAATATTTCAGAAATTAATTTCAATTTATTTTCAGCAACGGAATTTTCCGTCGCTAAAGGTCACCTTTAGCAACGAAATTTTCGTCGCTAAATATTTCAAAATTTAATTTCAATTTATTTTCAGGAACGGAATTTTTCGTCGCTAAAGGTCACCTTTAGCAACAGAATATTCTATCGCTAAATATTTCAGAATTTAATTTCAATTTATTTTCAGCAACGGAATCTTCCGTCACTAAAGGTGACGTTTAGCAACAGAATGTCCGTCGTTGAAGGCATTTTCAATTCAATTATGTCACTGATGCTCAATTTCCGTCACTAATCAGTGACGGAAAATATTTGTCGCTAATAATTCCGCTGCTGAAGACGCACTTTCTAATAGTTCTTGTCCACCTCAGCAGGACAAAATCATCTTCTAGGAAGGTCTTGTGGGCGTAACGACCTCTATTTTGTACACAACATATATAAAGGCTCTCACCTTTTTCACGGAAAAGTACGCATTCTCTTTTACCCATTTACACTGTCAAACTCAATTCTCTCTTTCACTCATACTGACTCTCACACTGGAGGGGATTTGCAGGGCCGCCTTACTCAGGTAACGTTCGTTTTTCTTTTTCAGGTACCGATGTAGGCTGATTAAGCCGATTCTCGGATATATCCTTGACGCAAAACACAATGTCATCAAGTAGTTCTGTTGTCGGGAATCGAACCCGGGTCTCTGGGTGAAAGCCATATATCCTAACCGCTAGACGACAACGGAACCACTGAGCCGCCCATAATTCCTATTAAGGGTAAGTAACAAAATGACTCATGGCTTGAAGCTCAAGGGAACCATGGGCGAACCATGCATATTCGGCCATGGCTAGTGACCCAAGAAAGAGTAAAAAGCGGATCGCATCACATCACAAGCCCAATTATCTATTACCAACTAATCTATGTTTTGTGGTATTTGTCCACCTGAGCAATGGCATAGTCACTTTCTACTCACCTTCTAGAAGGCCTTGTGGGCGTAACGATCTTTATTCCGTACACCACCTATATAAAGGTTTTGACCACTTTACAAAAAGGTATGCAATCTTTTTTTACCCCTTACGCTGTTAAATTCAACTCTCTCATTCACTCTGACTCATACAAACTTTCACGCCGAAGGGGATTTGCAAAGCCGCCCCCTGCTCAGGTCTCGTTTGCTATGCTTTATCGGGTACCGATCTAGACTAGTTGAGCAGATTCTCAGATATATCCTTGGCGTAGAAAACAACGTCATGAGTAGGTGAGACACACACTACACACACTCTTGGTGATGCCTATTCTTTCGACCAAGTGTTTTTTTGATTTTTTTTACCTAATTTACGTTAAGTTTTTCATTGTCCGTTGGAAAAAAAATAGTTTTAAATTCATTTATTCATTCTTTTTAACATATTATACTTGTTAATGAAATACTCCCTCAATTCCGAACAAAGTCTGTGTTTGAAAGTTAATTTTTAAAAAAAAATGACACTTTTATCAATCCATTAGTTATAAATGACAATTTTATGCTTTTATTTTTTAAAGTGAACTTTTTAAGTGAAACATTTTGAAATGAAATAGTGGACTCTTTTCTCGAAACGGATGGAGTACTAAAATATAAAAAAGTTACTCCCACCGTTCCAAGCAAATAATCCATGTTTGAAAGTCAAACTTTTTAAGAAAATGACACTTTTAATAGCTCATTAGTAATAAAATGACACTTTTACACCTTAATTTTTTAAAGTGGACTCTTTAAGTGAAACATTTTAAAATGAAATATTAGACTCTTTACGACGGAGGGCGTGCAAGAGCACATTTTTACATGTTTGATGAGCTCTTTTAAGAAATTTTCTAGCCTAGTTTCTTTTTTTGATGATTGATTTATATTGATTGTTGTTGTCTTTCTTAGTCTAACTTGGAGCCCAAGTATTGAGTTAAATATGTAATGATTTATATTGATTGTTGTTACATTTGTTAGCCTATTTTGGAGACCAAGTATTGAGCTAAATATGGAATGATTATTGTCTAACAATTAACTCTTCTATATTTAGTTTCTTCCTTATTGTCTTGCAGATATGTGTCTTGGAGCTGTATAAAACGGGTGGTCAGTCTTCAGAAACTACCGACGCTTTTAGAGAGAAATATTGTGTTAAAACTGCTGATGTGCTTCAAAATGTTACAACATTACGAGCTACGTTGACCAATTTTCTAAATTTCGTGTTTTTACAAACTGTTCTGATTATGTTTCTGTGAGCGCTAGTGCTGAACTGATTACATCTTGCACTGTTAGAAGTTTTTGTTTGATTTCCAAATAGTAATAAGTTTTTATAATTGTAAGCACAACAATTTTTTCAGAGTAGATATATTTAATGTTTAATTTATTTGTTCTCATTGATCCCAATGTCTTCCTCTTTATCTCTACCTTATTTTAATTTAATCAATATATAGTCCAAAACGAAAGAAAGAAAAAAAAAAAAAAAAACATTCTCTGCTCGTCCCCACCCCCCACCCCAAAAAAAAAAAAAGGAAGAAAGCAAGAAAATAAAAAACCTTTTTCTACTCGTCTCCCACCCACCCACCAAATTAAAAGAATACAAGAAAGAAATACGTTGACGTTGACCGATAACTAAAGAAGAAGCTTTCACAAATTAGTACTCATGTTTCTGACAAAAAATTCTAATTTCAAAAGTAACTTTTTTAAAATTATGACAATTTTAATACTCTAGTTAATTAAATATAAAATGACCTTTGGAAATGCTTACTTTATTTATTTTTATAATTTTCTAAAAAAACAATCAAATATTCGTCAAATGTGTTGGGACGTGGGGGTATTTCATTTGTACTTACATCCTATATATAGATGAGCAGAGCAGAGGATTAATCAACACAAAGTCCATTCTGTTTGTTCACTAGAATTTGAAACAGAATCTCATCATGTTTCCTCTTCTTGTTTTAATTTTGCTACTTGTGATGAGTTGTATTAATAGTGCAGCCTCCCAGTTCCATGCTTCTGAAAATGGCTTTAATAATGCAACCAGTCACTGCATCGACAAGGAGAGACAAGCACTTCTCACTTTCAAAGCAGGCCTTGTTGACGTTGACGACAGTCTCTCATCTTGGAGCAGCAAAGAAGGTAATAAAGACTGCTGCAATTGGAGTGGAGTAGAGTGCAGCAATGGTCATGTCATCAGGCTTGATCTTTTTAATTTCAATCTGATAGGTAACATCAGTTCTTCATTGCTTGAATTGCGGGAATTGAACTATCTCGACTTTAGTTGGAATGATTTTGAACACAGGCACATCCCCAGCTTCTTTGGTTCATTCACCAAATTACAGCATCTTGATCTTTCTCAGTCTAACTTGGCTGGAACCATTCCTTCCCAACTTGGAAACCTCTCTAACTTGAATTTTCTTGATCTATCTTCTAATCTTCTAGATGGCACGATCCCAAAATCTTTTGGAAATCTGTACAATTTGCAGTCTCTTGATCTTTCTATCTGCAACTTAAATGGAACCATTCTTTCCCAACTTGGAAACCTCTCTAACTTGGAACATCTTGATCTATCTTCTAATCTTCTAGATGGCACGATCCCTAAATCTTTTGGAAATCTGTACAATTTGCAGTATCTTGATCTTTCTATCTGCAACTTAAATGGAACCATTCTTTCCCAACTTGGAAACCTCTCTAACTTGGAACATCTTGATCTATCTTCTAATCTTCTAGATGGCACGATCCCTAAATCTTTTGGAAATCTGTGCAATTTGGAATTTCTTCATATGTCTAACAACAATTTAAGTGGAAACCTTCTGTTTGTCGATAATTTTTCTAGTTGTGCTGCGGCATCCGAATACCTTATATACTTGGATCTTTCTTCCAACTCTCTCAATGGCCTTGTCTCTGATGCTCACTTGTCAAATCTCAAATATTTATACCATCTCGACTTGTCCCTCAACCATTTGGATTTTCAAATAAGCCCTCAATGGGTTCCCCCTTTTCAGCTAGGGTTTATAAGTTTGAGATCTTGCAAACTAGGACCAAGTTTCCCGCAGTGGATTCGAACCCAGAAAGGCTTTTCCTATCTTGATATTTCTAACAATGGAATTTCCGATAGCATCCCATCATGGTTTTGGGACCTTCCTAGAGTCAGATATTTGAATTTGTCTTTCAATTATATTGGAGGCATATTACCAAATTTGTCATCAACATTTGGCCTGTTTCCCGGTATTGATCTGAGTTCAAACAATTTTGAGGGCCCGATACCACTACTTCCTCGTTCTTTGACATCATTAAATCTCTCTTGGAATAAGTTCACAGGAACACTCTCTTTCTTATGTCATATACATGGCGCTGTCTTAACCTTTCTTGACATCTCAAACAACTTGCTAACTGGGGGATTTCCTCGTTGGGGACATGCTCATTGTTTACGGGAACCAATTAGGTTAGTTGTTCTCAATTTAGCACACAACACACTTTCTGGGGAAATTACTTTTGTGGGATCTTTATTAAGTTTAGAGACATTATACTTGCACAACAATAGCTTTTCTGGAGTACTTCCTGAGTCATTATCAGATTGTAAACAGTTGACCTTTTTGGATGTGGGAATGAACAAGTTTACTGGAATTGTACCTTCTTGGATAGGAAGAGAAAATTCACAATTGCGCATTCTTAGTCTGAGATCAAATAACTTTTTTGGGACCATCCCTTCAAATTTATGCCGGTTAACGACACTTCAAGTCCTGGACCTCTCTATAAACAACTTATCTGGAACCATTCCTCCATGTTTAAACAATATCAGTTCCATGGTTCAGAAAGGTCTCGAAGTGACCGATCATAAGTATGCCTATGGATTTAATGTGATGATGAACCGCAATTTGACGAGTCTTGTAATTCCGAAATTTCATTCTTATGGTTTAATTAGCTACACTGACTATTCAGTGATAGCATGGCAAGGAAGAGAGCTTGAATTTGGAAATAATCTTAGATTGTTGAAGATCATTGATCTTTCAAGGAATAATTTGACCGGAGGAATTCCCAATGAAATAACAGAGCTATTGGAATTGGTAGCATTGAACTTATCAAGAAATGCACTAGAAGGAAAGGTTCCTCAACTGATCGGTCGGCTGAAATCACTTTTGTCTCTCGATTTATCTAGTAACAAGTTGTCTGATAAGTTACCTGCTAGCTTGTCGGACCTGAATTTTTTAGGTTATCTAGACGTGTCATATAACAACTTTTCAGGGAAGATACCAACAGGAACTCAACTCCAAGGCTTTAATGTTTCCTGTTATATTGGGAATGTTGGACTTTGTGGGCTTCCACTTACATCAAATTGTCTTGGAGAAGAAACACCAACTTTAGTTGTTGACAATGGAGATAGCAAAGAAGACAACGACGAGTACATGAAATGGCTTTATACTGGTATGGCTGTTGGTTTCGGCACTGGATTTTGGGGAATATGTGGTGCTTTGCTTCTCTATCGACGTGGTAGACATGCCTTTTTCCTCTTCTTAGATGACTTGAAAGATTGGTGCTATGTAAAAATAGCTGTGAAGTTATCTTCCATAAAGAACTTCTAAAGGTACGAACAAGTTATTACTGGTTATTAATTGTTATCCTTATTGTTCTTTTTTGTTGTTACCATTAAAAACTATTAGTAATGGTTGGTTTGCTTCACTTTGGCTGAACAGATCTGTCGTGAAATTGGAATGTCAAATGTTATGGTTGAAACGGATTCATTAGATGCAGTTCAGTTCCTAAAACTTAAACATCAGGCTTCGTGGAAGTATGATTATGAACTGCAACAATGTTGTTCGTTGCTTGGGGGTTATGAGATAAATCATGTTTTCGGGAACAGAATAGTGTGGCGGACCTTTGACGGTGGAGCGTCCGGTTTGTAAAATATTCGACTGTTATGCTTCTCTTCCTCGCATAGTTAGGCAAGTACATCAACATGATTGTTATGGTTTTTACAGCTTTCGTAAGAATAGGTCTTAATTTTCTTCTTGTTGTTTGTATTTATTTTTCGAGGTCAGGCTCCTTTATCCCCGGCCTATATCGGGTTAGGCTGTTTGTCCCCCTCTCTTTTATACTTTTCTTGTGTTGTTTTTAATAAAATATCGTAGGGTACCGTCTTTGCTTCTTTCAAAAAAAAAAAAAAGCTCCACAGAATAGGCCGTCGGCTCCCAACAAACTTGGACTATGGTTGGTTTTGGGATATTAAGCCTAGTTTTGTAATTTTATTTATTTATTTTATTTTTTCCTCTACTTAGGGTTTTTTCTCTACTGTGTTGTTTTCTCTTTTTCGTCTTACTTTAATTTTGGGCCACATATTCATGGCTTTTAAAGGAAAACACACACTATTCTAATATTAATAATCAAGTTAATTGTTTTTTCTTAATTCGTGTGCCGGGTCAAACAGGACAAAAATTTTGGAACGGAGGGAGTATGTATTATATGTATTTTTCTTTAGTATTGTTTCCGTGAGCGCCTTTGGACGCCTCTTTAGTGTCTCGCCTCAAATATGGATCTATTACATTTTTAGCGCCTCTCGACTTTGACAACTATATCGTCTACCTAAACCAACTTTGTGCTTCTTTTCTCTAATCCTATTTCTCTCATTATTCGGCTGATGTTTGTGTGATGTGCTAGTGAATTTTGTTTAGTTTTTAATTTGAATTCCTGGCTACAATTCTTTCATTACAATATACTAAATATGTGATAAGGAAATAACGTGTACGAGGGAAAAAATGATCCAAGTCTGAAAAATCATCCAACTTCTCAGGCAATTGGTAGTGTGAATGAGGGCATGATTACTAGAAGGAAAGGTAAGATTGTTATAGAAAGATGGCTTGTATGTTTGTTGAGTGTATGCATGTGAGAACTTGCTTTGTGTCTGAAATAGAGCCAAAAAATTGTTTATGAGGCTCTTGAAGTTGAATTTTGGATAAATGGCATGAATGAAGAACTTCACCAATTTGCTAACTATAACTATAAAGTTTTTTTTTTGATAAGTAACTATAACTATAAAGTATATAACACTAAATGGCCGAAGCGAAAGATAACAATGTATCTTAAAGGTTCCAAGTAGGGGGGTCGACCAGAATGTTCTGAGACCAGAAGCAGTCTTGATCTTGGGATAGTGGCTTATATGGCATCTCAGTGGACTTTGGCTACAGATTTTGCAGCCAAAGACTTGACATCCCTCTCTCGTATCTCTCTCTTCTATTAACCTAATCTTCATCTCTTATTAAAAATTAAAATAAAAAAATCTTTCAACAGTCTACCTATCCCCGCACCACCAAACAATAAAGAAAGCGTCAAATCTCATTTATTCACAAAACTTTTTCTGAACAACAATGTTTCAGTCCTTACAAGGAGAGGCTAGAAGCTCATTTCAAATCATAGTATGATTTATCACTATGAATTCAGTTCTGAACCAGATATTTCTAATACAGTGGTGTTCCACCGCTTTTAAGCAGTGTTCTAAAACTCCCCGCCTAGGCGCTAGGCCTCTCTCTACCGTCGCAACTTTCTTAGTCGGCGCCTAATCGACCAAGTCGGCGTCTACGCCAAACCTCGCCGACCTTAATTTATTTTTGTAGCTTTGATTTTATGGCATGCGGTGACCGGAGAAGAAAGGGAGGCGAACTGGAGAAGGAAGGGGAAGTGGTAATGGTGAGGCAGAGAGGGAGGTAATGGGGGGGGGGGGCAAACTGGAGTAAGATTTTTTTTGTTTTTGATTCTAAACTTGGCTGTTTATTGCATCGGGGTTGTTGAGAATTGAGATTAATGGTAGGTTTGTATATTTTTGTTCATTTTACAAATATAGACAAGTGTTTGATAAAATGACAAACATAAAAAAAAAAATTAATTTGTATTCAATGTGTTTGATCTTTGATGTAAATTATCAAAAAAATGGTAATTATGTCTTAATTATAGGCCCCGCCTAGGCCCCGATTACGCCCCGACTAGTCCCCTAAGCGCTAGGCACTAGTGTGCCGCCTAGCGGCCGTCTAACGATTTTTAGAACCTTGCTTCTAAGTAAAAACACAAGTGACATAACTAATTTCTTAAAAAGAAAAACTTCTCACAAAAACAAAGATTCTATCAATCAGCATAAGGAGGAGGTCACCAGAAAAATCAGGGAAACATCGAGTCAGGTATGAAGTTGTCTCAGCAAGATAAGAAGCAGCATCATTCAAAGCTGGTACAGAGGTAAATAAGAGGGGAGTAAATCGGTCGTTTCTCAGGAAATTGTTGTTTGCCTGACAAAAAGACAGCTGTTTAGGTATTTTCTAGTGAAAGGAATCAGGATCCTCTCAACAACCGAATCATTACACTAACAAATGGAATTCACAAGTGAAAAGTGAACATGAAGGAAATGAATAAAGTAAAAAAAAATAAAAAGTGCAGGTGCATGACTCTCCCGCCCATGCAAAGCCTGGGAACGGTCTAATCGATCAAAAAGACAGCATAAAGAAGGGATATATCAGCCTTATGAAACCAAATGGTGCAAGATCAACTTAATCTTCTAAACTAATGATTTTTTAGGTTCTAAGTCCTAATTTTTCCCTTATAAAAATGATAGTTTCTCCATCTATAATCATTGCAGAATTCTAAAAGAACAATGGGTATTTTTGTTCCAAATCCTAATTCATCCCTTATAAGAATAAGGTTTTCTGCCCCTTTAATGATTGCAGGACTGAAAAGAACATAGCACCCATGGCAAGATCCTCAGAACCAGAAAAACAAAAAGTGGGGCACCGATCCCTGGTCTTTTTATGTTTCTAACTTACTGTAAAGGAAAAATCTAGAGATGGGAAATTATAAGAGACATGATATTACCAGAAGCGGTCTTGATTCTTCAACGTCGGACTTTGTCTCATCCATTAAGGAGAATGACTACTGGCACACACTGAAAACAAAATTCTAATGCCAGGTATGAAGAAAAAAAGAAGAGAGATAAAGAAGGATGTGATCAAAGACACATCATGGGTAAAAAAATGCAGCCAACAGAACTAGAGCAAGATAATATGCTCACGAGTATTCATGACACTACTTAAGAACATGAAACATGCAATGTCAACAAGACCACAACACAAGCTCGATGACATTTACAACTATACAGAAAATCCACCTCGTTATTCAGGTGCGTTCCATATACAACGGACCTCAGCCTTAGTCCCAATCACTTGGTGTCGGCAACGACAAAAATAAATGAATTACCCAATCACACCTAATATGTCTTCCAAATAATACTAGCTATCATATTTATCAATGTAATACAATGTTCTTTGCATATAGATGCCTAGTTGAGAGAGAGAGAGAGAAGCAATCAAATATACAAGCATCCTACAAGTAAAGGGCTACCAAATTTTATTTTATTTTTTGGATAAGTAAATATGTGTTATAGACAAAGAGCCACAAAACTGGAGTAGCATCCTAGGTACACTAGGAGTATACTCAAAAGATTATATCTTGCAAATATTAACCACAAACTCTACAAAATAACGACAAGCCTAACTGAGTATGTGCACCAGAAAAACAACAATTGAAGAATATCGTTCTTCAAAACAGATAGAGGTCTGTCCTCATTCTCAAACGCTCTTCTATTCCTCCCCTTCCAAATAACACAGCACACTCCCAAAGGCAGAGAATCCCAAATGAAGCCCCGTCTCCACTTGTACAAAGACCAACATAGAAATAACTCCTTGATTGTGCCAGGCACCACCCAATTAAAGCGGCTGAAAATCAAACTCGGACAGTGAATGAATAGATGATTAACACTCTCACCACTCCCTTTACACATGAAACACCAATTCACTAACACTCTGCCTCGCCTCCTTGGGTTATTCCCAGTGAGGATAACTTCATTCACAACCTCCCACACAAAAAAGACAACTCTTCCCGGAACCTTAGTCTTCCGAATAGACTTCCAAGGAAAAAAGCCCCTTTCAACATTACCTTGGCCCAAAATGAAAGATCCGACATAAAAAAATTTGCTCTTTGAACTCCCCCAAATTACATCGTCTTCGATATCCCTGTCGATGGGCTGTGAGTAAATAATCTCGTAGAACTGGGCAAAGGACACCACTTCCCAATCCTGAAAATTCCTTCTAAACACTAGATTCCAAACGAATCTGCCATTCTCAAAATGGATAACTGTACTGACCTTGGTGTCCTTATCATTAGTAATACTAAAAAGAGTAGGAAAGGCCCTCCACAATTCCAAATCCCTGCACCACTTATCTTTCCAGAAACTAACAGTAGAACCATTACCTACTTCAAAAGGGCTACCAACACTTCTTATTGTGGACGATGTGCCAAACCTTTCTGGAGCTTATTTGGGCCAGCCAATAGCTTTGGCTAAGGGGAACAAATGGATCAAAAAGGCAGGTCCTTATGAAGTTTGTAACTTGTTGGGAAAAAATGCAAATCCCCAATAACCCTCGAGAACCTGTACAGACTTTAACCTCAAACAATTTCCTGCTCTTTGGTAAGCTAGAAAGGCCCCTCCATTTCATGTATTTTAAGATACAATGTAATGAATTAATGAAAAATATATAGTAATTCATAAACATTGTAATGCGTCAAAAATTAATGAAAAAAATCAATCAATCAATCAAAATCGTAAATAAGACCTTTAAATTTCAAAAAAAAATTGAGCAAATAGTAGTATGATTTATGAATCAAGTTAAACCTAAAACCGTGGGCGGAGAGATCGTCGATTAGTCTTACCTGAAAATTGTTCAGAAAATCTTTCTGTGTAATTGCCGAAGTAAAATTTCAACGTTCAAAGAATATGAGAAATTTGAATCATTAGGATTTGGGAATTTAATCGAATTGGTTTTCGCGCAATGGATTAAACAGATTCTTCAATAGCCAACTGGCCAAGCGAAGCCAGAAGGACAACGTCGTCGTATTGGTCACCCCGCGGTTCGAAAACCAACTCAAACGTGTCGTTTTGCCGCAAACGTCCGTCGTGCATGAAATTTTGGGCAAAGGCTTTGGTTTGAATTTGACATAGGCCCAAAACCTCACCGGTGTCCACTATTAGGGTGATCATGATTCAATCCAGTTTTTGCTGAACAAAAGGGAAAATTTGTGGATAGATACATTTTTCAAAACATTTATTTGTTTCACTCTTTCATTCTTTTTTTCACCGTTAAAGTTTATTTCTGAAATATTGCTTTTATATCACCCAAATTTAGAAACCTTGTAAATTTATTCTTCTATTCCTTCTTCTTCCTTTTCCCTTTTCTCTTCATCATCTTCTCCTTTGTCGTTAAATTTGTTCGCTCGAAAACGTAAAAAATATGAAAAGAAAAGAGAGTGACGAAGAAGAACGATAGTTACTACATTATTGTTTTTCCATCACTCGAACTTCCCACTATTTTACTTATTCATATCATATTATTGTTGGGATACAGGAAAGATACATATATATTTGAATCATTTGTTGATAGTGTACTGGAAAGAAGGTAGATGAAGGTCTGGTAATTTAAAATTTTATGCAGCGCAATGCATCAATTTAAAATTTTATGCATCACGATGCATAAATTGCTGTATCGCACTACAAAATTGGATTATGTAATTAACTTGATGCATCACAGTGCAAAATTTGATGCAATTTAAATTGATGCATCACGGTACAAAAATTGATGCTCGTTATGCATTTGAGTGTGCGATCAGTAACACGTCTCAGGCTTATTAAGGGTATCGTTATCTTTTCATCCACAAAAGGGACTTTTTTTCGATTAAAAAAACATTGGGTACTATAGTGATGGAAAACTTATCAAAGTGGACTGACCCGAATTTATTCCAAAAAATAAGGGTGATAACCATGTCTATCCTTTATATAACATTTTCAACCTCTAAGGGACATGATTTTTGTTTTTAATCGATAAAGGACATTTTTAGAACAAAGAACGAGCATACCCTTAATGAAAGTGGATTTGGGGAGCGCTGCATCGTATTTCAAATTCGATACATTGTAATTCAAATTTGATGCATCGCAATTCCAATTTATGCATAGGTAATCTTATTTTTGCATCGGGATTCCTGGGAAGAAGCTTTATGCATCACAATTTTTAAAATCACGCATCGCATGCATGCACAGTTGGTTACATGATTATGATGCAGATGTTTGGAATGGAAACTGAAATTCACCAGAGAAATTTTAGGAATGAAATTCACTAGAGAAATTTTAGGAAAAAAATAAGATTTACGAGAGAAGTTTTAGGAAAAGGTTATACCGTATATGTTACTCCCTCCATCCCTAAATAATTGTCATGGTTGACCCGGCGCACAATTTAAGAAAAAACAATTGACTTGATTATTTATATTGGTTTAATGTGTAGTTTCCTTTAAAGTCCATGTGTATGTGGCTCATAATTAAAGTAGGGTAAAAAAGTAAGGGTAAAGTGGTAAAAATGATGTTCTAAAAAGGTAAGTTTCAAATTGGACAATTATTTTGTGACAGACGAAAAAGGAAAGGAGGACGATAATTTAGGGACGGAGGGAGTATTACGGGGCATTAACCATATTTTTTACAATCTTGACTCATGTTACTGGATAATGGATATTATAGCAGCTATGAAAGTCTCTCTCTCCCACACACACTCGCACGCATAGTAAGTTGCATGATTATGATGTGGATGTTTTGAATGGAAATAGAGATTCACCGGAGAAATTTTAGGAAACAAGAATAAATTGCATGCAGAAGTCAGATATTTGAGAAGATGAAAACGGAGATATTTGTAATGAAAATAGAGATTCACCGAAGAAATTTTAGGAAGGGAGATTAACGGGAGAAATTTTAGGAAAAACAAATATTCATCAAATAAATTTTAGGAAGAAGAGGATAAGGTGTGGTTTTAACAATGCGATGATATAGATATCGATTACTTTACATAGTTCATTTGCCGCGTTGTAATGGTCATTTTAAAAAAGAAAAACTTTTGCTCACCCCTATCCACCACGGTCAAGAACCTCTTTGGGAATATTTGGGTCTATCTACCTCCTTAGATTTTCAACCGACTTAGTTCATGATAAAAATAAAAAATAAAATAGGGGGGAATTCGGGCTGGTCTCTTTTTTGAAATTTACAACCGCTCCAGTCCATTATTTTTTTAAAACTGAAAAAAGACATTTTTGGGGGTGAAAAACAACAGTACACTTAATGAACTAAATACATGTGTGCAAAGTATCGGTCCATGCATTGATTTCGCATCGCAATGCACAAATCGAATCCAATTAGTGCATCGCGAGTCCAATTTTCGCATCGGGATTTCTTGCTAATTGGATTTGCATCGCGATGCACAAAATCGAACCCAATTTGTGCATCAAAAATCCAGTTTCTGCATTGAGAATCCAATTTCTACATTGAGATTTATTGCATCGGAAATCCAATTTGTGCATCATGATTAAAATCAAGGCAAAACACACAATTGGGCCCCCCAACTTTCTCGCTTTTTGCAATTCGGCCACCAAAAGTTTGAAATATCTATTTTGGCCACCCAACTTTTGTTTTGTTGCAAGCGAGCCCATTTTCTAACGCCCGTTAGCCCAGAACGTTAACTTTAAATGAAATTCCTTTTTGCCCCTATAAAAAGGAGTCCAAATGTAAAGAATAGAACTTTAGGGGTTACATGTATGGGTCAACAATGCTTATTGTTGATCTTCATCTTTTGGGAAGAAAACCCAGCAACCCAGATCCACATCTCTTCTCTCTGCGATTCTCAAATGCAAAGGGAGAAAAAAACCGGCACTTCCCAACTACAGAGGATCCGGACCGTTGATTGGTCCACATATATTATCCTCTCCTAATATTGAACCCTAATTTTTGTTTGCAGAAAACCAAAAAAGAGACCCTCCTAATCCATGGCGTGTACGGTTTATTTCAAGAATATAAATGAAGGCTTCAGTGGCAAAAACTACAAGCGACGGAGATCCAAACAACAACTTAGTCAGAAAATACACGAGGACGATGATGTTGGGGGCTCTATGGATGTCGACGACACCGAAGTGGAAGCAACCTAGGACTCATCGATTTCCAGATCTGGGACATTATATCTTCTCCCTCCCTCCCCCAATCGCTACCAGTCACTTTTGAAGAATGAATGATTGAAGAACATATATATATATATATACTCCCTCTGTTCCAACAAATATATATATTTTGATATATTTCATTTATTCATATATATTTTCTTAACATTTCAACTCTACCCTCACTTTTGCTATTAACGTATTGATTCCGCTTGTTATGTCTTTATGAAGATCTTCTTGAGAATATTATATATATATATATATATATATATATATATATATATATATATATATATATATATATATATATATATATATATAATTCTTGAAGATGTGCTTGATATTTTTTTGGATTAATATATTAGTTGGTCCTTCAAACTTAGGTCCAATTTTATGTTTGGTCCTAATTGTTTTTTTATTACACGTGGTCCTTCATCTTGCATTTTCGAGTCAAATTCCCCCTTTCAGTCGTTGTCGTCACACTTTACGTAAATTTTTTTTCAAATATGTCTAATCTACCCTTACTTTTAACAAGCGAGACTAGTCGAAATTGGACCAGATCATTACTTTGTTTGGTCATGGATCTAAATTTTTATCGAAGGACATTTGGGTCGATCCCGGTTCTCGAACCAAAGAAACGCAGAAACAGTCCGAAGCAATCCAATAGATTGGTTATTATTATTATTATTATTATTATTATTATTATTATTATTATTATTATTATTATTATTATTATTATTATTATTATTATTATTATTATTATTAGTATTATTATTATTATTATTATATATAAACACTCTCTTTCAATCAACATATATTCTTATTAGTTGTTTGATACTCCTTGACACTTTTTTATGAATGAACCACTATGCATTTTTTCCCTTCTATAAACTACTTGGACAAGGTCCTTTATGCTTATGAATCACTCACAAGTTCAGGACCAAAATCTATAAATTTAGCATGGGCAAAGCTTCGTTGATGCAAATTCTGGTTATAGCCTATCGCTGGGAGCCAAATGATGTTGTCCTAAGAGACCCTGAATTTGGATTTACAGTTTTCCACGATAAACGGTTTTATCAAATTGGTGTCCCTTTTCATTATTATTTTCTCTCTATTTTGTAATTTTTTTATTAAGTCTGGTGGTGATGACTGATGTTGATTATGGAAGTAGCACTGATTTAAATTCTAATACATATTTGTGGCTTGAACCGTATAGAACAGAGAATGGGATTTACTTGTTTCGAGTACATTGGACAATTTACGCAGTCATACCATTCTCCTTCATAGATTGTCTCCTTGGAAAGATAAATGGTGATCAGCCCATTTATATTCAATCTTTAAATCAACCCAGCTTATATTGAGTTACTAGGTTGATTTTCTTTGTTTACATGCATTATTATGCTTGTTTATGTTTATACAAATATACATACAATGTGACTTGAATAAAAGGTGTCAATAATTTAGTGGGAATGAAATTCAATGCAAGAATGAACTTCCTGTGGTTAGGACTTAGGGCCTTACTGTTGCTGCAGTGGCAACTATAGAAAATAATAAACTTAAGGAATAATGACGTACCCTTTCTATTGATCGAATTACATATTTATATAGGAAGTTACAATTAGGGTTACACTAAGAGTGTAGTACAAGAAACATTTACAAGAAGGAATTACAATAAGGAAATAGTTACACAAGGAAAGGAACTATACAATGAAGGTAAATAAAGAGAAATAATAATAATAACAAATAAATATAAATATATTATTCTTCAATATGCCCTCGCAAGATGGATCCCCACGAGGAGAGACCAATTTTGTTAAGAAGAAGCTGATAGCGCTGCCGAGTTAACGGCTTAGTGAGAGCACAGCGAGCTGATATGCCAAGGAGACATGAGATACCCGTAAGATCCCATCTTGAACCTGTTGGCGAATGAAATGATAATCCAGATCAACATGTTTCATGCGAGAGTGGAACACTGGATTGAAGCATAGACTGGTAGCGCCAACATTGTCACAATAGATGATAGGTTGCGAGAAGATGTTGAGCTCGCCGAGGAGCGAGGTAACCCAATAAACATCAGCAGCAGTTGCAGCAACAGCCTGGTACTCGGCTTCAGTCGAGGAGCGAGCAACAGTACGCTCCTTTTTCGAGCTCCAGGAGACAGGATTACGACCAAGATAAACGATGTAGGCACTAGTCGAGGTGTAGTTGTCCCTGTTCCCCGCCCAATCGTCATCAACAAATGCATGGAGGGAGAGACGAGACTGCCGATGAAGATAGATACCCTTGTCAATGGTGTCACAAAGATAACGAATGAGACGTTTGGTTACGAGTCGGTGAGCCGAGGTCGACCTATGCATGAACTATGAGGGCTAGCTTGTTGACCACATAGGCGATGTCTAAGCGAGTAAGGGAGAGATACTGGAGACTCCCTATGACAGCTCGGTACTCAGTGGGATCCGTAAGGGTTGTACCGGACTAGAGAGAAAGGACCGGCGAGATGGCTAGCGGGGTCGCTACTGGGCGAGCATCAGTCATACCGGTGCGAGCTAGGATGTTGGCAATGTATCCTCATTGAGAGAGCAGCAGACCAGTAGGGTGAGGGACCACTTCGACATCGAGCAAAATAGTGAAGAAGACCGAGGTCCTTGAATAAGAAGCGAGTAGCGAGGACATTGATGAAGTCCTGAACAGCCTTGTCATTGTTTCCCGTGATGATGATGTCGTCAACATAGACGAGTAGCATGAGGGTGATACCTTGCTCGACGAAGATGAAGAGTGAGGTATCGGCCACAGAGTTCTTGAAGTGAGCAGGGGGCAGAAACTGACGGTGTTCATTATACCATACCGAGGGTGCCTGCTTGAGACCATAAATAGCCTTGCGTAGACGGCAAACATGCTGAGTGTAAAACCCTAGTTTATTGCTTGCTTGTTTATTGCATGAGTTCATACTTTCATAATCATCATTAGTATGTTAACTTAGCTCACTTATATGTTTAAAGTTGATGGCATGATCATTGACGTCGTTTGGGATGCTCGTTTGCACCTTTCCTTCACGAGTTGCTTTGAAACTCGGGTTTGTGTTTTATGTTGTAAACACTTGGATAAATGTTAGGAATCATTCTTAACATCATTAACACGCTTTAGACGTTGGTTGAATGCTAGTTGCATCGTCGGTTTGATTGCTAGTTTGATTCGAGCGTTAACCCTTCTCCGTTTGACCTTTTCGGTTGTTGTTCAGGAGTGTTTTTCCTAAGTTCTTAGCCATGTTTGATTGAGGTTTGAACATTGATTTGCTTTGGTTATTATTTAGAGGTGTTTAGGGTTGAATTCTAGACCATTTCGGGCTTTGGAGGACTTGAGGGTGCAAGGGGGAAAGGCCTAGAACTTGCGAGGGGGCAAAACGAAACAATTATGTATACCAGAGTGATGCGGTCGCATCACTCTTGAGCCAAGCGACCGCAAGGGTCTATTTCCAGCTTACGGGAATTTTCTGCATTCTTCAAGATTTGACCAACCTAACCCCACCCAAACCCAACCTAACCCACCCTAAACCACCCTAGTTCGTCCTACACATCCTCTCATGCATGCTTGACAAGTTTCAAGTGATTTGGATGCATGTACAACACATGGCAAAGAAAGACCTCCAACATGCAAAGCCATGCATTGGACACCTTCCCCCACCCCACTTCAGCCATTGCATGACCAAATACCTCCACTAACCCACCATAATCAGTCTTCATCTTCCAAATTCGTGGCTGATCACTTCATGAGAGTTATAGAGAGTTTATTCAAGCTTCTTGAGTGTTCATCAATGGTGGCCAAGCTTTGAGGAAGCCATTTCCAAAACCGAACCGTAGAAGTGAAGAGGAGAGCAAGGAGAACACATACCCACCCTTGCATGGACGTTTTTGTACAACTTGTAGAGCTTGTTTAAGGTAAGTTACAACATCTCTTCTTATTTCTTTTAGCCTCATTGACCCTAGGGAAAACAATCTTGCTATATGAGGTCAATGAGAGCACATAGGACTTTGTAGAGATGCCATGTTCTAGTTTATGCTATGTGATGAATTTTGGTTGTATGAACAGATTATAGACCTATTATAAACCATGATTTTAATGTTATATAGGTGTAGTAATGTATGATAGATCATGCTACTTTGTTGTTTAAGTGTTGGGAGCATATTGGATGAGATAGTTAGGCTTGTAGAGATGCCATGATCTCGTATGTGCTAAATGATGTATTTTGGGTTGTGTAAACAGATTATGATCAGATTGTAAATCATGATTTTAATGTTATTTAAGTGTGATAATGTATGATAAATCATTCCATCTTGTTGTTTAAGCATTGGGAGCATGTTTGATGAAATAGTGAGACTTGTAGAGATGCTATGTTCACGTATATGCTAAATGTTACATTTTTAGTTGTATGATCAGATTATAAACAGGTTATAAACAGGTTATATACCATGTTTAGGATGTTATTTATGTGTGATAAAGTATGATAAATCACCCTACCTTGTTGTTTAAGCATTGGGAGCATGTTTGATGAAATGACAAGAATGTATATGCCTAGTTTGTGACTTTGATTCTATGTTCATACTTGATTGTTTGATTGGGGTTTTATGGGTTTAATGACCTTAGTAACCTATTTAATTACGTTAGTATGGACATAGGAGAGTATTGAGGCCAATGGCTTCTATACCCTAATTTTGAAAGATTGACTATGACTCAACGGAGTTGACCATTGGGTTAGTATGACATTAAGGAGTAATAAGCCTAAGTCCTACAAATTTTGGGGTAGTATTAATGGGGGTTAAGCCTCCAAGCATTTTAAAGTGTATGAAGAACACTTGATGATTAGAGCCTTGATTTTATCTCTAATGTGATTATGTGCTAGTTGTGAATTAGAAGCATGACTAGATGATTGTAGAGTACATGCCTACTTATTTGAGCATATGAATATGAATTACGTGTGCTTGAAGTTTGAGTCCAGCTGGAGTCGGTTTGTTGAGTCTTTGGGGCGGGACGATGCATCATCTTCACGAATTGTGAGATTCGTGATTTTGATGGATCGCCGCGCCGGATTGCACACACCCCTCTATCGATGGCCACGGTAGGGAAGTAGTTGATCTTAGTTGTAGTATGGAAACATGACTTTGATAACTATCGGAACTCGAGCGGGGAAATGTCTCGGGGACGTCGATATCCACGAAAGGGATATCGAGGACACATAAGTTTGGCACATGTTTTTGCAGGAGCGACATGCGTGGAAAAAGGGTAACGATATCACCTCCCTTTTGTATGAATTGACTCACGAGTGCTTATATGTGAATAATGTGCTACGTGAATATGATATGATATGAAATGATGGTTGATTGAATTAATGAAATGTTATACTTGTTGATAACATGATATTCAAGATTGTTAAGTATGAATACCTTGACATGATTATTTATGAAATGTATATTATGCCAATTGCATGAATTATTATTGTTGAACATGATGCCATGACAGGAAGTTATGTTTGTAACTTGCTAAGTCTTTATGACTTACTCCTATTTGTTTTGATTGTTTCCCTAGATCCGAGCCGAGCGAGCGGATCGAAGTGATTATCGTTTTACATTGAAGAAGCTTTGACGAGGTTGCTACCTTGTAATATTAGTACCTTTTTCTTTTGGCAAGGACGACGGGGACATAAAGTTATATAAACTTTATGTGGGGTAGCAAGACTTGATATGTTTAATTATTAGTACTTATGTTTATTATTTATTAATATTTGAGAGCCGACATATGTTAGTCGTGTCTTATGTATTTATGATGCTCATGCTTTAGTTGTTTTAACCATATATTGGTTTGTTTATTATGTTTGTTATCCGGCATGTTTTAGCCGTTAAGCATGTTAGACTAGAGTTGTAGACTTAGTTTAATATTGGGTTCCGGCCGTAGCGTCGCCGATGACTTGATATATATTATTGCTATAAATTGTTATATGTGCCTATTGTTGCGTCACATGATTTTATTTTTGGACCAAGAGATTCATTATCTCTAAGGTTGTGTTAGTTTGAGCTTGTTAGCCCGGGCACCACTGTTTAATTATAATACGCTTCCGCATGTGTTAAAGTTTTTGGCGTACCGCCGTTATGGCCTTACCCACTATTTGCTACTTGTTTTCATTACGTGCCTTTTTAGGCGGCACGACCTCGGGGTCTCGTCTTGGGATCCGGGTCGGGTCGCCACACTGAGGTCGGTCAGAATCAACAAAGCCCTGTGGTTAAGCCATGAAGACTTCCTCAGTGAGTGTCCATTGAAGAAATGTATTGTTGACATCTAGTTGTCGAAGAGCCCAACCCCGACTGACCGCAATAGGAAGGATGAGACGAATTGTTGTGGATTTAACCACTGAGCTGAAGGTTTCATGATAGTCAACCCCTAGCCGTTGATGAAATCCTTTAGCGACTAGGCGAGCTTTATGCCTGTCAATTTTGCCATCAGGTAGCCTTTTAATTCAAAAATTCCATTTGCAATCAATAATATTGGGAACCCCTATGGGAGGTACCAAGTCCGAAGTGCCATTTTTAATGAGAGCTTCATACTCCCCGGACATAGCCTGTCACCACCTACTGTCTTTAATGGCCTGGGTGACACATGTGGGTTCAGTGTCCGAGGATAGCCTAGCAGGGAGGCTAAACTTGTGTGTAGGTTTGTGGATGTTGTTTTTGGAGCGGGTGATAATGGGAGAAGTACGAGTTACTATTGGTCGAACAAAAGGATGGGGAAGGGTGGATGGAGGAATATCAGTTATAGATGGGGATGTATGCTTGATGGATAGTGGTTCAGGCTGTTGGGGTAAAGGTTGCTCGGTAGATGGTTGTTCGGGCTGGGGAGGTGAAGGTTGCTCGGTGATTGGTAAGATCGAGCTGGGTAAAGGATCTTCAATCAGGCCGCTGCGAGGACAGTTCGCCGGTGGTGTATATGAGGCCGCGAGGATATCATGAGGTGGTAACCAGGCATTGTGGGTGGACTCATTAGGGTAAGGAAGAGCCAAGTCAACCTTGGAGAAGGGAAATTCTAACTCGACAAACCTAACATGACGGGAGACATATAGTTTGGATTTGGACGAGTCATAACATAGATAGGCACTCTGGGTGAGAGAGTACCCGAGGAAGACATAAGGGGTTGATCAAGGATCAAGTTTGTGAGAGGTGTATGGTCACAGCCATGGATAGCAGAGACAACCAAAAGCACGAAGCTTAAGGTAGTTTGGAGCAGACCCAAAAAAATTTTTATAAGGAGAAAACATGCGAGAGGGTAGGTATAGGAAGGCGATTTATAAGATAAGTGGTTGTAAGGAAGGCATGTGACCAGAAGGAAAGAGGAAGCGAGACATCGATCAAAAAAGAGAGACCTTAGTCTCGACAATGTGGTGATGACGACGCTCAGAGAAGCCATTGTGCTCAGGAGTGTGAAGGGGGACGTAAGGTGCAAGATGCCTTTACTGGCAAGGTAGGTGGCTAGTTTGGTGGTCTCGGCAATGCCAATATACTCCCCTCCATTGTCTGAGTAAATTGTGACAATTTTTTTTTTTGAAGTGGTTTTCAACCAGGGCTTGAAAACGAGGAAAAATGGAGGCAACATCAGAAATCCATATGTAATGCATGTAATGGTCAACGAATATAACATAATATTTGAACCCATCAAGAGAAGTCATGGGGGAGGTCCAAACATCAGAGTAAATATGTTGAAGGGGACGAGAAGAGACAATAGTAGATAAAACAAATGGAAGTTTATCATTTGACTGTCTGATTTCATAGTTTTCACAAGCTTTTGAAATTCCAAGACCATATTGATCTTGATGATCTTTTTGTTGACTAATGATAGTTTCAACAACAGCTTTTGACTTTAAATAGGTATCAACAACATTGGTCAGTCATTGATTCTTTTCTACAAGATCAACTATTTGAGCTACTGAGACTTTAGTTTGAGTCTCATATTGTTCATTTAAGCTTTTAAGTTGCACCAATTCATTTTGCTAAAATTTATAGAGCTCATTGATCTTTTGAAACTCATCGTTCTTATCAAAAACTCTTTTAAAGTCACTAGACAAAGAAATGTGAATTCTTTGAAGTGTCTCAAACTTGGAATACATTTTTTGCATTTGTTCCAAGAGACCATCAACTTTTTTGTTATTAGACTTCTCCTCTTGCTCTTTTGACAAGTTGGTCTTCTTAGTGTCAGCAGTACTTGGAGAAGTTGTCTTAATTTTTATATTTGGTTGACTATTGATTCTTTGTTTGTAAAAGTTATTTCTTATTTTCTTAACCACAAACTGATCAGGTTGGATGACCTTTGACAGCTTATGGTTTTCAATAGGTGAGCTAGGAAACTCATTTGAATGAGATGGACTTGAATGATCATTTTCTGAATCATAAACAATTGATTCTGCAACAAGACAAATATTTGCTTCTTACACAAAATTAGCAGATTCATCTTCTGAATATGTCTCAATCCAAGTTGCTAGATTTGATCTTCACCAACTAACCTTTTTTTGTTTTTAAAAAGTTTTGGGTGCTTTCTTGTAATACTCATTTCCAGTAGATGGACAGTTTGAAGCAAAATGTCCAAGTTTTCTACAATTGAAGCATATGTGTTTTTCTTTCTCATCCTTCAATTCATTGGATTTGAAGTAAGACTTTTGAAAGTTTGAAGGAAAGGATCTTTGGAAGCTTGAGGAAGATTTTTAAAAATTAATTTCTTTTGAAAGATTTAAACATTCTAAACTATTTTGCAAAGGTAGCAAACTCATCTTCATCAAAGTCATCATCTGACAGAGATGTAAAGGTTTCTGGTGTTTCTTCTTGAACATGTAAAGAGATGCATTTGAAGTTTTTTTCAATTTCTTGAGTTTTAAGGATTTCCTTCTCAAAAATTTTGAGACTAGCATCAAGACAACGTACGTGAGTTTTGTTCAAGTGTCTTTTTTCCTTTATGATAGTTACCTTGACATGTCATCTACTTCCCAAGCTATTAAGAAATCGCATATTTAAATATTTCATACTATAAACTTTATGTTGGAAACTTGATTTCCAATAGCTTGAATAAAGCCAAGTCATGTAATATGAAATGTGGGAATCCCACATTGGGAACAAAATGATATAAGGTAGAGCTTTGAGGCTTTACTTTCAGGCCCTTGGGCCACTACACTTTTGTGTAGGAGGGAAGACCTACCTAGGTGTAGGTCCAAACACACGTGCGCGCGCCGTCGCCCGCCCGGCTCGGTTGGTCGATCGGCCGGCTGGCTTGCCTGCCTGAACCTATCTTTACCGGTTCATTTGGCGTGTGACCCTTTCAGCGTGAACCTTTTGCACAGGTTCATAAGTTTAGCCGCCAGAAAAACAGTTAACAGACAGTTATGTATGAAAGGTTGTGTCTGTTTCAGAACAACCATAACTGATACGGTTGTGTCTGTTTTCAGACAACCAACCGCCATCCCCAACTGACACTTAAATACTGCCTTCAAACCCAGTTTTTGGTATCGAAAATTCTCCTCTTTCTGCACAACTTTCTGCCCCGAATACAGAGAATACAGCAGCGTGTTAGATTCGCCGGTGATCAAGATCTAAGATCGCTCTCTTCAATCACGTAAGTATCCCGAAACCTGAGACTCGGCATACCTGTCCATCAGATACGGGCCAGTTTTTGTCTTAAGGAAAGAGCTTAAGTGCTCGAGGATATTTGTCATTTCTTTGTGAACACACACTTGCATTACTGGAAATATTAAATCAGCCATACCCCTTCCTACATTTTATCAAGAGAAGAGCATCTATTACTTACCTCAAGAAATCTATAATAGGCATTCTTGAGAGATTCTTTTGGATCCTTTTTGAATGCATCAAACTCTTGTATGAAATTATATAGCTTGTTGTCATTGGTGTTTTGATCTCTTTCAACATATTCTACAAAAGCATCTTATATTTATTTTGTTGTGTTACATTCATATATCTGCTCGTAGTTTTCATCTGGCACAACACTTGATAGAATGTTTACAACATTGGCATCCAACCCATCCATTGCTTTGTCCTCCTCAGTGATCAATTCAGTCGGAGGTTTAAGGACATATTCTTCAATGGCAACAACGAGAGGATTTATGGTATCATCATATGCAGAAGAAGATTTACGAGGTTTAGTGTTAACCTTCAGGGGTTTCATAAGACCATTTCTTATGCATTCCATCTATAACGTCCCAGAATTTTGGTACCAATTTACGTTCCCAAAATTTTGGACACATCACTAATACTAATACTAAATCACAATATTCCCAAAATCATCTCTTAGGAATTATTTAATTCAACTAAATAAAAATCCTTGCGTACTTTTTACAATCTCAAAAAAATAGGTTAAACAAACCTGTAGTCCAAAAAAAAAAAATCTAAACCAAAACCTTGTCTAATCAACTAAAATGAGAAAATTCAAAAGATAAAACTTCAGGCTATCCTTGACGATGTCCAACTTACTTAAAACTTGGAGGAAAAAAAGATTTAGAAGGAATGAGCGATCAATGCCCAGTAAGATCATATACAACCCCTCTGAAATCAAGGGAGGAGTTTACCAGAAATAAAGTATTCAAACGGAATCAAATATATAGGATAATCCATATTTGAGAATATCACGATAGAAGGATAAATTTCACATTTCAAAATGGCACAAGAGAATTCAACATTTTATATGGAGGACAGAGATAACGAAAGTTCTTGCAAGAGGTCTAATCGTCGCCAAACGTCCCATAGCAGTTGGAAACGATGACCATCATGTGGATAGCATGATCACATAAGCGGTCTAATCACCCTTTTTTAAACAATGATTTACAACATAATAATGATAACAGTTCACGATGGTGTATCTGGATAACCAAGCCACGGGTAAAGTTCTATATATAAATCACAATCACAATCACAATTGTGATGCTACTTTATCCCTAGTAGCAGGTTGTTCAACTTAGTTACCATAGTGGAATTCCATAAAAAAGATTTACTTAACAAGACAATAATAATTCAATTCACAACAATATCTCACTTAGGATTTTAAAATTCGTGAGACACATAACGAGATTTACAATTTTAGGAATAACAATAGAACGGATACGATGGAATTCAAATTCAAATTGCCAACTCAAAGTTGGTGCACGTTTCAAGGAAAGGTAGATGTCAAAGAATTAGTGGAAGCCTAACAATTTGGAATTGAGAATTCAAATATCTAAAATATCTATAATCCTTTACCTGATTAGCACGCCCACAAACCAAAAAGGCTAACTCTTTTTGTCAAAATCTAAAATACAAGACATAAATTAATTTACTAACATATTTATATTGTAGCAATTTAGCCCATCTAAACTAATTTAGATGTTACCGTTTATTATAATTAATTTTATAAAATCAAGTAGTGTTATTTTAGCATCTTCAATCACCGAACCAAATATATATACTACCTCCCTCTTCACCCTTTTTCCTTTGTTTGATTTCTGCCGTCCCCACCCCAATCATTCAGTAAGTCAAACCACACTCAAATTAACACTTACATCTCACTAACTTCACTACTAACTTCTCTGTATTCATTCTCTCTTCCTTTCTTTCTTTTATTTTTATTTTGCACATACATCCCTATTTACTAAATGCACACACCCAGTACATAAACCCATAAGACTCCACCATCAAATTTCCTCTTCAATCTTCACTGTATGCACATCTACCATAAACTCGTAGAAACATACATACATACTTCAATTATTTTCTTTCTCCACTTGGGTTTATTCTTTTGAAACATTCCCCACTTTTCTTCTCTTTATTCCTTCCAGCACTATAAACAACTTCAGTTCCTCCCTTCTTCACCGAATACACACACACACACACATAGAAGTTACACCCACTTACTCCAAAATCTGCTATTCCTCTGTTATTTTATTTACTTATTGTTGTGCACAGCGGAAGACTAGCAAACAAATTAACAGAGTATAATATGATCAATCACAAAGAAGAGAGAGAGATTGGGGCCAACGGACTGTCGAAATTTTCTTAGAGACTCCTCCGAAAACGTTCTAAGGATACAATATAAACCCTAAAACTCTTAAAAGGACAAAAAACTGACAAGCAAAAACCCTAAAAACGGGGTCAAGCGGTCACTCAGCCCAAAGCACTGAGCCATCCCTTTCTCAACACTTATTACAACACTCTAACACTTAATTTACCCTATAGATACTTGATATTGCAACAACGAGAGATCTCCTTCTTCTATTGTGCTCTCCTTTTCTCTCTCTCTCTCTCCAAATTTTGATGAAGACACTCAATGGTTTCAGTCCCTTTTTTTATACTCTTTAAAAGATAGATCATTCTTCTCCTCCGTTGAATCTGTCCGAGGTTCGTTTTGCCTCTTTCTCTCCCCAAGTTAGTCGAAGTTTCCCATTTTGGAGACGACCGAGTTCTTGAATTATCTTTGACTTATCAATCAATATATTTTATTATTATTATTATAGTAAAATAGATTCCAAATTGATGGGCCAACCCAAAACTTTAAAGACTAAATAATGTGCACCGAATCCAATAAAATTCAAGCGTACTAACCTCAAATATTTTTTTGTACGTCCAAAATGTAAATAAGCCCACCATGAAAATGTAACTAATATTAATAAAATTTATTTTATTATAGAAATTTTGGGTATATTACATCATCAGTCTTTTATCTATATTGTTCATATATCTTGTAATTTTTTTCCAAATATCAAAGTGATCTTCATTAAAAATAGGTACTTGAGTAACATTGTTTGATTGAAAAACTTTTAAAGTTGCTATGATTGATCTTTCAAGTTGTTAAACTTGGGAAAAATAGATTTTTCAAAAAGTTAGGCTCTGATACCAACTGTAAGTCCAGTTGGAAACTAAATAAGGCTAGTGGGGGTGTGAATAGCCTTTTAATAACAACATCAGATAGAAAAACTATCTATCATCTGATAAACAAAATACTCTTTGTCAGCTTGTTGACACATATTTAAGTAGTAAAGGTTTTAAGTAGATCACTCACTGATATAAGAAATGAAATAAAAGACAATATATAAAACAATTAAGTAAATGATTCAATAATATAACTGACTGACACTTAAGTATATGGAAGTTGCTTAAGTGTTAGAAACAATTCTATCTGCTGAAAGATAAATGACAAGGTATTTGAGAGTGGTTCACAGTGTAAGCTGCTACGTCCACTACCAAGTTGGTCAAACTTGGATTTTTGAAGTGTACTAAGATTGTATATATTATAAGTTATCACTAACGTATCAGTGTACAACAAAAACCAGTGTTTGAGAAGTATAATTAAGAAACAATCAAACTCGTGCAACAATAAAATGTTCTTTAATGATTCGAAAGAATAAAGGAACAAACTAAATTGTGATTCTTTAAACAAGAACTAGAAATAAATTATATTTGAGAGGCTATCTAGTTGGTATTTTAGAGAAGAAGCTCTTCAAAGAAATATTGAAGTTCTGAAACGAATGAATGCTTCAACGTATTGTCTTTGTGTGATTTGAGGATTTATAAAATTTATGAAGTCTGCACACACAAGTCTACCAGGTCTGTTCTTCAATCCTTGTTTCAGATGATTTATATAGAGATATTTGAGTTTGAGGTCGTTTGAGAAACAAAGGTTGAATTTTAAATATCTTGAAGAATGATGATGAAATCTTTTCATTAAATGAACAAAGATATTGTAGAGGATTAGAGACATAAGATATCTCATAGCATGGAATAATAAAGAAGGTGATTAGCTAGTAGATATGATATATTGTAGAACATTTAAGAAAGATAAAAAAGTCTTATGTTGAATAGTTCAATGTTTGAAATATTATGACTAATAATAATAAAATATGTGAGCTTGACCGAAAGAGTTTTTATCAAACTGATAAAAATAATTTTAAATAAATTTGAAACCAAAGAAAATTGTTTGAGTATTTTAATCGAAAAAGAGTAAGTGTAAGTAGATAGATTCAAAACAAAGCATCGACTTACACTAGGGAGTATCTGCCGATGACTTAGCTACAGTAGATGAGTTTATCAATAAAGGAAAGAGCTGTCTAACTAAGTGTTTATCTCTATGAAAGTATTAAGCATATCTAAACATTGATACAGAGTGTCAGTAGATAAAGTATTATCTAAAGTCAAAACGACTGTCACTGTGAGGTATTAACAGCAGTAGCAGCTGCTAGCTGCTGATGACTAGGTTCCGGCAGATGAGATATATTACTTAAGAAGGCTGCCTAACTAAGTTGTAATGATCTTAAGAGAGTGTTGCTATTGTGTTTTCAGCAGATATGTATCTATCAACAGATAGTGTAGACTTGCTATAAAATTCTAAGTAAATTGTCTTAAAGGTTTTAAATAACTTAACGAATTATGCCAGATCTTTTAACTTAATGGTTTTAAATAAATCTAAACATGCAAGTTTCTACAATATTATTATTAATATTAATAAAATAAAAGTAATAAGGTAATAATAATAATAGCAATAATAATAGTAATAAGTAATAATAATAATATAAATAAAATTAATATTAATAAAATAATAATAGTAATTAGTAATACTAATATTAATATTAAAAGTAATAATAATAAAACAACAACAACGATAATAATAATAATAATAATAATAATAATAATAATAATAATAATAATAATAATAATAATAATAATAATAGTAATGTAAATCACATTTTGTGATGAGACTATTTTAGTCTTTATATTTAAATTAAACACTTTTTCAACTTACTAATCAAACACACTATGAAATCTAATCAACACTTTCAAAAAATTACTAAATCAAACAGTACCAGTTATGAGTCATTAGTCATAAGTTATAAGTAATAAGTCATCAATCACATATAATAAATTATCAGTCATATATAATAAGTCATTTGTACATATCAATAATCGAAATCAAACATGTCAATAATTACTCTTAGGTCTCGATTGGTACACATAAATGGAATCAATTTCGTGGAATTGATTCCACATAATTGATTAATAGTGTTTGATGTTGCCAAAACTTTATTTGGAAAAGAAATAAATTACTAAAATCTTGGAATTGATTCTTAATATAAGGAATCACAATCCTGATGAAGAAGGTGAGATTTGGATTACTGAAATTTGAAATCCATGTAAAAGGACAGTTATATGCTTTTAACTCTTCTCATCTTATTTAATTTGTTAATAATAATTGTTTGAATAATTTTCGATCATGTACTAATCTTGTTTCTTTCCTTTTTTAGCAAGTAAACCGTACTTGCTTAGCCTAGAAATTAGTTTCATACGATCCCAAACTAATTGCTTAGTAGTGACTCTTCATAGTCAACAACAATGTTTTCAATACTAGCCATTTGATTGAGATGACTATAATTTTAATCCTTCTTAGTCTCAAATTTGACGAGATCAATTTGGTAGGGGTGAGCTTGGTCTGGTTCGGTCCAGTTTTTTGGAAAAAAAGAGAAAATCGGGACCAGACCAATAGTCTGGTTCTCAAAAAATTTAAAACCGGAACCAACCCAATATGTATAAGAACCAAAACATTGGTCGGTCCAGAACCAATCAAAGATGTATGAGAACCAGGACCGGACCAATACTATGATTTATTACTTTTTAACTGTTTAATACAAGTACATAATAAAAAATTTTAAGAATGAAATTTCATTAAAAAAAATTAAAAAATATTCTATAAAAATACATTCAACAATTAAAAATGTCGAACTCATAAACTCATAGCATAACAAATCGGTGGAAACAAAATAATAAAAGAGTACCAACTAAAAAGTAGAATAAAGAAAGTATTAGGAATTAATATATATAAATGTGTGTGTGTGTGTGTATAATAAATAAATAAACAACATATTGGGTCGGTTCGGTCTGGTTCCATGTTTTTTTAGTTCGAGAACCGGGACCAACCCAAATGTCCGGTTTTATGAAAATTCAGATCCAGGACCAAACCAAAGTATTGGTTCGGTCCAGTTTTGATTGGTTTGGTCCGGTTCTATTGGTTTGGTCCGGTTATGAAAAAATCCTGCACACCCCTACAATTTGGAACGCTAGTTTGTTATTCCCAATAATTTTTTTTCTATTATGAAGATAATTCAATTTCGTTAAATAAAAGTATATGATGAAAATGAAGAATATGGGTAATTAACCTGCTTGGTACTATACATGAGAATAAAATAATAATTATTTGAGCTAAGTAGAAACATGTACTTTTCTCGAATTATTTATAATAATGTTTAAGCTATATTTATTTAAAATTTTAAACTGGTTTCATTATAACATTAGCATGTTTTTCTAATTTTAATTTAATATGTTTTTCTTGATTTATTGATGTTGGGTAATTTAAAATTTTCACATAAATTGAAAAAGAATGAACAACTTCATATTTTGCGGAGTTGTAATAATGTTAATGTCTAAATTTGATCTTGAAAGTCATTAATAAGTATTTGTTTACTTTGGAGTAATGTTGTCAATTATATCCAAGTTGTTTTGTTTCTAACCAAACAATATAATAGAATTTTGTACTATATTAGTAATCACATTCCTTCCCTTCCCAAACAATATTTAGGAATCATTTTCTCATTTATTTTCGTGAAATCTCATTACTAATAATCGATTCCACGGGATTGATTCTATTTCTGTATACCAATCAAGGCCTTAGGTTTTTTTTTATTCCAAGTTCTTTGTATTTAGTCATTGTACATGTATTTCATTCTTTGGCACTCACCTCCACATGCATCCCACCTTAATTTCAAACCCACCTCTCTCATACACTCAAAGTTACAACCAAATTGGCGAAGTGGCTCTAGAAAGAGCTTCCTCATACGACAATGTTAAAATTGTGGTATCCTTCTCCTCAAATGGATGTCTCCTAATCTCCAACCTTATGCTCCGTTTGTTTTTATAATGTATGCCGAAAAATTTGGGTGTTTGAGAATGCACGAAAAATATTACGAAAAATAATTTATAAATAAATATAAAAATATATTATAATATTAATGCATATATTGAATATAAGATAGTATTGAATTTTAAATAATTTTTCTTTCGTAACCCTCAATTTATCATTAGTGATGTCAAATTAATAAGGTTCATCATTTTTCAAATTCACAACAATATTGTGCGTATATATAAATATGTGTAAGTGAGGTAGTGGGAGGAGGGATGCTCGTACATTTAGAAAAGGAATAACGTAAATTAATCCGTAAGTCATTTTTCTGAAGAAAAAAATGTTTCATTTCCGTTAACTCAAAAAAAAAAAATTACGTTGACTATATTATCCAAATGTTATCAAATACTAGAAAATAAAAAAAATGCTTTTTCAAAAATAATTTTTTGTGAAAAAATAGCCTTACTTTGTGTACGAAATTATGACATTTTATGTGTATCATTTTGTTAGGTATTAAAATCATTTGAAAATGATTTCGAAAATGATTTCAAAAATCAAAAGATTTCATTTTCAGTGTTTGGTAAATCTTTTGAAAATATATCGAAAAACATTTACTGTGTTTGGCAAACACACGAAAAATGTTAAATAAACAATATATGAATAAATACAAAAATAAAAATAGAAAATGAACAATATTTAGGATGTCCCTAGAAAATCAATAAGGACTATCTTTTTTTAATAAGGTCCATCTTTTTTTACTTTCACAATTATAAATAAATTTTTTGATAATTGATATGAAAAAAAAACGTTTTAAAATAGAAAATATACAATGTTTAGGATGTCCCTAGAAAATATTGCGGGAAACTATCTATGAAAAAACACAAAAAATATATTCTAATATTAATGCACATATTGAATATAAAATAGTGTTGAACATTAAGTAATTTTTCTTTAGTAACCCTCAATTTATCATTAGTAGTGTCAAATCAATGTCTATCTTTTTTCAATCTCACAATTACAAATAAAAAATTTGATAATTGATATGAAAAAAACGTTTTAAAATAGAAAATTGACAATGGTTAGGATGTCCCTAAATAATATAGTTGACACTAATTTTAGAACATAGTAAGCATTTATTAAAATTACAATTTATAAACAGTGTGCACAAACTTTATTTATATTTCTAAAAAATTTATTTGTTGAGTGAAATATTGTGTGTGTAAGGAAATATGTGTAATTATGAAAGGGGTGTTAACGTTTGAAAAATGACATGTAAAATGAATCAGTAAGTCATTTTTGGAAAAAAATTTTTTTTGTTCGAAAAACTTTTTATATTGACTGCATTTTTCTAATGTTACCAAACATTGAAAAATGAGAAAAACGTTTAACGAAAATTATTTTTCGTGAAACAAATGAAGCCTGAGCTTCACTTTTTAACCCAACCGATCATATGCAAAATGTCACATCATTTTGTTCATGCATGCAGTGTATCTTCCAAGCCCAAAGGTGGGTCCCACCATAACCCCAAGCTGCTAACATTTGGACCAACATTGATTGGACCTTGGTCAAGACCAACCTCAAAATGGTAAAATGAAAACTATGGGCTAAACTTAAAATAAGGCTTTCAAGTGTCCAATGGAGTTTTTGAGGTGAAGATGAGATCATCGTATTCCTCAATGGACGGCCCAAGTAGGAATTGGTGGACCCTTCTTGTCACCTTGTGGGTAGGATCAACACCACATTAGTTTTTGGTATCAAAGCATTAATCATTCTTTTTTCTTGGTGGATTTAATATTTTATTTTGTAATATACATATTTGTGTATGTCATATGAATTGTCATTGGAGTCATTTATTAATCACTAGAAGCCCCATTAGGTAATGTCATGATTAAAGTGTCACAAGGACTCAATTAGATGGTCATTTTAAAAATCATTTGGACTTTTTGCTAATAAAAATAGTGCAACATTAGACGTTTTATAAGCAAATAAAACCGCTAAATGAATTGAGCAAGCTCGGTTCAACTCGAGCTTGGTTGGCATAATAAAATTTGACTTTGAGAGAGCAAAGCTCAACTTATAGACCCATAGGCTCACGATCTCGACTCAACTTATAGTTGTAATTCAAAGTTTATTATTTTACAAATATACTCATCTTTTAATTATTTTATCAACATTGCTAGAATTACTATTAGAGTTACGACTATGATGACAACAGAGCCGGCCCTGCCATAAGCCAAATGAGGCCAAGCCTTGGGCCCCTCAAAAAAACCCAATTTTTTGGGTCCCAAAATCCTAAAAAATCCTGCCTATGATTAAATTATTATTATTTTATTTCACAATTTCACATTTGTTTCTTGATTTCTTCCATTTGTCCTAGCTTATAGTTAATAGTTATACCTTATAACTTATTAATTAATTATTAACTTTTAATCAGATTATAGTATCAGTGGTCAGTGAATCATTTGCGGTTTGCCCCAATTTTTATGGTTTTTCCGTCTTTGACTTGTTGGTATTTTGATAATCTAATTGAAATTTTTAGTCATTTAAGTATGTGAATGAGTGACTTGTTAGTAATTAGTGGTATTCTAATTGAAATTTGATTATTTGAACATATGCTATATTTTTAAAATAGAGAAATTGAGATTAATCATTAATTTATGTTATGGAAAATTGTACATCTACTATAATTATATACTAAAAAGGAGAAATTGTACATGAAAAATTGTTTGTTTGTTTTTTTGAGTGAAATGAAGTGTTTATTATTTTTATGTTTGTTTAATTATTTCTTTAGCTATTCAAAAAACATATAAAAAAATTATTACAACGGAAGGTCCCTGTTCGAGATGATCGGCCTGAAGTCCCTAATTTCATAGGACCGGCCATGAATGATAACTATGCTTTAAAATGACACATAAACCTCACATGAACTTTAAAGTTGTTATTACAGTGGTAACCATAGTGTTAACTGTAGCATTATTGTTATAGACATGCTCACAAATTTCTAGCAAAGTCAAATGTGCGAGTCTCCATTAATGAAACTCTGCTCAAACTCAAAATATTGTTAAAGAAGCTGACTTTAAATAATAACTTGATGTCAAAATGATGATTAAAATACGAGGCATAAAATTGGGCCCACCACCTGTAATAAATCCAACATGGTGACATAACCCCACCATACATATTGAAAGAGCACACAAGATTCAACAAAATCATATGCCAAATCCGTAATTAAATCTTATAATTGTGGCAATCTATATAATAAACCATGTTGAAAGAGCACATCGAATTTTTCTCTATATAATAAACCATGCCACCTTAATATTACACTAGTGACACCCTCTTCAAACCAAAACAAAAATGCAGGCCAAATCTTTCCATACATTAATCATCCCCTCATCAAAGTCTCCGTCACCGGTAAGGCTGCCGCCGGTGCATGCCATCTCATATCCCGATAGCATATCACAAGCCATCTCAATAACCTTGCCAAACAAAAAGGATACTAGCCTCGACGTCGGAGATGACAAGGTAGCTGCTTTTTGGGACTATCAGTTTCTCTTTGTATCGCAGCGTTCTGAAACCGTTGATCCAATAACACTCCGTGTCGTTGAGGGTACCATACCGTTGGACTTTCCTTTAGGGACGTATTATCTAACCGGCCCGGGGCTTTTCACGGATGATCACGGCTCAACGGTCCACCCACTAGATGGACATGGGTATCTTAGAGCTTTCACAATTGATGGGGTCAAAGGGGAAGTCAAGTTCATGGCTAGGTACATTAAAACAGAAGCTCAAGTGGAGGAATGTGATCACGTCACAGGGGAGTGGAGGTTCACTCACCGTGGTCCTTTTTCGGTATTAAAAGGTGGCAAGAAAGTTGGAAATACTAAAGTGATGAAAAATGTTGCTAATACTAGTGTGTTAAGGTGGGGTGGAAGGTTGTTTTGCTTGTGGGAAGGTGGCGATCCTTATGAGATTGAATCCACATCGTTGGATACTGTCGGAAAGTTTAAGTTGATCGAAGGTTGTGATCATCAATCCTCGTCGTCATCCTCTAAAAGAGGGTTTAAGGGTGGTGATGTATGGGATGTAGCCACGGCAATGTTGAAGCCAATACTCTATGGTACGTCTGAATTTGTTTTGTAAGAATTACGATTATGATCAACATTTCTATATATTGCACTAATCTGTTCATAACATATTTTGCCTGAGTGGTCATAGTTAATAAGACGGATTTCCCTTACCTGACCCACTGTATGTTGTTGGGTTAAGTTGTGAGAGAGTGAGGCTCCGTCTTACGAATTAAGAAACACGAGACTTACTCGAAAAGAAAACAGGAGTAAGCTCCTTCTAACTGAAAAGCCTCTTACCTTGAACTGCTTGCATATTGAGTTAATACAGAGTTGAAGTATTTATGGTGAAGATGGGGTTTCCCAGTTTGTTAATTTAATTTCCTCTTTTGGCTCTGGTTTTTGTAATTTTTTTAAAAAGTATGTATATTAGCCCTTTTGTAGTTGGTGTGTTTGTTTTGTTTTCTCTTTAAAATGCAGTTTAGTGTTGATTATGATTTTAATTTGTCTTCTTTATTCCTCATTGGCGATTCTCTGTTTCTCTCATGTTTTCTTTGTTCGGGTTCTATTCTGGACTATTTTGTTCCTCTCTCGTCCCCTTCCTTGATTCCGTCAGTGCTGCATTATCCTTGACATGAACCCGTGGTTGATAATTCCTTCATATTTGCATCTATAAGTGGATACCTAATGGTTTAACAAATCAAAAAAAACTTATAGGATAAAACGAGTAGGAAAAATGGCAAAATAACAGAAACCATGGAAGCTGCTGTTTCCTTTAGTTCAAAATTGAGTGTGCAAGGAGAGATATCAAATTGCACAAGCTGTGTGTTGATAAAAGTAGAAAAGGCAAAACCTTCTTGGATGCAAGGTCCTGCAGAAAACAAGTAGATGAATAGAATAACATAGTATTTTTAGGTGATTTTGGAGGTTTGAGAGAGAGAAGGGTGTACCCGCTAGATGATCATCTGGTATAACATGTTGTTGACTGATGGTCTTTCCAAGAGAGGTGGCAGATTAGTATTTTGGCTGGTCAGATTTGAGCTATATATATCCTCTGTTTTTAAGAATTTTGGCATCTTGGGATGGTCAGGCTTAACTCATGCAACCTATGCCATTAATTCTGGAAATCCTTTAAAGTAGAAACAACCTTATCTGATGTGTCCATTACCTCCACAATGATCACAGACTAAATTGCTTTTATGGACATCTTTCTTGAATACAGAAGCTCTTGAAGATTGTCCCTTGGAGAATAATGCAGTAGAATTAGCACCACTAAAAATAGTAGGCAAGCGATTAACATTTGTGATGCCTCTTTCTCTTTCGTTTTGACACTGCAATGAAAGAGCATTACTTTAACATTGGTGGGATTTAAGAAATCATGGAAGATGCTCTTCTCTTCTAATTCTTGGGTTTCTGATGAAATAAATGCCCAAGTAAAATGTTTTATTTTGTTAAGTCTTTGAGTTTTCTCCTTTTTCTGTTGTGTAGTATACATTTATCCGACTCCTACAAAATCACAGGTAAATATTAATTCAATCAAGTCTTATACTGTTAACATGACATAGGCATGCGTATAAAATCTAGTTTCTATATATTTCGAGGTTAGGGATACGAATTAGACAATCGAAGTCCGTTTCGAGCAAAGAGTTTTCTAAATATTTTTGAATGTTTTATTTTAAGAGTCCACTATTATGTTTTTCATCTTTATAACATTTTAATTTACCCTCCACATTGGGCGTTTTAGAGGCGCACTTTTCACTTTGCATCGTCGCCAGGAGCTAGCGGAGGAGCGTTAGAGTTTTATCTGAGTCAACCAAGTCGTTGGTTCAGTCGGCTCACCAGCATGTGGGTTCGACCACGTTTACGGGTCAAATGGGTCAGCCCGCTAGCGGATGGGTGTGATGGTTGGGAGTAGTGAT
The DNA here is from genome assembly GCA_013146195.2 of Codonopsis lanceolata. Taxonomy (NCBI): domain Eukaryota; kingdom Viridiplantae; phylum Streptophyta; class Magnoliopsida; order Asterales; family Campanulaceae; genus Codonopsis; species Codonopsis lanceolata. The sequence continues at coordinate 13,990,158 of CM028382.1, read as the reverse complement.
CAAGTTCAGACGCAGTACGATGCAACCGGTGGTTATGGGTGGTTGTAGCTTGAGACCCTTCCTAAAAATAAAAACGCCAAATTCTTTTTTTAAAAAGCGGCCATGTGTTTAACCGCAACAAAGTTGATCAGCCGCGAGGGTGGTCTAGAAGGGCTCAGATATGTCCGCCCCCAACTCCCCCCCCAATGCCTCTTCCAAACTTAAAATATATGCCCCCTATAAATCCTCCCATTATAATTTACTCCACTATATGATTTAGCATCCAATGATTAGGTATTTTGATTTGTTGAGAGGTTATGAGTTTGACTCTTTGAAAGTGAAGTGAATTTTATTTACTTTTGAACTCTTTGAAAGTTATGTAAAATTTATTTTTATTTTTGAGTTGTGAATTATCAAGTATTATATATTCCCTCCATCCGTTTCGAGTAAAGAGTTTCTGTTTGAAAGTCAAACTTTTTTTAAAAAAATGATATTTTTAGTAGCTCATTAATAATAAAATGACACACCTAATCAACAAAAAACCTAATTATCTTAGAATTTGGATTAATGAATTACAATAATGAATAATCGAATAATCAACAAAAAAAACCAAATGAACATGTAACGAATGAGCCAAAAAATGAGAGAAGGTGATATCTTAGAAGAGTGAATAAATCTGAAATATCTTATAGATATGCTTTATAGACATTTTGTATATTTTATTATATAAGAAAATTACCAAATTAAGATAGAAAATAACTCAAGTCTTAGTAATATGCAAACGAAGTAATTTTAAATAATTATTTCATATACTTATATATTAGTATGCTCGTAGATGTTATACCAATTGAATACTTTGAACGATGAAAAATCGAAAATTTATTTATTTCAAAATTTTATTTTGTATATCTATAGAGACTCATTTTATCATTTTTGCCTTTGACCACTAAAAATTCAGGAGCAGCCCTGACAAAGTCAAATATGTCAATACTCCAGAAAGAGATGAAGTACTTGTTTTATAAACTTTACCATCAAACTATGAATGCGATAATTATAATTAAACCGAATATTTATTTAAAAAAATAAAGGTTTAGAGTGGTACTTGAAAGATTTATTTATTATTTTTCTATGCAGTATTTGTTGCTTTGACGTAATATACTTCATTAATTAGTGAGATGGATTCTGAATATTGTTTAATTGTGTTTGGGGTGACTTGTACGCAGGAGTTTTTAATATGCCTCCAAAACGGTTATTGTCTCATTACAAGATTGATGCTGTTAGAAACAGACTCCTTATCATGTCATGCAATGCAGAGGATATGTTGCTCCCCCGCAGTCATTTTACCTTCTACGGTATGTAACACAATTTATTTATTTATTTATTTATTTTTGGTGAAAAAAGAGAGGCTTAAATAGCAATTTGGTTACCCTACTTTTACATTTTTTTTCGTTAAGCTTACTCTTCTATTTTTTTTCTCACTTTAGCCACTATAATTGGCTAATCAAGCCAATAAGGTCACTAGGAATCATTTCCGTTAGTTAGATAGATAAAAATATTTAAAATTACCAACATGCCCTTACTAATGTTAAGAGTTTCAGTTTAAAATATTAATAGTCAAGGGGTCTAACTAAAATATCAAAATACTAATAGTTAATTTAACTTTTAGGCTCTCTACAAATTACTATTTCTTTCATTTTTCTCTCTCGAACTTACAAGAATGCCGATTCTCCCTCTTTCCACCGTAAAAAAATAAAATTTCTTGATCTCGACGGGCAAGGAAGGTCCTTGGTGGCTTGGTGCGACTGGCCTTCTATTAGTGTTGGGATCTTAGGCTTTAGGGTTTATAAGTTCATTAATTCTTGGTTCCATCTGCGCTCAGAGAGAGGGAGATATATATATAAATATATATATAAATGTGAGAAGACATTTGTGCAATTAGAAAGGGAACCGGAGATTATACTCCGTTAACTGCAATTACAGAAATGGTGGGCTCTCTGGCATTCAAGTAAAGACCGTACGCTCAAGATCCCAAAAAAGCATAGCTATCTTTTCTATCGCTCGATGAGTCTTTAGTTCAAGGCCGTAATCTCACAATTCTAGAAAGAATGACCGATACTGGATTGCTTGAGATAGGATTTGAACCTCCTTGGGGTTTCAATTTCGAACAAACAGTCTCTTTCCCTGTTTTCACGTCCTTGTTTCAAGGATTTGGGGTTGCCTCACGATTGAAACCCGAATGAAACTCAGATTGCCATGCCGCTAAAACCCAAATCGCCATGCCGACTAAAACCCTCACATTTACCGTCTCAATTTCTCGCCCTTTACCACTCTCGCCACCACCGCCTCTCCTCGTTGGTAGGCTTCGCCATTATAAGTTATCAACCACCACCACTACTGAACCCAATAGCAACACTAATAAGAAGAAAAAGAAGAAGAATAAATAAAATCAAAATAGCAACAATAATAGTATTAATAGTAGTCGAAAAAGAGTGGCAGACTCGATGGTGAAGAGGAGGACGTGATCGGAGAAAGAGTTCGATGAGTAGAGCGTCCTGCATCTTGGTGATAGCGTCAACCACCTTTTGGTGATGCTTGGCGAGGTCTTGGGTATTGCTTCCTATGCTGCTTTTAAAGAGAAGACCCAATTGTATTCAGTAGAGGCAAATTCGGGTTTTTAGTTTTTTTTTTTTTTTTTTTAAGTTTTTCATTCAAAAAATTAGATGGAGTGATGAACGTGAAAATAAAGCCAAATATAGTGATATTGATTAAATTGAGAAAAAAATAGTGGAGTGAGCTTAACAAAAAAAATATAAAAATAGGGTTACCAAATTGCTATTTAAGCCTTCATAATTTGAAGCCTCATATATATTTTTTTTCCAATTTAATTGTTTTCTATTGTCATTCTCCAAAATTCAAATTTCAATTCGTTTAAAGAAAAATAGTATTTTACTTTGTATAAGAAAATAGTGTTGGAATATTTATTTGAACCTTTCTCCTTTCATCACAACTCAATTCAACTCAATCTTTTTTTCCAGTCACTTGAGATCGGCTACATGAAACTTTTTTTTATTATTCATTTTGTCTAAAGTAAAATCAGCATACACACCACACTGCTTCATATATATTTCTTTATTACGGATGTCCATGTTAGTTTTGATTTTTCTCTTTCTCAATTCTTTGTTTGGTTGATGTTAAGACACTTGAAATTTCCTAAAGGAAGCATTAATTGGTCTCGCGTCCAAACCATCTTAGGGGTTTTTATTTCATTTTATTTACTATTGGAACATATAAAAATGACGAATAGGTGCTCTTATTTCACTATTCCAAAAAGTTCATATTTACTTTCCGATGAAATTTAATACTTCCAAAAATACATGCTTTCTGTATGAAAAAACAAAGTCTTTTAACAATTTAACCCATCAACACACGATGTGTCAGATAATGAGGATCCGTTTTACAAAATATATCAATTAGATTGTCTTACATAAGTTTTTGCCATAATTAAATATGACCTAGCAGTGTAACGGGAATCGGGATCCCTTTCATTCACTCATTAAACATAAGGCCAAATAAAATAGGACTTCCCACTTTTTGTTTTTTTGGAAACTTGGGAGGTTGTTGAAGCGTTGATCTATTACATTCCAATTTACCTATTTCTTTTTTAGAATAATTGTGAGCTGGTTCCCTTTTGTGAAATTATAACCACTTCACTCCTTTATATTTTATTCAACCGCTAAAGTTCATTTTAATAAAATTGTTCCTAAAATACCCACTGTTGTCTTCAATGAGATAAGAAGCGGGAGAGCAACCCAGTTTTATCCTTCATCCTTCATTCCTTTCTCCGTTTGAGCTACCTGTTTTTCCCGAAAGATCTTACTTTCTTTCTCTGCCGGAAGCGAGCTAATTCCGGGTTGAAGAAAGGGAAGACCAATAAATAGGATTTGAGCTACAGAGATAAGGAAAAGAGATGGTGATCTTAATCTCTTCCATATCAGATTGATTTACTGACGAGCCTCCAACCTTAATCTTTCTTCTTCGAACTTCCTCCATGAAGAATACGTCTAGCTATCGAAACCTTCCCTTTCGTTTTCTTTGTTAATTTCTTTATTACAGAAACAAATGTGACCATCTAACAATTACTTTTGAGATGGAATACTTTAGAGCCCCACAAAAAAACACACTAATTGCCGTTCGATATACGTGTGTGTATGTGTGTGTGTGTGTGAAATTGTATGAGACAGAGGGGGCGGGATCGAGGTCAAGATCAAGATCAGGTTGTGCGAAATTGTGTGTCAATTTGGGCATCGTTGCCTATGATGTGGACGTTGTTGCATATGATGTGAGCGTCGTTCCCTCCAATGTGGGCGTCGTTGACTCGTTACCATGACCTTTGTTAGGAAATCGACCGGAACCTGTAATGTATGAAATAAATCGGCCATGTGAAACGTATTCCCACATGCATCCAGTACTCCTGGAGCAAACCCATTGGCCACTGCTTTGATATCTTTGCAAACGTAACCAAATGATAGTCACTCAAGCATGCATTGAGTTGCAAATTTTTTGAAGTGAGATTGATGATCATTTTTTAGAGAAATAACATACGTATATATGGAAAGGAATTCCAACTCTCATTTCTGCTTCTGTTGGAATGATTGCTTTCATTTACAAAAGAGTACTGCCATTGAAAGGAATAAGCAAAACTTTTAGGCAAATCTAATTTGGGCCTCGTTGCCTATGATGTGGGCGTCGTTGCCTCCAAGTTGCAAAATTTCTGCGGTGAGATTGATGATCGTTTTTGAGAGAAATAACATATGTATAAAGGGAAAGGAGTTCCAACTCCCATTTCTGCTTCTGATGGAACGATTGCTTTCATTTACAAAAGAGTACTGTACCGAGAAGAGAGAGAAAATAGTGGCGGAAGTATGAGGGGAAGAAAGAGAAATAGTGGGGAAGAATGAGGGGAATATTATGTTTTGAAAGATGAGCGTAAAATGTGATAATATAAATTAAAATTGTAGGAATGTAGCAATCACAGTACACGTAGGACTCGATCCCAAAGTCGATCAAATATGAATTATCGCTATAGAATTGAATTTCATGATATATTCCAAGTCATTATAATCTCAATAAACCCAGGTTGTGTTGCCCAAAATGAACGACACCCAATGTTTTGAGTGATGCCCAAAATTTTGAGCGATTCCCAAATTTGGGTAGTGACTTTTGTATTTCGACGCCCAAAATTTTCAGCGATGCCTAATGTTTTTTTATTGCGATGCCCAATTTTGGGCTATGACCTTGTTCGTGCGTCTTTCCCTCATTAAAGGTATCTTCGTTATTTTTCTTCCAAAAGTGTACTTTAGCGGTTTAAAACAAATATAATTGACTTTTGCGGTTATATTTTCTCCATAGGGGACCGGCCAGATTATCACCCTTTCTTTTTTTTTTTTTATGCACAAAATTCATGATAACTAATTATAGAGCCCGTGTTCGGAACGGGTTCTTTTGGTAATAGTAGTAGTATAATTTTTAAAATTTTAGGCATTGTGATTAAAATGTTGGAATATATATATATATATATATATATATATATATATATAATACAATAGAGGTCAGTGTGGCACACTTACAATTGACTTGGGATAAAAAGGGGTCGGGATTTACCGTTTTACGATGATCCAACGGACCTTATTTCCCTCAGTTCTGGCATGTGCGAATGACGGTTTTCCCAGCGAGTATTCTTTCCCTCTTTCTTGCAATTCCTCCCGACTCCTTCTTTTCCCCATTACGGTTTTACAGTTTTATGTTATCGTAATTAACTTAATCAATTTAATTTTTGTTCGGCCCGTTTTTCCTAACCCGCAATTTCGTATACATATTAATCAATTTACTGTTTTACCAATATTCTACGGCTATTGAATAAAAAACTATTTTGCAACACCAATTTCCAAATAATGTCTCTCAATTTTCATTGCAGTTTTTAAAAAGTTGATGAATGTCAAATTTTTAAACGAAAAATTATGTATGGGCATTCATTTCAATGTAATATTGATATATATAAAATATAAAGAATGTATCTCTGTCACGTTTAATCTCACAATCTCAATCGTTTTTATCACCCTTTTTTTTATCCTTATTTTATTACAGCGAAAATTATTGAGATATTACAGTTTACAATACAGTTTACAATTATTATTTTACATTTAATATTTTATAGTTAATATTTTACGGTTTTACATTTATTATTTTACATTTGCGAAAATTAGTTACTCTTTTACTGAGATATTACGATTTTACAGTTAATATTTTACGGTTTTACAGTTTTATGGTTGCGAAAATTTGTATTTGTATTTTTTAAACATTTTTTTCCGACCCGTAATTTTGTATACAAATTTAAAAAAATTAAAAAAAACATAAGTTTTGTAATTGAAATATTTTTTTTTAATTTTTAAATGTTATCGTAATTAACTTAAGCAATTTAATTTTTTTCCGGCCCGTTTTGTCCGGCCCGCAATTTCGTATACAAATTATTAATTAATCCCTCCGTTCCGGGCAAAGAGGCTCCGTTTGAAAGTCAATTTATTTTTAAGAAAATAATATTTTTAGTAGTTCATTTCTACAATATCTACTTCATTTATTGATAAATTTTCAAACTGGCGTCTTGCCATCGGCATGAGCAAGAGTACTAGTATATAATACAATACAGCTTAGTGTGACACGCTTACAATTGACAAAAGATAAAGACCAGATAATATTTACTGTTTTACCAAGATTCTACGGTTATGATTAAAACTTATCTTCACATGTACGACACACCGGTTACAAGACAAGACAGTTTACTGAATTTACTGTTTTACCAAGTTTACAAGACGGTTTACAGTTATTATCTTTTACTGAGATATTACGGTTTTATAGTTAGTATTTTACGGTTTTACAGTTTTACAGTTTTATGGTTGCGAAAATTTGTATTTATATATTTTTCTTTTTAACTATTATCGTAATTAACTTAATCAATTTAATTTTTTTTCGACCCGTAATTTCACATACAAATTTAAAAAATAAAAAAATCATCGTAAGTTTTGTAATTTGAAATATTTGTTTTTTTTCTTTTTAAATGTTATCGTAATTAACTTAATCAATTTAATTTTTGTCCGGCCCATTTTTTCTTGCCCGCAATTTCGTATACAAATTAATCAATTTACTGTTTTACCAAGATTCTACGGTTATTGAATAAAAAATTATTTTGCCACACCAATTTCCAAATAATGTCTCTCTATTTTTTTAAAAGAATTTTCATTGTAGTTTTTAACAAGATTACAATTTTGTCCAAGTAATTTCAATAATCTCTCCTAAAATTTTATAAATAGGTTGGAAATATTCGTAATTAATGGTAGTACATATTTAAATTAGGAAGTATAAGTTAAAGTTATTGACGAATGTCAAATTTTTAAAAGAAAAATTATGTGCGGGCATTCATTTCAATGTAATATTGATATATATGAAATATAAAGAATGTCTCTCTATCACGTTTAATCTCACAATCTCAACCGTTTTTATCACGTTTTTTTTCATCCGTATTTTATTACTGCGAAAATTATTGAGATATTACGGTTTACAAGACAGTTTACAGTTATTATTTTACATTTGCGAAAATTAGTTACTCTTTTAATGAGATATTATGGTTTTACAGTTAATATTTTACGGTTTTACAGTTTTATGGTTGCGAAAATTTGTATTTGTATTTTTTTTCTTTTTAATTGTTATCGTAATTAACTTAATCAATTTAATTTTTTTCCGACCCATAATTTCGTACGTATACAAATTAAAAAAATTAAAAAAAAATTCTAAGTTTTGTAATTTGAATTTTTTTATTTTTAACTGTTATCATAATTAACTTAATCAATTTAATTTTGTCTAGCCCGTTTTTTCCGACCCACAATTTCGTATACAAATTATTAATTAATCTCTCCGTTCGGGGCAAAGAGGTCCTGTTTGAAAGTCAATTTTTTTTAAAAAAAATAATATTTTTAATAGTTAATTTCCACAGTATCTGCTTCATTTATTGATAAATTCTCAAACTGACACCGTGCCATCGGCACGGGCAAGAGTACTAGTATATATATATTATCGATAATAATAGTGGAAATATTCTAACCAATGTGAGATATATTTATTCTATTAACAATAATAGTAAAAGTATTTTATTTTAACACTTTTGAAAGATATATCTATTGTATTAATAATTAATAATAATAGTAGAAGTCTTTCATTTTAAAAACTTTTGTAACCAACATCATTTTCTAACGAATGTGAGATACATATGTTCTACTAATAATAATAGTAGAAGTCTTTTATTTTAAGACTTTTGAAACTAACATTTTTCTATCTAATGTGATATACATCTATTCTATTGTTAGAAAAAGAATTTTATCTAAAAGCTTTTAAACTAAAATAATTCTTTGTAACCAATGATGAATAAATCATTTTTATTGGTAAGATTTTACCTAAGGACTTTTAAAGTCAATATCAACTTCTAACAAATGTGAACATATATCTTCGTTTGTTAGTTTAGTAAAAGTCATTTATCTAAATATTTTTTAAACCAACATCAATTTTCAACCAATATTTGTTACACCACTTTTATTGGTAATTATAGTATAGATGCATATTACATTGGTTACAAATTAATGTTGATTTTAGAAATTATTAAAGTACTCAACTAATACTTGTTGAAAAATTAGTGTTTTTAGTGAAAGAAATTATGCAATTTGAGACACGAATTTCTTTACGTGTCATTTGTTTGTTGACAAAGGTAATTGTGCAATTGTGTTTTACTCGGTGAGAGCATCAAAATGATATATTTATTTGTCCAAATCGAGTTTTGGATGAATAATATATGAACACTTATTGTTAGAAATGAGTCATTAGAGTAAAGTACTCACCCAATGCCAATATAATAATATTATCCCACATTGCTTAAGAAATGATGTTGGTTGGTAAAAGTTTTTCTATATAAGATTTCCACTATTATTAACGATAGATGAGATTAATAGTAAATGAGTAATATTACAATATCATATTAACTATTATTAATTATTATTTTTAGCTAATGGCTAGAATATAAAAAGTTTTAAGTAAAGTGATGTGGAGGTTTGAGGATTCAACAATATCAAAAGATGGGTGATGTATTACTATTAAAGTTGTCCTCACCAACTTTAATATACTATAGTAGAGATTTTAATAATCTAACCTAAACTCATGTTTGTAATTTATTAATTATTAACCACTTTCAGATATTATTATTATTATTATTAATTTTTCCCATATGCAGAATTTGACTCAAATTTCAAGTTGTTGCAAAGGCAAGAATTCAACATCCCGGACCATCTAATGATCCACGATTGGGCCTTCACCGATAGTCACTACGTCTTGTTCGGCAATCGCATTAAGCTTGACATTCCTGGTAATCATTTCTTAATTCAAGCATTTTTCCTTTTATATATACAAAAAGCCTAGTATATGTAGGCAAAAGTTGTGATGATAGGTTCATTATGCAGGATCAATGACAGCGGTTTGCGGATTATCTCCGATGATATCTGCATTATCAGTAAACCCAAGCAAGCCCACATCTCCCATATACTTGCTTCCTAGATTTCAAAAACATGATGGAGAAGCCGTTAATGGAGGTCTAGAGAGAGATTGGAGGGTACCCATTGAAGCCCCTTCGCAAATGTGGGTGCTTCATGTTGGTAATGCTTTTGAAGAAAGAGATGAGGATGGGAACTTGCAAATTCAAATTCAAGCTAGTGGTTGTTCTTATCAGTGGTTCAACTTTCAGAAAATGTTTGGTAAGTCAGAAAATTGCTATGTACGCTGTATACTCCTTTCGTTGCCGCTATTTTATTTCAGAATGTTTCATTTAAAGAGTTCGTTTTCAAAAACTAATACATAAAATTGTTATTTTATTACTAATGGAGTAATGAGCTATTAAAAGTATCATTTTTTTAAAAAATTAACTTTAAAAGGGAGACTTTATCTGAAACGGAGGGAGTAACTTTTACGTGCTAATTTCCTTGTGATTGTACTTTAAGCACCAATTATCTTGAAATATTTTTTGTATCTATTTTTTGGCAGGATATGATTGGCAAAGTGGTAAACTGGACCCTTCAATGATGAATGCAAAGCATGGTGAAAGAAGTTTGTTGCCTCACCTTGTTAAGGTACTCTCTCTCTCTCTCTCTCTCATACACACACACACTAATAAATTGCAGCCAATATTACAAAATAGTGTAATACTAAAGTCACAAAAAAACACTTGACACCTAGTCTAGACGCATATATTTACATAAACTAAATGCTAAAAGTATTTAATGTTCATGCTTTAACAGGTTTCCATCAACTTGGATACGAATGGAAATTGTCAAGAATGTAGCGTGAATCCATTGAATGATCAATGGGACAAACCAACCGATTTTCCAGTTATTCACCAAGACTACGCTGGGAGAAAAAACAAGTATGTTTATGCTGCAACTTCCTCCGGTTCACGAAGGGAACTGCCGTATTTTCCCTTTGATACAGTGGTCAAACGAAACAATGTAGATAACTCCATCCAAACATGGTTTACTGGCACTCGAAGATTCATCGGTGAGCCCATTTATGTCCCAAAAGGAAATGAAGAAGATGATGGCTACCTTCTCGTAGTAGAGGTCTCGTACATATATAACACCATTCGCACTTACATATCGACTTATTATAACTTGCTCAGCTCACCTATACAAATTGTTTCAATATGCAGGCTAGTCAAGACTTGATTGTTTTCATTAGTGATCATTTGCTTGCTTAGATTTGTGTGTTTTTATTAATTTGATCCTAAATTTGTGTACTTTTGTGTTATTTGAACTAATCCAACCTGTTTAACATTTTGCAGTATGCGGTTTCAACACAAAGATGTTACCTGGTTATCTTAGATTCTAAGAGGATTGGGGAAGCTAATGCATTGGTCGCGAGACTTGAAGTCCCAAGATACTTGAATTTTCCTCTTGGTTTTCATGGTTTTTGGTCGCCTAGCAATTGCAGTGTATAAATATAGATATCATAGTAAAATTTATTAATGTGTGTGTGTGTGTATATATATATATATATATTGATGTTATTATTTTATATAGTTTTTCTATAAACTAATGCCACCAGTAGTGAGACTGAGGTCCTAAGATACTTGAATTTTTCTCTTGATTTTCATGGTTTCATAGCAATTGTACTGTGTAAATATATACAGTACAATTTATTTTGTATTATCTTTGCCATTTTATGTAATTTTTTTTATTTCATTATTTCATAATACAAATATTATTTTCATAGAAAGACTTTTAGTGTGTATGTGTGATACAAATAAAATTTGGGCAAATTATATTACTGTCCCCACTTATACTTTTTTCACAAATTATTTTTGAATTTAGACTTTCTGATAGGGGGGTTTTAAGGTGCACAATTTCTGCTCACCATTAGTCCTTTGCATAAATTCGATTACAAATTATCTACTCCCTTCGTTTCAGGTAAAAAGTCTATTACACTATTTTGAATGTTTCCCTTAAAAAGTTTATTTTTAAAAATTATGTTTACAATCTCCTTACAATTTAATTTTTCCCTCCACATTTTTTATATTAACAATTTAACATATGACAAAGCCTCATGTAAGACTGTCGTACGGATCCGAATATGTAAGAAGGAGCCCCAAAAAAGAGAAAAAAAAAAAAGGTTGCGGGAGTTGGTGATCCATCTAAGAAAACCCTGAGTTACCAAGCAAGGAAATGAACTAGCGTGTGTGTGTGTGAGAGAGAGAGAGAGAGAGAGAAAGGGAGAAATCGAGAGAGAAAAAAAAGGGTTGAAACCCGGATCCGATCCATTCAGAAAAGCGCCGAGCGAAGGCTAGCAGACGGGACGTGTGGCGCGCTCACAGCGTCCCACTGCATTAATGAAAATTTTATCTAATTGCTCCAGTGCCCTTCTTCTTTCAAATCGTGCTCCGATACCCCTTGACTTTAAGAACTTGGCTGCCGAAGTCCCTTCCTCCTAGACTTTGCATTTTACCCATAAATCAACTAAAATATTTTATTAACTTCATTTATAATGCAAAGTGTTACTTTTAATACCAAAAGTGCTTGCTTTCATTAAAGATACAAAGTGACTCTTTAATAGCCAAAATTGACACATTTAATGCTATAAATTAACACTTTTAATGATAAAAGTGAGTTTTAAGGCCAAAAGTGTCGATTTTCAATTCTAATGCACTAGTACTCTTGTCCGTACCGATGACACGGCGCCAGTTTGAGAATTTATCAATAAATGAAACAGATACCGTGGAAATGAACTATTAAAAGTATAATTTTCTTTAAAAAAAAATTGACTTTCAAACGAGGTCTTTTGCCCGGAACAGAGGGATTAATTAATAATGAATGCCAGCACATAATTTTTCGTTTAAAAATTTGACATTCGTCAATAACTTTAACTTATACTTCCTAATTTAAACATGTGCTACCATTAATTAAGAATATAAAAAAAAATTCATGCTTTATAAAAATTAAATTAATTCAAGTAATTACAATAAAACCATAAATTACAGTAAAAGATTGAGTTATATAGAAGTTAAAAATAATTGAGTGAGAGAGAGAGAGAGTTAAATTTAGTTACGTTAGTAAATATGAGTTAGGTAAAAGACAGTTACCAACCGTCCTTCGCACATGTGAGGGTATGAGAGAATTACAGCCGTAAGATTAAAGTAACAAAATTAATCACAACCACTTTTTATCCCAAGTCAATTACGAGCGTGCGACTATGACCTATATTGTATTATAGATAGTGACACTCTTAGGGTCAAAATTGACACATTTAACGCTAAAAAAATGATAATTCTAATGCTAAAAAGTGAAACTTCTAATGTCAAAAGTGACAGTTTCATTATAATGCAAAATGACATTTCGAGGGCCAAATTGATACAATTAATGCTAAAAGTGAGACATTATAAGGTCAAAAGTGACAAGTTCGAAAGGAAAAAAAGGTGATACTTTTCATTAGGTGGAGGCTAACCATACCTCAAAACTCACTTTCTACACCCTATTTCATGTATTGATGTATTGTACCTTGAGATGTACATTGAGAAAATTGGATGTAGAGAGCGGATTTTGGGGTGTAGTTAGCCCCACCCTTTTCATTAAAGATGCAAAGTGACACTTTAAGGGCCAAAAGTGACACATTTAATACTTAAAACTATAATGTTTCTAAAATAGTTCAAATTTGTTATGGTGAAATTTAGGTACGCATTACTAGAGGTATATGGTTTTTTTTTTTAAACTATGGTAATGAATTTGTTGGTGAGTATCAAGTGTTGTATATGACTCGATTTATGGGTATGAGTCAGTAAGTTAGCCACACTAAAAGATGTTATCTTTAAGGTACTTAATTCGTCTCACACTAGGTGGAATGGTCTCAACGAATTTCACCTTTAGGATACAAAACCTACACACTCAATTCAAAAGTTACACTCCTTTGAATATTAATGAAACAATAATCTTAAAATGTGATTGTTAACTCGGAGAACATAATGTTTTAAGAAGAAAGACTCGGGGTAATGATTTTTTAGCAATGCACTTCGGAGAGCACATTATTTATAGGTTTGAGTTGTTGCTTGGAGAAGACACAACCAAACTCAAACATAGGTTTAAGTTGTTGCTTGGAGAAGACAACCAAACCCAAACAGTGCATCTTCTTCGCTGAAGAGGGCATTATTCAAAATCATTAACTGTGACTGCTAGAAACAGTCCGCCGCCCACCTCCTCGTAACAAGGTGACTGTTCAGACTTCGGACAGTCCAACCTGAATCAACAACTAATTAAAATATTAACTAATTAATCCATTCTTTCTTATATATATATATATATATATATATATATATTAATATGCCCGGCCCAAACCCGGTCACGAGCAACCACCACGTGCTAGTCACGAGCTTAGTTAGCATGGGACCCACCCACCTAGCGAGCAGAGCTAGCAGAGTACCACAGGGAATCAAACATCCCGCCCAGGCCTGGCCGGGTACAGGCCATGCTTGCCTGATTAGGGGCCATGCCCGGGAACTACATTTGTCACTTACAAATCTACCTCAGGCGGGCAGAGCCTTGCTCGCTTAGGCAAGTATCGAGCAGGAAATCTTAGAAACTTGCTCTCCAAGACAGGTCAAGGGTTTCCTTATCCGAGCAGGACTCTTACCATATCTGCTCCTACAAATGCGCGGTCAGCCGCATATCACGCCTAAAATCAAGAGATTCTCTCCTAATCCTACAAGGTAACTAAGGCAGTGAATGTTAGACGGATTGAATGACATTGGGGGCCTATAAATACCCATCCATAAACCTAAACAAGGTTTTGAGCCTAGAACATCTGTCAAATTGCTTTTGACTTCTCTCACACGATACTTACTCTCACGCCGAAGTGGTTTCGCGAGGCCAAGCCTTGCACTCCCACTAAGGTGTTTTCGTGATCTTAGTCAGGTTCAAGGAAGCAGATTCAAGCCCAGATATTCTACCCATCACACGTATATATATATATATATATATATATATATATATATATATATATATATATATATATATATATATATATATATATATATATATATATATATATATATAAGACTCAAAACTTTAAGTCATACTTGGTATTCTCCCATAATAATGGATAACCCAAGTGAGTTTGAGGAACTCTTCAAACTTGTATAGTGATATAACAAGTTTTAGCTCCAAGAGTACTTTTACTATCAATCCCATGTGGGACAAAGGAGACATAAGGAAGAAATGAGAAAGAAGACAACAAGACTTTATTCATGAAGGATAAAGGTTGATACACAAACTTAATGTGAGAGGAGTATTTTTATATGTGAATATAAAAACATATAACAATTAATCCCCCATTTATTTACATATAATAACAAAACAATCACAATTTATTTACATATTGAATAGCCATCAAGTGGACGAGCCTTTAACTTCATGGTTGAATGTGAAACCGTAAGGAGACATATTCTCGTTTTGTATGACTTCTTGTTCCTTTTATCTTTGGCAGTGCCTTGTAGTTGGGCCTTGTGCTTAGTCCTGGTTTCACAAGTGTTCTAGAAATTTTACCGGAGTAATCCATAAGAAGCGGCCTCTCACTTCTTTACTTGTATAGGTAGACTTATCGAGAATGTCCACAACGCATTCTACGAGAGCTATAAGTCTATTCAGGATTTTGAATTCATCATAATCTTGTTTTGATGATGAAGGTGTATAGGTCAGATATGAAACTTTTAAATAGTGACACCCCCACTATTTTTAAGTTATGCATTCGAAATGTGTCCAAGTTTCCATTTCACCAATTTCTAATATTGAATTACCTTTTAACTTTAAAACATAAAGCGGCAAATCTATGACTTGTACCTTAAGATAGAGTTGATTTCAATTAAGACATTGTTTCGACCGGTAACAATCTCATATCTCTCATGACCTTTGTGATCTTATCCCTTGATAAAGATTTTGTTAGTGGATCAACTAACATTTGATTTGTAGGAAGATACTCAAGTACTATCTTTCCCTTTTTAACCATATCTCTAATATGATTATATCTCATAGCAATGTGTTTACTATGATTTGATATTAATCTTTCATTCTTTATATTAAATATGGCAGCTTGATTCTCACAATACAAAGTTGTAACTCCTTTTTTAGGATCAATAAAGGGTATTGTCCTTAGGAATCTTCTAAACCGTATTAAATCTTTACTAGCCATTGACATGACTATGTACTCAGATTTCATAGATGACAAAGCAACACATGTTTGTCTTTTTGAGGACCAAGCAACTATGGCTCCTCAAATGGTAAATAACCAACCACTCGTAGATTTAGAGTTGGTTACATCTGATGCCCAATTTGCATCAACTATATCTTTCAAGTATAGGTGAATTACACTTACAATGCAAGCCACAGTTTATTTTATATTTGAAGTACCTTAGTACTCTTTTTAGTTCCGTCCAATGCTCTTCACTTGGATTACTCGTAAATCTACTTATTATGCCAACTTTTATCAGTGAACAAACCAAGATAAATGAGTTTTAAAAAAAGAGCTAAAGTTTCAAGAAGATGAAAAAAAAATGGAAAACACATTTTATGAATCTATGTATTTTGTTGGATAAGAAAGCAAAAATTTACAGCTTGTTGCCTTTAATTTTTGAATACTACAAGTAACTCTAAAGACTAACATATTGGTACCTAACAAATACATCCAATCAATTAATTAGGATTTTCACTATCATTTATGTATTGAAATTTTCGAAAAGACCCTCCCATGTTGAGAAATGTATAGAACCCATTATGTTACATATTGACGTTAAAGTAAGTATGTTTTGTCTTTAGTTATTTTATTTTGTGATATATAGATATATATTAACGTTGAAGTAAGTATGTTGTCTTCAAATTAACCACTACTATGAATACTTATACATTCTTCTGTTTCCCTTTGTATGGTTTATTACCATATCTCATATATTACATAAATTGCAGAGCAGAGAGAGCAAGCGAGCGAGAGAGATAGAGAGAGAGAGAGAGAGAGAGAGAGAGAGAGAGAGAGAGAGAGAGAGGCTTGAGAGATAGCTAAAAGATGAATGATTTTTTCTTAGAAAAAACAACAATTGTGAGAGTGAGTAATAAGGATATTAACCTTAGATCTTGATGTATGAACAAAACTAACCATGCATCTAATAAACATCCACAATTGAATTAAAGTCAAACAAGTAAATTTGTCATAAGTAGTAACAATTTGAATAAAAGGTATGAAGTTTAGGTAGACATTACTAGAGGTATATTGTGACGACCTTGATCCCGAGACCAAACGAGACCGGGTCCGTCAGGTGTTCCAAAAATTCAATCAAAAAATAACTCTAAATCAAAACACATAACTCGCAGCGGAGGAAATAAATAAACAATAATTTCTCAAAAATATCAGTATTTGATACAAACGTATTTTCTTTACAATTTCTGATAAAGCCCAAATAAAATACATAGATATTTTGTATCAAAACCGAGCGCTCTGATAAACCTCAAGCACACAGCTGCTATCCAAAACCTGATCTAATCTCAACTACACAACTAGAAACTGTAGGGGTGAGCTTGTGAGCCTAATAATAAAGGGGATACGCAACACCACATAATAGAACAACACATAATTCAAATACCAAAGTCCATGAATATAAAAATATGGACCAAAGATTATTAATAACCCAAAGAACGATATTGAATGTTACCAAATAACAACTGATCACACGTTACAATTCAGTATACTAATCAACTTATGCCATGGTGAGATTATTAAACGAGCACAACACACATGGGCACTCAAGCACATGAGTCCCAATAACAGTATCCAGATTATTCATGGTCGTTCCACTGATGAGTATCCCTAAACCATTCCAAATAATCAATCTCTGATCAGATAGTTTTAAATAGCAGTTTCTCAAGAAAACACTTTGATTGTTAATATGAAATTATTTCAAAGTCAAATCAATATCAAATGTTCACTGATAACAATAAACACATTTCAATAACACGAGTATGAATCAAACATGAATATTATAGGGACAATCACGTGATTAAACTGACACATAATCGATACTGCATAGTCTCTCTTACCTCAATATAAGATAATTTCACTGAACAAAAACATAATAAAAACCTTTTCGTAATAATCATCGAGTCAAACCCGCAAATCAACGATGTCAAAATAATCAATCTCAGCTTAATCCGATGAAACACACACAAAAGCACATCTCACTCTCTCGTTGTACAGGAAAGGCAAAGAAATAATTATGAATGATAGACAATTATCCAAAACCGTCCAACAAATAGCTCCTAAGCTGACACATGTGATAAAGCAGAACAGATTCGATCCCTTCCCATGCCCCCATAGGAGGAAAAAAAAAGGGTGATAAAAGCAGAAGGTGGAGAGTCACGATTGATCATATTTGTGAACTAACCCAATTTAGATAAATATTTTCAACCTTAGTCAAATTACACCAAATTGTAGAAAACTCATTGGCCCCAATTTAGATAAATATTAATCCATTAGCTTCAAATTAATCATACTATGAATATTTATTTTTTTCAAAGTAAGGTCACTTAATTTGAAAATGAGATTTCCATTTTGTTTTAAGTTTGTATAAAAAAATGAATATAATGAATGACTTTTTTTGATTATTAGATTTTGAAAGCTTTCATTCTTTTTATCCTCCTTCTAGGTACGATAATACACTATTAAAAAAGGGAGAGCATATTTCCACTACATTTGTTACTTATCCACTACCTTATCATTTATTACATCAATTAAATACATGTTTGAACAAAATTACCCCTTAATTACTTGTATTTATTAAGTTATCTAACAATGTTATCTTCCTAATTACCTACCTACATCATTTTCTAAGTAAAAAGTATCAAATGATATTTGGTTACCGTCCAAATGAACAACATAATTATTCTTTTTTTATTTTTCCTAAATGTTAAATCAATAAAATTCTTGGCTAGAGTCATGTTACATAATAAAACTCTAATATTATAAAAAATATTTCTTATCAACCACATTTAATAAGAAAACATGAGATCATTATTTATTGAATTAAATAAAATTTAGAATTAGATTAATCAAAGAACATTTGTCATTTAGTGTCATTATCAGTGATTTCAAGAACACCCTCATCTGGGAAACTTAGTTTCTCAGCGTCTTCCGATTCTAATGGTAAATCGGTCAGATGATCTGCGATCACACTTCCTTTGATAGATTTGTGTATGACGCATGTGATGTCAAACTCGTTGAGTAAAAATGACCACTTAGCCAGTCGATTAGAGAGCGATGGCTTTCCGAAGATGTCTTTCATTGGATCCATTCTAGAGATCACTTTGATGGACCGAACTTGCAGGTAGGTCTTGAGCCTTTGTGTTGCCCATACTAGACTAGTGCAGCTTTTCTCTAAGGCTGAGTAGTTGAGCTCACTGCCTTGTAACTTTCTGCTTATGAAGTAGATGACACTTTCGACCTAGGAGTTTTCTTTTTCTTGTGCAAGCATAGCCCCTACTGCAATGTCTGTGATAGTGAGGTATAACCAGAGAGGCTTGTGAATATGAGGAGGAGCTAGCACTGGCGGGCTAACAAGGTATTCTTTGACTTTTTCAAAGGCGAGCTGACATTCTTCATCCCACACTCGGTCAGTGTCTTACTTTAAGAGCTAAAAAATTAACTCACGCATGGATGTCAGCTGCCTGATGAAGCGACTAGCATATTGAAGCCGGCCCAGGAACCCCTTGACTTTAGTTGGAGT
Source organism: Codonopsis lanceolata (assembly GCA_013146195.2). Classification (NCBI taxonomy): domain Eukaryota; kingdom Viridiplantae; phylum Streptophyta; class Magnoliopsida; order Asterales; family Campanulaceae; genus Codonopsis; species Codonopsis lanceolata. The sequence goes on along the minus strand of CM028382.1, from coordinate 13,970,789 downwards.
CTTTGGCTAAGACATGTCTATGATAGCTTTTATTTTTGTAGGTTCTATTTCAATCCCCTGCTCGGTTACCATAAACCCCAAGACTTTGCCTTTGGTGATCCTAAATGTGCATTTTCTTGGGTTGAGCTTCAATTGGTGTTTCCGTAATCTTTCGAAGAATTTTTGAAGGTATTTGACATGGGCACCATTTGTGTCGTCAGAATGAATAATCATGTCATCCACATACACCTCGACTTCTTTATGTATCATGTCATGGAAGAGAGTATTGGCGGCTCTTTGATATGTAGCCCCAACATTCTTTAGCCCAAATGGCATGATCGTGTAGCAATAGGTTCCCAGGGAGTGATGAAAGATCTTTTTTCCTAGTCTTCTGTTGTCATTTTGATTTGATTGTAACACAACATGCCGTCTACAAAGGATCTTAATTTGTGAGAGGCCACATCGTCTACCACAATATCAATGTTGGGTCGAGGGAAGTTATCTTTAGGGGATGCTTTGTTGAGGTCGCGAAAGTCCACGCAGATTCGAACCTTTCCATTAGGGTTTCGGTACGGTCACTATGTTTGATAGCTAAATCGGGTATTCAACCACCCGAATGAACTTGACGTGTAGTTGTTTCATGATTTTTTCTTTCCCCTTTGGTGACCACTCTAGCTTAATTCTGCTGAGCTTCTACTTTTCTGGCTTAGCATCAGAGTATGTAGGAATCCGATGCTTTACAATCGCTGGATCTAACCAGGGCATATCTTCATAAGATTATGCAAAAACATCTGAAAACTCTTTGAGTAGACTTATCAATGCTTCTCTTTCTGCCCCTTGAAGATAACTGCTGATCTTGACCTCTTTGAGCTCATTGTTCAGCCCAACATTGATGGTAGACAAGTCTTCTTCTGATGTCGCTGATCTGTGCTTTTCTCGTTGCTTGACCAACTTTACGAGCTTTATTAAGTATTCTTTATCTTTTTGGTCCACTTTGTTAAATAACTCATTTTTAACTTGTTCAATTATGTTTTCATTTAATTCATTTTTAATGCATATGCAACCAAGGAATACGCGAAGGCATCGAGATTTTCATTATTAACCAGGGTTACAGAGTTGGCTATTTTATTGAGGTCCTCATTTTTAGGAAGCAGATTGGTAGGTGACCAGTCCGAGGAAAAAAGAGAAACAAGGAGTAGGGTGTATCCGAAACCATCCACCAATTCTACTGATGTCAGGAGCGGTCCAGTAGTAGTGTACCAGTTTTTTAGTGGTCTATCAGTAATAGCCACAAATTCTATCGAGAGCTCTTCATAGCTCGTTCCTCCGTCGATCATACCCAGAAAACTATCCCCCATGAAGTCACTTCCGAACAAGGCCAAGGCACAATCATCTTGGTCTATAGTCTAGGTATTCTCAACTGTCACAGTTTTATATGCGGTGCTGCGGGGTTCCAGGATAACCTTTTCCATTTCATTGGTGGAGAGACCGACATCTTCAAATATCTCCCTATCAGGGCGTCTTTTACCGTTTCGGTCTATCCATGGTTCTGGAAACATGAGATAGGCATCTGCTTCACCTTTTTCTTTCATGATTGCGACCAATTCAGCTGGTGTAGGATTGTATCCTAAACTAAATGGAAGAATACATTCTTTAATTTCATCTTGGACTAAATTGATAAGACCCTGTTGATTTCTTCAAAGACCCAGTCCAGGCATGTAATTCATTTTTCGGAGCATGTTTAATGGTACCATTTCTCCGAAGACCGTGGTTTTCTTACTAGTAATGTGGGTCTCTCGCCCGTATTCAATTGTGTTGACCCTGGCTTAGGGGATGACTTCAAAGCCACTTAGGAAGATATCTGTATCATCGTGCTCTATATCGAGGATTGGGATATCTCTATTTTCCTTGTTTTTAATGATTTTATCAGCAAGTATGATCATTATGTGATCATCGTGGATGAACTTGACACGTTGGTGTAGCGAAGGATCTATTCCTTTTACCCCATGGATCCATGGACGTCCCAACAATAAGTTGAAGGTGGTAGGAATATCCAGGATCTGGAACTCAACTTGCATGGTGAGCAGGCCAATTGTCATCATCAAAGTTACCACTCCTAGGACACACCGGCTTGTGTTGTCATAAGCCCTTAATGTTTGTGATGAAGGAGTTAATTCCGAGATCTTTGACCACAGTTTTGCTAATGTGCTTGTAGGGCATACATTTAGAGATGAACCGTTGTCTATCAGGACCCGAGGCACCCTTTTTTCCATGACCCCTATAGTGATGTGAAGAGCATCAATGTGGTTGATCCTTTCTTTTGGAAGGTCCAGATAAGTGAACATGATCACATTCCCAAAATGTGTATTTCCTATCATTTGGGTAAGTTCCTCACGAGATGTTTCGATGGGGATAACCGCCTAGCTTAAAGACTTGGCCAATGTGTCGTGATGAGTCTTAGAAGCACACAATAAGCCATGGATGGATATGTTGGCTTGGGTTTTCTTCATTTGAGCTAGCAAAATGTCTTCCATATTTCTAGCCCCATGTGTCAAATTCCTTATCTTCCCCAGAATGGTTGCCATTTTCCTGGTTTGGTTGATAGGCGCGATCAGACTTGCAACAACTACATTTTTAAGTTGCAATAAAAGCATATGTAAAATAGACTATAGTAACGACTTATTTTATAACTATTTATGATAAATATTTTATCAATATAACGACTTATTTTATATTATTTAGACTAAATAAAAGTAACTCTGGTACCTACCACTTGAAACATGAGGGTTAATACCCGGAACCACTTTGCTAAGGCATGCTTTTAGATGTGCTTTCCATGTCCTTCCGGGAAAGGAAGTCCTGTTGTTTGTTGTTATTGTTAAAATTTGAGTAGCGTAACTGCTTGTTTTTGTTCATTTTCAAGCTGAAATTTGGGCGGCGTGACTACTGTGTTTGTTGCTTTCTACCTCTCTATCCGGGCGGAATAACTGTTGTGTTTGTTTGTTTTTGACTGATGTCGTGTCTAAATTTTGGCGACATAACGGCTGCGTGGATGGCTTTTTGGAACCGAGTTTAAGGCGAGAACCTAATCAGCTAACTAGCTAGGTTTTCATTTGGACGGTGGGTGTAAGTGTATAGACAGGGATCACTTAGCCTAAGGGGGAGATTTGATTTTGGCAGCTTCATAGCTCTTTGTAATTTCTCTTCGCTCTTTGTATATTTTCTCCGTAAGATTTCTCTCCCAATTTCTCCATTGTTTGTGCACTAGGGAGAGCCTTAATTTATAGGCTGGGCAATCTTAACAACGAAGGAAGCAGTATATTTTTTCCATCTGTGCTTAAAATGGTTGTACCCTGTGCTGAAAAGATTATACCAAAGAATGAAAAACAGGACTGAGGAAGCAGAAATGGGCGATGCCTATAGCAAGAAAGTGGGCAGTGCCCACTATGGCATGTGGGGCACCCAAAATGGTATATGGCAGTGCCAAATTGGTTTTGTACTTTGAACATTGTTACACTTTCCCCCTTCTGCTTTATTGTTTCCTTCCTTTTTCTGATTCTTCTTTTGACATTTTGGCCTTCCTAAAACTTTAACGAAAACTTAACATTTGTTAGTCAATTTATAAATTATAAATTATACTTATTAGGACATATATAAATTGGAGTACGAATTTGAGGTGTCTACATACACTTTTATGAAATTGTGGTAGTAATATTAGTAGTCGTAGTAGTGATAATAATGATATTATTATTATTTATTAATAATAATAAAATTATAAATAAAAATAATAATATTAATAGCAAATTTTTTAATGTTATTGTTATTATTAATAGTAAGTTACTTGTTGTTGTTGTCTGTATTATTATTATTATTATTATTAATATTATTATTTTATCTAAAATATTGAATCATTAAAATCATTGAAGGAAAAAATAAATATCTTTTCAAATAAAACTTTATACTCTAACGATGTTAGAAGAAGCATTAAATTTTGGATATGAGATTTTTTTAGTGAGACTTTTTGGTACTTTTCCCTTTTTTTAAAGTAAATGGTTGTAATTAATTATTTGAACATGGGCAAAACTGGATTCACACAATTAGAGCCATCGAAATGGGTCAGGACCCATTGGGTCAACCCAAATCGTTGCTTAAAATAGTGGGTTGGGTTGGGAAATTGACAACCATAAAAATATGGGTCATATGGGTTGGACCCATGTGGGTCACATATTGAAGTGGGTTGGGGCGGGTTTTTAATGGGCTGACCTCTTTAGAGAATACCTAATTACCTATGATTAAAAAAAATCTGGCCATTTACCTTTCCCAAATCTCAAACAAACCCGTTACCTTCGAGTCTTTGACGATGGGGATTGGCGGTGACTCTTCGGCCGGCGATTAATGGCGCTCGTCTTCTCTGGCAACGACTAAGAGCCTGAGACCTAATTCGCACCTTCGCAGTCGCACTCACTCTCTCGCTGTCTTAACTCTTGCTCTCTAGAACTTCGATTATCTGTCTCTCAACCTCTCTCCCACTCCCTCTCTCTCTCACACACTCTCACATATTTCCTCTTACTCATTCTCGACTCTCAGCCTCTCTCCCGGTGGTGATTGTCTCATTTTTCGGTAAGTTCCTCTTTCCCTTGGATTTTCTGATTTTCTTTGTATTTTGCTCCTATCTACTCTCATTCTTGGTTTGATTACTTTCAGTTTTGATATTTTTCTAGTATATTCATATTTGCTTTGGATTTTGCTCTGGATTCGTGCTTGATTTCTTTAGTACATGACAATCTTGCACCATTTGCAATTGTGTCCAAGGTCTTTTATAATTTGTGCCTCTTAATTTTAGAGATACCAAATTACGTACCAATAAAACTTTAAGTGTTGATATTACTGTTATGTGTTTGTTATCCTTGTACCCTATTTTTCCTCATTTTGACATTGAAATGAAATGTATTTTAAATAGTGGCAACTGTTCTTTTTCCGAAATGTTGCTACTTTACTTTTCATTCATATTCAGATATTATCAATACATCATAGTTGCTGAAAGTGACACGAATGTAGAAACTTATAGTTGAATTGTCCAGTCATTTGGGACTGTTTCTGTTGCCAAGCTAGATGGTATCCATATATGGATTTTACCAAGAGCAGGCATATATACAGGTTTTATGAACTTGGAGTATATTGGTACCATTGAGTTTCTGCGTTAGGCGTTCTAGGTGTACTTTGCGCATGTTCCGTAATTGTTGCAGGTTGGTGTTTGTCCCCCTTAGAGTATATTGTTGGTTTGATATTGCTCTTGCTTTCTTTCTATTTTGAATCTTTTGATATTGTTGGTTTGGTTAGTTCTGGGTTTTGCTCCTATCCACTCTTTCTTAACTTTAATATTATTGATAAATATTTCCAATTTCCATTTTGTATCTCATAAATGTTGTCCTATCGTATTTGCAATTTTGCATGCCAGGTTGAAGAAATGGCTTTTACAACTGTTGCTGTTGTAGTTTCTGGTGATAAAGCTCAAAAGAGTCCAAAGAGTCCAGCTAAAGCTAAAAAAACAAAAGAATTTTCAGGAGTTTAGGCTTATTTTGATAAAATAATCGGTAAAGATGGTGAACAACGAGTGGAATGTAAAGAATACAAGCAGTCGTATAAATGGGCAGGATCTCACAGAAGTATGAGACTTCTACTCTAAAGCATCATGTGAATCAAAGGTGCAAAATGTTGAAGCTTAAGTATGTTGGACAAATGATGGTTGATTTTGATGGTAAGTTGAAGTCTAGAAAAGTAGATCGAAAAGTTTTACATGATTTACTTGCATCCGCTATTATTAAACATGACTTACCATTTTCTTTTGTGGAGTTTGATGGTATTAGAGCTTGGATGAAGTATATGAATCCTGATGTTCAGTGCATGTCTAGAAACACTTTTGTCTATACTGTTGAAAAAATCTATTTGAGGGAAAAGAAGAAATTGAAACAAGTTTTTGCTAGAATCAAAAGTAGAATTTGTTTTACTTTAGATGTATGGACTACATGCACTAGTGAGGGATTCATTTGTTTGACTGCCCACTTTTTTGATGATAATTGGAAACTGAATAGCAAGATACTGAACTTTTCTCATATGCCTCCCCCACGTTTTGGAGTTGAATTAGGTGCGAAACTGTATGAGTTTTTCAAGGAATGAGAGATTGAGAAAAAAGTATTTTCTTTGACATTAGATAATGCATCTTGTAATAACAACATGCAATATATTTTGAAATTTTATTTTGAACAATGTATTCATTCTTTGCACATTTGATTACAATATTATTTGCTCATTTTAATTAATCGTAGCACCAAAAGATTGTTGTGTGATACTCCTATTAAATACTACTACATAAAAACTTGATATTTTCTACCACATGTGAATTGTGTAATCTTTCATGTTCGTTGTTCAACTCATAAATTAAATCTCATTGTCCAAGAAGGTTTGAAAATTGATGTTGGCGCTTTGAATAAAATTAGAGATTCAGTGAAGTATGTTAAAGGTTTAGAGAGTAGAATGAAAGTTTTTGATGAATGTGTGAGAGTGGCCGAAAACATTGACATTTCTATTGGCTTACGACTAGATGTGATTACTCGTTGGAATTCCACATATATGATGTTGGATAGTACCATTAGGTATAAAAAGGCCTTTGCTGCTCTTCAGTTAAAGGATAAAGATTATAAATACTGTCCTTCAATTGAAGAGTGGAAAAGATGAGCGAAAATTTGTGAATTTCTTAAGCCATTTTATGAAACTACAAACTTGATCTCGGGTTCTTCTTATCCTACATCTAATATATACTTCTTGCTAGTTTGGAAGATTGAAAGTTTGTTATATAAGAACTTGTTGAATGAAGATGGACTTATAAGTGATAGGTGTAGAAGGATGAAGGAGAAGTTCGAGAAATATTGGACTCAATATAGTACCGTGCTTGGTTTTGGGGCTATTCTTGACCCTCAGATAAAACTTTCAATGTTGGGGGTTCTTTTTTTCAAAGATAGAGCCTGATGTCACTAAATGCGAAGCAAATATATTACTTATAAAGGAATAGTTATACAAGCTTTATGAGCAATATTGTGGTAATGATACTACAAGTTATTCACAATTTCGATCTTCATCTGTCACATATACAAGCACTCAAAGTGGAGGAGGAATGAATACAACTGGGATAAGTATTGGAACACTTTCTCTCTTTTGATATCTTGTATTAATTGATTATGTACGTGTATATATATATATATTTCTCGTACTAACATATTAGATCAATGTAGGATATTATGGAATTTGAGAGCCAAACCATTTCAAATGCTGGAAAATCGCAGTTAGAGCTTTATTTGGATGAGCCAAAGTTTAAATATGGGTTTCACGAAGGTTTGGATGTCTTGGAGTATTAATTGGAAAAATAAGAAGAACCGATACCCTACTCTTGCATCGATGGCATGTGATGTTTTGGTTATTCCAATAACTATCGTTGCATCAGAGTCCGCCTTTTCGATTGGTGCACGTGTGCTCACTAAGTATAGAAGTTCAACCTTTCCAGAAAAAAAGTGCAAGCTCTTATTTGCTCTCGTAATTGGTTGCATGATTATTCTAACGGTAATTTTATGTATTTCTTACTTTATATATAGGAAATAAGAATACTAAGAATCTACCATTACATCTTTTTATTTGTTTTTGCATCTTTTCTATATGCAGTTGGTAATGAAGATAACACAATTGTTAAAGCAAGTGTAAAACACAAAGGGTCTAATGTTCTTGAGATTATTGACGAGAATGACGAAGAAGAAGATGCGACGAACGTCTGAATGTTTTAATGATGGTTTATTTGGGAAAAAAATGTTATCTTTTGAATGTTGAAATACTTGGTTTGTTTTTTGTTTTTTGTTTTTTTAAAGTTTTTGAATGAATTGTGAACTTTGTTATTTTGAATGAACGTGGTTATGTTCAAAGTTGTGTAGGAGCTAAGTAGTAGGAAGTTTACTTTTTTTATTAGGTAGTAGGAAGGCTTGATCACTTGAATGAACATGGTTATGGTCAATGTGAGAATGCCTTCCTATTTATTTATCAGTTTGCTTTCTTGTTTTGTTGATTCCTTGATAGATAAGAGAAAGACTTGGTTAGTTGGTTACTTGATTTTGAGTGATTGTGTAGTTGATTACTTGATTTTGAGTGGTTGTGTAATACAGGGAAGTGAAAGAACAATGAAAATTTGAAAATAAAAGAAATAGTCTTTATGTAGGAAAAATTGATGAATTGACCCATGATCCACAACTCATGTTGGGTTAGATTGAGTTGATCTTTTATTAATCCGTCTTCTAGACGGATTGAACCTTCCCACACTATCTTGACCGTGAGCTGACCCAACGCACCAACCCTTTTTTTACGGCTACAATGTGAGTGGTAAGCAACCCGCTTCATTATTTATTCCTGCCTTATGCTCTCTCTCTCTCTCTCTCTCTCTCTCTCCTCTTATATATACTGATACACACGGACCACTCGTCCTTTGCTGGCTGTGTTCTTATCTCAAGATTTCCACCTAGCTACCTCAACAGAATTTCCCCCCTCTCTTTCTGGCTCAACACAGCGTTCAAGTACATTTTGTACCGAAAGCTTGGTCAACTACATCACTCTCTTTATAGGCTGTGGTACGGAAGATATCAGCTCAAAGAATTAATGGTCATAGAAAGCTGATCTTGAAGAGATCTGATCATTCTTTCAACCTTTTCTCCACCTTGTCCTATTGAGTGGATTTCGTGCCCGGGAGATCTGGTCAGTCGCTTACCAAAGTTTTACGAGTTAGAAATTGTGGGTCGGCAAGAAATAAAGTCAACGCATAACTATCCTTCACCATAAATACAGGTAACTCATACAAACCTTGACTGTTTGAGCTTCAAGTTCACTAAAATAGGTTTGTTTTTTGATTGAATAGTCCATAAATTGGACTTGTACTTAAAGGTTTTGGGGATAGGAGCCGGTAGGATTAGGAGTTTCGATCCAGTGGGTAGGTGGGGGTTAAGGAGTTTCAGAGCTATAGAATAGGATTGGGTTAGTAGAAAAACAAGAAGAAGGTTTTGGCCATACCTTCCCTCAAGTTTTAAACCGATGCGGTCCTCTTAATTTTTTTTCAACCGGGGGGGGTCTTAAATTTTTGGACTTCGCCATGGCCGGCGGGGTACGGGGTCTTGACCATCGTGGGTTTCAATTCGGGTTCTGTCGGGTTTTGGATCCATGGAATCGATTCTCACTTGGTTTTCAAGCTCGACGAACTCGTGGAGTTTGCCAAGAAAAGCTGCAAGTAGGGGAACAGAATGGTTAGAATCAAATAAAAAAAAAAATCATCTTTAAGAAAAAAGTGGGGTGGAGGTTTTTTTTAAAGTAAGTGGCGGCTATGGAAATGGGGGAGGAGATATCCTTTTCCTACTGGTAACGATAGTATACCAGGAAGGAATCAACTTTCTCCTGATCATCAACAGAATTTAGAAGAGGTGAGTTTATCGTATCCCAAAGGGATTTGGTAATTGGGACTCGATCATTCAATATAAAATTAGGACATATATTTAAAGTAATGAAATGTCCGAAAAAGAACTTGTTGGTTTCAGACAAAATTTGAATCACGATGCATTCCATTTTGAATCGTGATTCAACGAATTTCAATCGCGATACTTTGATTTGGAATCGCAATGCATCGTAATATAATGAAAATGTATGTTGCATAGTTTTACAAAGCTTAATTGTGATGCACAAAATGTAATCGTGATGCATGATTATGTGCATCCCGATCGATGATTTTATAATCGTGATCCATGATGTGTCTTTTCATGCACGTGTCATTTTGCTATAAAGTGTTTTTTTTTTACCGATTTTAAGAAAGTACAGGGAAGTAAAATTGTTGAAAATTGACCAAAGGGAACATATCCGAATTTCACCCAGTGTAGTTTTCTACTTCAAAGCTTACGTGTATGTGGGTGATGTTAGGGGTATACGTGGTTCTATTCGATTCTGTTTGGGCTAAAATCGTATATCGAACCACCCCTATTGATTCCAAAATTTCTCAAAGCGAACCGAATCGCGTGAAGTGCGGAACTGACCCGAACCACTCGATTCGATTTGGTTCGGTTTTATGGTTTCAAAAGAAATTTAATTAATCAACTTTGGAAGTTGGCAGAAACCAATAGCATCACCAATAAATTATCAAAAATGCTAGAAACTTTTAAGAAAATTAATCAACTTGGATAAACAAAGAGCAATAACAATAAACAAAACAAATAGGTTAGAATGTTTATTGGTTTTTCAACTTTGAACGTTAATTAGATTTAGAGTTATTTTCGTGTATTGACTATTGAGCAATTTGAGCTCATGAGCTATATCAAATATCAATCTTAAGGTATGGAGGATATTGGAAAATAGATAGGACTACATGACTATATGGTATGTAGCTGTCAAACACAAATAAAGAATTAAAAATATAAAAAAGTAAATCAGTAATTAGAGGATTATAATATATATATATATATATACATATAATATAAAAAATATTTAGAAGGGTGAGTGGATTCGATTCGGTTTGACATAAGAAATTGCAAACCAAATCGAACCATTCGTCTTTTTTTTTCCTTTTTCAAACCAAACCGAATCATAAAGACTTCAAAACAAAACCAAACCAATAGTCCATATTTAAAGTAAGAAAGGTTAGTCGCTTACCAAAGTTCTGTGTGTTAGAAATAAACAAAAATATGTTAGCTAAAAATAAAGTCAATGCAGGACTACTGATACAAAGTTACAAACCTTGACAATTTGATCTTCCAGTTTACTGAACTGGGTTTGTGTCACGCCCCAAAACCCACAGGACCATGCGCCAACCCAAAGTAACTTGGGTTCTGCAAAGCCTTCTAACATTTGGTGCAGCTCATTTTCCTTAAAATTTAGCTTAAGCAACAATGTCCATTACAATAACTAACAGACGTTAATTCAAATGAAGATCCCAAAATAACAAACTATAAATGGAGTCAAAAGCTCCTTACAAACCCAAGTCTATTTGAAGAGAAAATCAATTTATGAAAAGTAAACTCTTGGGCCATCCATTGAGCAATCCAAGTCAACATCAATACTAACGATCTCCAAAATGATAAAGGGTGAGCTCACAACTCATCAAGGTACTAACTACGCTATCTAAAGGATCAAACACGTATTTCAAAACAATATTTTATGATGAAGTAATAACAAACATTTTCAAATCATATTTTCGTAAACGACATTTCAATCGTTACCAAACAAAACATTTCTATAAAAACAAGTCAATAATATTACTATTCCATACGTCCAGTAGTATTATCAACAATTTCCTCAAAACAAAGTCAATAAACTTGATCAAAAATTTCTCAAAGATTGTTAAAATCAAAACTAAGTTCGAAACTAGTTGATTACACCACTGTCCTATGCCAATGACATGACCTACTACTTCGCTAGAAAAATTAAATAAATTTTTGGTCTCGTTGACTATGGTCACAATAAATGCTGTAACTCGTCGATAATTTGTCATAGAATCGGTGTGACTCGTCGATAATATCATAGTACCTCTATGACTCGTCGATAGTGTTACAGTTTCGCGTAACTCATCGATATTGTAGCAGTACACCCCTGTGGCTTGTGGCTGGTAAAGATTCGATGTTCGATAACGTAGTCAGACCGTCAAAATACATTCATAACATTCCAAATTGAATAACGATAATCAATAACAGTAATTAAAATTTCTTTCATAACTTTCCAAATTAAATAGTGATAATCAATATCAATAATTCAAAATACTTTCATAACTTTTCATATCCAATAACGTTAATCAATAATAATAATTCAAAATATTTTCATAACTTTCCAAATCTTGTAACCAAATCCAATAACGTTAATCAATAACAATAATTCAAAATTCAAAGTTGACTTCAAAGGCTCATATACTTTGATCCATATTTTTTGGTATTTCAAAACGTAACACTTTCCATAAACATAAAACAATTTTTATGGGTTCATTTGTACCAAGAAAAGTATACGTAATAAAATGATTTTCGATAAAAACTAAAGGATTAAAAATAAGTTAGATAGAGTAGAAAGTCTATTACGTCGTACATGACACAAACTATTCAAAATAGTGGGACTGCTCTCAATCGCTATCATTTGCACCTAAATATCACAAACAACATTTATCTCGTAATATCAACATGTTACATATGAGTTTACTTGACATCCCAGAACCTAGGAGGGCCTTGTTTATTTTTAAAAGTTAAAAGTTAAAAGGCTGTTAAATACTTAACAGTCATAAGCTTACTAATTGAGAGGGGTGATATGCAACCTTTGAAACCTTAATAGCTGACAATTAAATACCAAATATGCAGGGGGTCAAACTGTAATTTTTGTCATCCCCTTCACAAAATAAACCCAGCAACATGCTGGTTGGTTTCTGGCTTTCTGCCTTTAAAAATATCACAATTCATTTTCTTCCTCCAAAACAACCTATGAAACAGTAACTAGCATAATGATATTTTCTTTTCTTTCAACTCCTACAACTTCCAGCTCCTGATCAATTTTGACAACCCACACTTTGAAAACTCAATTCAATTTTTCTTGATTGTAAAAAGCTCAAGAACACACACCCATAAACACACAGATGAATCTCAAAAGAACTCACATCCGAAATCAAACTGCTCGAGCTTCCTTCTTCTCGTCCACGCCAAGCAACCCGCCAACTCAACTCGCAATCGTTCTGGCAATCAGTGGTGGACGCATGAATTTTCCCAACCGGGTGCACAAATTTAATAAAATTACAAATCATAATTGTCTTCTACGCATTTTCATACTTTGAAAATGTTTAATTACATCATCATTTGTAACGTTCTTAAGCAAATATTTTTCAATAAAACATACAAGACAATCATTTAAAAATTGATCACAAATTCGGTTTTTGTTAAAAAAATTATTCATAATCACTAAAACCAAATTCCTTCAAATCAAGCATAATGTGAAAATCAACACAAATAAAAAAATCCTCATAAATCAACTATTTCAACCCCCAAATTAAAATACCTTAATTTCAGATTAAATAAATATACATTTCCTACCAAAATATTGAACACACAAATTTAGGAAATAAAACAATATTATCATAATATCAATATATCATCTATCACAAATTCACAAATCACAATTCACAACAATTACATAAATTAAATACTCAATTAGGGCTATTTAAAAATTAGGAATATTTCAAATTAGGGCTATTATAAAATTAGGGTTATAAATTTTTTTAAAATTTAAATCACAATTATAATTTGTTTTTTATTTAAGTGGGGGCAAAATGTAGAAATTTGATTCAGGTGGGGGCAAAGTGTATAATATAACATATTATTATTATTATTTTTAAAAAGTCCTTCACATAAAAAAACCCAAGTGGGGGCAACTGCCCCATATCCTTTGCCATGTGTCCACCACTGCCAGCGACTCTTCGTTGGAACTCGGCTCTCTCTCTCTCTCTCAAAGTTCACTCCTCGCTCTCTCCAAGATTTCTGGTAAAACACACATGGTCGAACAATTTTTTTTTCCAATCCCCTCCTTTTTATCTCCTCAGTTGGCATTTCCTCTCCCAAACGTCTCTCTTGAGTCGCCGATCTCCATTCACAACGTAAGAAACGGCTGCCGTCTGCTTCCTCATTTACTCTCTATTATTATTATTTTATTATTAGTATTATATTAGATTTATTACAATTATTATTTATTTACTCTTAACCCAAAAGCCCAATTACAAATCTAAAAATTTTCATTTACTTAAAGGGGTAAAATTCTGGCCAGTCCCTTTTCCAAAGTTTTTAACCCAAAAGTCTATCGTTATTTTTTTCAACAACAAAAGACCAATTTTCAAAAAATTGTTCCGAAAATGTCATCGTCTCCTTCAACAACTCTGACAAACACATTGGATTCGAAAATCACTATTGTTGTGCAACGAAACGGAGATTGACCTGCATAGTCAGGTCGTGGGAGTCGTGGGGGCAGCGCCCCTTTGTGGGGGTTTGGGGGCAACGCCACGAAAAGGTAAACGGTTTTTTTGATTTATGAAATACGAAACTGTAGTCGATCTGTGCTGGGTTGAGATTTTTTAATAGAGACAAAGACGGGGGAGGAAGAAGAAGAAGGCTTACGACATAAGAGATGGAAGAAGGTGGAGGACGTGGTTTGGTTCTTTATGATTTTATATCGCGCTACAAAAATATCAGATTACTGTATTGCATTACAACCATTGATGTATCGCGGTTCAAACATTGATGTATCGCGGTGCAAAAATAGACGAGACAATTAAAATAATGAATCGCGGTTCAAACATTGATGTATCGTGGTACAAAAATAAACTAGACAATTAAAATGATGAATCGCGGTGCAAAATTAATGCAGTAAAATTATTGCATCGTGGTTCAATAATCAATGCACCCAATTAAAATGATGAATCGCGGTTCAAACATTGATGTATCGCGGTGCAAAAATAGACTAGACAATTAAATTGATGAATCGCGGTGCGAAAATTAATGTAATAAGGGTATCGTAGTCTTTTTGTCCCAAAAAGTGTCATTTTCCGGTTTGAAAAAAAACACACGGTACTGAAGCAAATAAAAACTTTGAAAAGTGGACTGACCTACAATTTTTTCCTACTTAAAGAGACAATTAGCCCAACAACTTATCGACTCAAGCCCAAGTTCAAACGAAAGGACAAATGTCATTTGTCATACCCAAACAAAGTAGGCCCATAAATCAATTAAAAGTTAAAACGGGTCCAATTATAAATTATTATTAATTTAATTTTTACCCAAAGTTTCGGTATCTTATACTCTCCCCCTCTTTTTAGAAATTTGTTCCACCAATTTTTTTTATTATGATACTCAAATTTCGCATAATCACTATAATCATAAGATGCCCAACACTTTGTCGAACACGTAGTATGCAAGTATTTGATCACACATGGGATAAAAGTAACACGTAAGTCTTACCTGAAGTGTTGTTGATAAAAGAGAACTCTTCCTTGTACACCCGGTTTCGAGTTAATTCCCAGTCGATGGTTTGGTGCCCGTAGGTGTAGGTGCTCCAGACGTTTGGGCTTCCTTCCTTTGCAAACACATTACCATATTTTGCTCCAACTGGCCACATTGGAAACATCCCCATGTGTTCCAATGACAATCCTTATCAAGATTATCATAACCACGTCTGCCACACGTGGTCCTATCCCCTACCCTTTGCAAGTTGCTTGAATTGAATGTCGTTTTGCCGACACTTCATGATTGAACCCACTAGGTGTTAATGATGGATTATTTCTTTTTTGGTTGGTGGTGTCACTCGTCTTTTGCATATCATCAAGGCTCTTCTCTACCAATAAAGCTTTGTTTAACAACTCTCGATACGTTGTTAACTCAAATGGAACTACTACCTTCCTAATCTCGGGTTTAAGCCTGTCCTCAAACCTTCTAGCGCCGCTCTCCTCGTTTGCAATCAGATTCGGTGTAAACTTTGATAACTTGGAAAACTCTGCTTCATACTTTGCCACAGTACGTTCATGTTCCCTTTGTTCTAGCTTAATGAAGTCTCTTAGATGTTGTTGGAGCATGCTCTTAGGGAAGTCCTTCTCAAAAAAGTTTGCTTCGAACCTCTCCCACATATAAAGCTCGGGATGTTGTTCATGCTTGCGCTTCTCCACGAGCCACCAATCATGTGTTCCCTCACGAAGCATGAAGGTAGCATGCTTTACTTTTTCATCTTCTCAACAGTTTAGAAGTGCAAACGTCTTCTCCATTTCCTGAATCCAACTCTCTATGCTTGCTGATTTCCACCACCTTCTTGCCACCAACCCAACAAGCACTTGCATTAATTGCATCAAACTGGGTTGTTCTTGAGGTTCTTGGTCAGCTTCCACGTTTTCCATGTTAACTTACACATTATAGCTATTGGTTATATATACGTGACAAAGCAGACAAATAGTTTATTACTAGGACTCAATAATTCTTTTATTTCATTTACAAGGTACTCTAACGATTCTTATTCCCACTAGATCATAACATAATCCCATCGACACTTAAAACATAATATTTCTTATAACCACTAAGTGCTAACTAAAACGTGAATACCCCAATTGATGGTAACCTAAGTTCTGATACCATTTGTCACGCCCCAAAACCCTTGGTAGGACCATGGGCTAAAGATGACCGTCCGCGGGCCCACCCAAAGTAAAATTTTGGGCTCTGCAAGGCTTTCTAACACTAAGCGCAGCTCAAAAACAAAATCATTCCTTAAAATTTAGCCCAAACGATGATGTACATTACAATAACTAACAAACGATAATCCAAATGAAGATCCCAAAATAGAAGACTATATAAATGGATTTAAAAAGCTCCTTACAAACCAGTCTATTAGAAGAGAAAATCAATCTATGAAAAGTAAACTCTAGGGCCATCCATTGAGCAATCCAAGCCATCATCTAACGATATGCAAAATGATAAAGGGTGAGCTCACACCTCAGCAATGTGCTAATTACTTTATCTAGAAGATTAAACACTTATTTCAAAACGATATTTTATGATAAATCCATAACAAACTTTCCAAATCATATTTTCATAAACGATATTTCAATCATTGCCAAACAAAACATTTATTTGAAAACAGGTTAATAACACTAATGCCACATACCATTATATAATTAACAATTTCCTCAAACCAAAGTCAATAAACTTAAAACATATATTTCTCAAAAATTGTCAGAATCAAAACTTAGTTTGAAGCTAGTCCCATACTAGTGACATGATCTAGTACTTCGTTAGACAAATTCAATAAATTCTTGGTCTGGCTGACTACGGTATGTAACTTGCAACTCGTAGATAATTTGTCACATTACCGTTACGACTCGTCGATAATATTATAATACTACTATGACTTGTTGATAGTGTTACAATACCGTTGTAACTTGTCGATATTTCTGTAGTACCCCTTTGTGGCCGGTATCAAAGTTTCGATGTTCGATAACGTAGTCGAACCGTCAAAATACTTTCATAACTTTCTAAATCGAATAACGATAATCAATAACAATAATTCGAAAGACATTCATAACTTTCCAAATCCAATAACGATAATCCATAACAATAATTCAAAATACTTTCATAACTTTCCAAATCAAATAACATTAATAGTAATAATAATTCAAAATATTTTTAACTCAAATCCAATAACGTTAATAATTCAAAATTCAAAGTTGATATATACTTGTAATATGCCTGATCCATATTTTTGTTATTTCAAAACGTAACACTTTCCATTAACATAAAACAATTTTTCTGGGTTCATTTGTACAAAGCAAAGTTTACGTAATAAAACAAATTTTGCTAAAAAAATCTAGCGATAAAAATAAGCTAGATAGAGTAGAAAGTCTCGTACCTCATACTTGACACAAACTAGTCAAAGTAGTAGTACTTCTTTTCAATCACTATTAGTTGCTCCTAATTATCACAAACAACAATTGTCTCTTAATATCAACATGTTACATATGAGTTTACTTGACATCCCAGAACCTAGGAAGGCCTCCTTGTTTATTTTCAGAAGTTGAAAGTTTGTTAAATACTATAAGAAGTAACTACCTAATATACAGGGAAGTCAGACTCCAACTTTTGACATCCGCTTCACAAAACATACCCAGCAACGTGCTGGTTTGTTTCTGCCATTAAAAACTTCATAATTCATTTTCTTCCTCCAAAACAACCTTCGAAACAATAATAAGTATAATGGAATTTTCTTTTCTTTTAACTCCTACAATAATTAGTAATCAATTTTGACAACCCACACTTTGAAAACTCAATTCAAATTTTCTTGATTGTGAAAAGCTCAAGAACACACACCCATAAACACACGGATGAATCTCAAAAGTGTAAAGAATTGATAATTGAGATATAGATTGACTGCCCAAACTAAACTTGGTTAACATTACAACCAAAATATATAGGCATGATACATGGAGGACAATTCAGTGTACAGGGACACAAAGAGAGATTCAGCCTTGATAACTTAAAGGTTGTGGAAGGTGGAGAGATGTCTTGGGTGTCACAATGTTGTTGTTTGTGATTCTAGTCTTTCAGTGATTCTTCTAGTCTTTCACCCCCCTCTCAAGAGAAACGGAATGAAGTGGAGCTTGAGCTTGAATTTGTTGGAGCGCCCTCTCATTTGTAACATCAGTGAGATGATAATGCCATGAGCAATGCAAAAGCGGCACATCAAATCATTAAGGTTAAAGAATAACTTCAAATTGTTGTAGTAGCTAGCGAGCCACGGCCCATTGTTGACTATACTCTGTGGTTCTATAAGAGAGAACCAATTATCAAGTGACCAATGCGAATTTCGGGTACAAAGATATTTAGATGGAGTCTCTAGATCACCCATCATAAGAAGAGAAGAGAGATCAACTTTAAGAGCACGAGAGCATAGTTGAGGGTAGTGAGAATCTTTTTCATAGAACATGCTAGAAAGGGAAATGGAATATTTTGAGTTAACAAAGTAAGAGTTGGCGAAGACATCCGAATACAAGTGAGAAGTTTTTTGTAAGTAAGAAAACACGTGATCAAGAATTGCTGACTTTGTGAGAAAGGATGACATTTCAAGATTCTCGGGAATGGCTAGACAACATCCATCAAGTAAGAGAGGTGAGGGAAAGTTGCTTGACAAGGTGGAAGTAAAGGTGGATTGGAATTGTGAGTATCAAGATTGGTAGAGAGGAACGGGATATCGTCGGGAGAAACAATCGATGTAGAGGGGGTAAGGTTTAAAGTTTGCTCTTCTTGAATGAGCAGTTCAAAGAGGGTGTCAAGAGACAAAGTGGCTCGATGGGGATAAAAACAATCACGAAGAAAAGGGATAAACATAGTGTCTAAGCCCTCAACCACAAAATCAATTAACTCATATTGTTGTATTATATATCCAGCTTTTCCTAGCGAAGAAGTGAGGGAGCGAACTTCGGAAATATAGTTCACTGCAGATTGGGTTGGAAGCTTTTGAAGACACTATAAACTATCATAGATGTCTTGAGCATACCAATTCAAGGATTTTTGAGGAGGAGAAGAGGTTATATTTTCAGCTTTTCTAAAGTTGAGATCCCAATGATATGGACAAACTAGAGCAGTGTGACCAAGTTCGTCACATGTTTGGCAAGAGACGATCAGAGATAAAGATGGTTCAAACTTTTAGGAACAATTTTCCATGAGCATAGATTTCGTGAGAGGGAAAGGGAGCTAACGGAACAAAATGTTTCACTTAAAACACACAGCAAAAGGAAACAGGGGAGCAATTTTGGAGTGACAAGTTGCTGGACTGATTTTGAGATTCGAGGGAGATGTTGATACTGGACTGAAATTGTGGAGAGTATATATATATATATATATATATATATATATATATATATATATATTATTTTGGTTTTTTTTAAGTAAAGAGAGGAGTATATGTGTGGGAGAGAGAGAGAGAGAGAGTGTGTGTGTGTCCTTTCCTTTTGTTTTAATAATACAATTTACAAAAACCACCCCTCAAAGGTCATTTTCTATTTCTCGGGTCTTGTGCTCCACAATTGACTGCTGGAAAATAGGAAAAGTATAATCTATATTGGATGGATGGAGAGAGGACGCTGGTTTTGAGAAGAGTAGTCTTGAAATAATGCTGGAGACGGAGAGCTTACTGGGAGGTTGCTATTGTGAGATGGAAGAGAAGCCAAAAGGAGAGGGAGGCGTTATGGGCAATGGAGGATAGCGGAAGAAATTGTTCTCGGGAGCACGCTGGAGTTGGCACGGCTTTGGAGCTGTTTGGCCGGAGGAGATGATCGGCACTAGTACACTTTTGAACTGGAATTTCTGGGTCTAGGAGATAGATATAGAGAAGGAGGCGGCGCTGGAGCAGGAGGGAGGTGTCTGCACTTGGTCGGAGAAGAAGATGACTAGGGGGCCGGTGAGACTGAAGGTGAAGATAAAGGGAGATCTTGGTCGGCAATGGAGTTACGGCGACGAAGCTCAAAATTTCAGACGTCTGGAAGATTGACGGATTGGGGAGATAGAGAGATTGGAGTTGGCGTCGGTGATGGAGATTCGCCAAAAAAGAGAAGAAATGGGATTTGAGGTGGGTGTTTCCTCAGTTATGGCGTGAGCCTTTTATGGCTCTGATACCATGTAAAGAATTGATAATTGAGATATAGATTGACTGCCCAAACTAAAATTGGTTAACATTACAACCAAAATATATAGGCATGATACATGGAGGACAATTCAGTGTACAGGGACACAAAGAGAGATTCAGCCTTGATATCTTAAAGGTTGTGGAAGGTGGAGAGATGTCTTGGGTGTCACAATGTTGTTGTTTGTGATTCTAATCTTTCAGTGATTCTTCTAGTCTTTCAAAAGAACTCACCTCTGAAATTCGACCTACTCAAGCTTCCTTATTCTCATCCATGACGAGCAACCCACCAACTCAACTCGCAATCCTTCTGGCAATTCTTTGTCGGACTCGGCTGCCTCTTTCTCTCTGTCTCTTTCAAAGTTCACTCCTCGCTCTCTCCAAGATTTCTGGAAAAGCACACAAGGTCGAACACCAAAATTTTCCAATCCCCCTCCTTTTTATCTCCTCGGTTGGCGTTTCGTCTCCCAAACACCTTTCTTGAGCTACCGATCTCCATTCACAACGTAAGAAATGACCGCCCTTTACTTCCTCATTTACTCTCTATTATTATTATTTTTTTATTATTAGTATTACATTAGATTTATTATAATTATTGTTTCGTTACTCTTAAGGAATAATTGCAGGCCGGTCGCCTTTTCTGAAATTGTAACCGCTACAGTGCTCCCTTTTTGTTTTCAACTACATAAGTCCAATTTCATTAATTTTTTCTTTAAATGCCCCTCCTCCTACCGTCCTTCGTTCAAAATTCCATAGTCATTTTGTTAAATTCAACCTTTACAGTACATCATCATTTAACCTTCTTAAACTCCTTGGGAAATTTTATAGAATAATGGAGATGACGAATGCTAAAGATGCTTCATAAATTGCAATTGATTGAGCCTTCCGTCTGCATTCTTTCAGGGCTATTGCTTTTGATAGCAGTCAAAGATGAAGATCATGAACTTCTATTAAATTGTCTTAAAACTAATTTTTAGACAACAGGCAGCCTTAAAAGTCAGAGAAATTTGTAAGCATTATTGCCTATGATGTGGGCGTCGTTGCCTCCGATGTAGGTGTCGTTATCTATGATTTGGGCGTCGTTGCTTATGATTTGGGCATTGTTGGCTATGATTTGGGCGTCGTTGCCTCCGATTTGAGCGTCATTACCTCAAATGTGGGTGACACCCAAAATCATATACCTGTCAATGAATTTTACCTATGTATCAGTCATTGAAGCAAGGACAATAGATCGAAAGAAAGAAAGCGAGAAACAGATCAAGGGTGAGGGAGGGAGGGCGAAATAGATCGAGAAAGGGGGAGAAATAGTGAGACTCTTTTTACCTTGAAAGAACTTATTTGTTTAAGGTAGCATTAGTGCTCATGTGGAAGGTTTCCAATGCATCAAGATTTGTGAAGTTCTTTGTCAATTGAGTCAATTATGAAATACAACAATTCTACATTTGTCATCATCATAATAACTACAACAATGAACCCAGAAACAAGTATGCACTCAAAACTATCATTTGCCTTGGTCGGAATGGTGAGAGAGGGAGACAGGTCTTTTTGTCTGAAAAGGGGGAAGAAAGAGTAAATTAGAAATGAGGTTGGAAAGGGGAAAAAGGAAAGTAAAAGAAGAAATTTGGTGGATGTCACTGTCAAGTCAAAGTGAAGATTTAATGATCGATGCCCAAACTTTTGAACGACGCCAATTTGTTTCCTCGCGATGCCCAAATTTTGTGCAGTAACTTTTGCATTGCGACACCCAAAATTTTGAGCGACGCCCGATTGTTTTCCTTGCGACGCACAAATTTGGATTGTGGCTTTGTTTGTGCACCTTTCCTTCATTAAGGGTATCTTTATCATTTTCCTTCCAAAAGTGTACTGTAGCGGTTTAAAAAAATTACCATCGACTTTTGAGATTGTATTTTCTCCACAAGTTACCAATTGCAAATTTAAGAAAATTCATTTACTTTACAAAGACAATACGAGTTACTGACTCAAGCCCAAGCTCAAACTATAACGCCCCGAGTCTGAAAGTTCGGTCCGCTACGTGTAGCCCATACACTAGCCCACTGAGCACGTAACACCTTGGGTCATCAGACTCACCACAAGCCGAGCCAAAAGTCCATGGATGATGTTGGTGCTCAGAGGTAATATGTGACCACTTTATAAATCGAACACAATTCTCATACCTACTCGATCGATGTGGGATGGGGTATTACACAAACGAAAGGACAAAATGTTGTAGCCAAACAATGTAGGCCTATAAATAAATTAAAACGGGCCCAATTATAAAATATTATTATTTTAATTTCTTTTAGCCAAAATTTCGGTATATTCATACACAATAACTCTGCAAGGAAAAATTAATGTACTTATGTTAGTGGACTACTAGATCAGTACGACTCTTGCTTTTAAGATTTATTATCTCCAAAATAAAAAAAATCAAAATTACAATAGACAATAGAGTAAGTCTCCTATGGACCGTTTTACGGATCCTAATTTGTAAAATAGAGTCTTACTATTATACAATTCACCCACCAACATATGGTTGATCGAGTTAAAAAATATTCTATCATATAAAACATACTCATAAAACTGTATTTTTTAAGTTTTTGCCTAAAGAATATATCCTCTTTGGACATGACAAGCAATTGTAAGCTGCAACCTGTGGATTTCCCGTTCAACAATTATGAGAAACCATAAAATGGAAAAATTACAAGTTTGCATTTTTGATTGGACAATTTTAGTTTTACCCTTTTATATGGTGTTTTTAGAATTCACACAACTCATATTGTCATCATCTCCACTGGCCCATTCCCCACCAAAAATCTCAAAACGCCTCCTCCCACTTCTCCAAAACCGAAAGGGAGGATATATGAATCTTCTAACAAAAACCACCCGCCACCTCTCCTCCACCAACATATCCATATCCACCTCCATCCATCTCATCCTTCTCCTCCCACCACACCTCCTCCATCGGTTTGCCATCCTCTCCATCTTTCATATATATATATATATATATATATATATATATATATATATATATATATATATATATATGAACCGATTCTAAATATAGTAATTTCTTGACATATAAAGATAAAACATGGTATATGAAGTCTTGTCAAAATGCTTCGAAAAATTTTGAATCTCAAAACGGTGAATTCATCTTGATTTTGGCATCATGATTTTTGGCACACCTAAACTCAAGTATTGAACATTTTTGTAACACAATTTGTAAAATGTCCAAAAAATTGATGGTCTAATGAAAAGATGTTTTCAAAATTGTACCCACTTGAAATTGCCCCAAATAAAATCTACAAGTTGCATTGATTGGCTTTGTTTGGCAACAACCAATTATATCGGTAAAATTATTTATATATATATATATATATATATATGAACACTAAATATAGTAATTTCCAATAACCTCAAAATTCACATTTAAACTATAAACGTAACACCAAAATACGTAACCTATTTAAAAGGTAAAATTACTCCCTCCCTCTATATTACCCTCCCTCACGTAATTTTGATTACATGTCATTGTTGATTCGATTTTCATTGTTAATTCGCATGATATCGCATATGAATTAGATTAGTTTTGATTCAGTTTATTTTTTCTTTTCAATTACGAACAAAAAACCGTTTATTTGTATTTTGTTTCGATTTCAGATAAAACAACCGCTACAAACTAGCGGATGTTTTATAAAACATCCGCTACACACTAGCGGATGTTTTATAAAACATCCGCAAGTGTGTACTAAAAACGATTTTTTATTAAATATTAAAAGGGGTATTTAGGTCATTTTATACATTAAATGGTGTTACGTTTAGGGTCACTCAACTGCAGCCATTGCTCATGGCAATGCAAGCTCATCAAATCCCCACTTCACCTAGTCCATACCTACGCCTCCACCCATCGTCAAGTCTCCCCCCCAAGGCTGACAGTCAGACATTTTCGAATTCCTTGACAGTTTCTTAAACTTGGGTATCGAAATAGAGTGGGACAAAAAAGAAGATACTTATTTCTCATCTGCTACTCCAGTGACCGATGCTACATTTTCCAAAGGTTATCAAACACCGGAAAATGAGGAAAATGTTTCTTAAAAGTCATTTTCCGTAAAACAAACAGAGCCTAATTACAATTTGGGGTTAATTAAAAGAAATCCAAATGTTGAAGGAAAGACTGTCACTACACCAAACTTAATGGCTTAAGTGTAGAAGACAAAAAAACGTTTCGTCTTCCTCTATAGCTTCTGCAATAATTTCAAAACATGATTTAACCTAGTGGAGAAGGGGTCTAGCACCCAATAATTTAACATAATGTGCCCAACACACTAACAAAATAAATCATCTCAATTAGTTGAACTTGTTGGGCTATATTTGTTACCCCAATTTGGTAAATAAAATAGAGTGCCAAAAAAATTAAAATAAAAATTCCAACTAGGTATTGAACAAAAACATGAAATAGAAAAAAAGAGGAAGATAGTGTCCCGTCGTCCGTACAGAGAAATAACTTTTTTACATTTCGTAATTCCTTTCTATTGGACGTGCAGGAAATCTGGTTGTTGTTTCTCAGCTGGTTAAGATTGAAGTAAGATTTGTACTTGTAGAGCTTTGATCGGTAATTAACAAAAAGAGGTAGGTGACTTTTCCCTTTGCGAAACTTTGATCTCTGCTTTAATTTTGTTTGAACTAATAACTAGTACCTTACATGTTTTCGTCAAAAATCAGAAAAGGAGAAGCGGAAGAAGTGCAACATGAATATGGATCCAACAAATTCTGTTTTGAGCGCAATTGTTGAGAAATTGATAACACCCGTTGTGGATGCCATTGGTCGTCAGTTTGGCTATCTATTTCTCTACAAGAGAAATATCAAGAATTTGGAGAAAAAAGTTAAGCAACTGGAAAATTTGAGAGATGATGCTGAAAAAAATTTCAAAGCACAAAGCCGGAACAATGAAGAAAGAGCACAATCTAGTGTTGGGTGGCTACAGGATGTCGAAGAAGTGACAATGGCTGCAAAAGAAGTTGTCGAAGCCAAAGATAAATTAAAAGGGTGGTGCCTGAATCTAAATAACCGATACATGCTGAGTAGGAAATCTACAAAGTTGGCTGTCGAGATCCGAGAAGTACAAGACCGAGCCCTAAAACAAGTTGCAACGAACCCTGCACTTCCAGCGGGGATGCTACCAGGATCATTGTCTAATTATGCTTCTAAGGACTTCAAAACTAGAACGGAAATTATAAATAAAGTTATGGAGGCTTTAAAGGATGACAAAATCAACATTATCGGAATATGCGGTTTAGGCGGCATTGGGAAAACGACAATTTTGCATGAAATTCGTGAAAGGGCAAGAACTCAAAAGCTATTTGATGAGGTTGCCATGAGCACAGTGTCCCAAGTTATAAACCTGTTCGAGATTCAAAGTGATCTTGGAGGCATGCTAGGTTTGACCAGTATTACCGATGTGGATAATATTATTGCACGAGCTGATTTACTTCATGAAAGGCTAACCAATGGCAACACGCTTCTAGTAATACTAGATGATATTTGGAGTGAAATCGAACTACAGGAAGTCGGAATTCCAGTCGAAATGGTCGTGCCAGTTGCAAAGTTGTTCTTGCATCAAGAAATGAAAGTGTGTGTACTAACATGGGAACTCAGAAGACTATATATGTAGAAGTGTTGTCTAAAGAAGAAGCATGGCATATGTTCAAAAAGGCAGCAGGAGACTGCGTGGAGAGGGGAAAACTAGAGCATATTGCAAACGAAATTGCAGATGAATGTGGAGGTCTACCTATTGCTCTTGTAACTCTTGGAAGGGCATTATCCAACAAGAAGAGAGGAGCGTGGGAGGATGCTCGTAGACAACTAAGGCAAAGCAGCGTAACAAGAATTCCTGGAATGCACAAAAAGGTGTATTCGAGCCTAATGTTGAGTTACAACTTCTTGGCAAGTGAACTACCAGAAGCCCAACCATTACTTTTGATTTGCTGTCAACATCCAGAGGATGCTGAGATCAAAGTGGAAAAGTTGGCTAGATATTGTCTAGCCCTAGAGTTGTTTAAAAATGTTGATAAAGTCGTAGATGCCCGAAATAGCACTTACGCATTAATCGATTACCTAAGGAGTTGCTTCTTACTCCAGGTGGTTGATGTTGACGACAAGGAGAAAGACTGGAAATATGAGACAATTAAAATGCACGACGTAGTAAGAGACGTATGCTTGTCGATTGTCTCACAAGTGAAGGAAGAAAGAGATAAAGTGTATATGCACATCATGGCGCAGTATACAAATGGTGGTTTTGAACTTGACACTAGCAAAGTCGATTATCCTAAGCTCAAGATTTTGATTGAGGCACCCCTTGATGGTAGCCTCCTAGATATAAGGTTTCTTCGACGGATGGAAGAACTACGAGTTTTTGAAAATCTCGAAGGACGCGTGCTTAATCTACCACCTCCACTTCAGGTCTTGGCAAACCTACGAATGTTGTCTCTTGAACGCGATGAAGTAAGTGAAGAGATCATGTCAAGAATTGGAATCCTATCGAGATTGGAAATTCTGAGCTTTTGGGGCTCTGAAATTTCGTCATTCCCAGGTCAAATAGGTCAACTTAGCAATCTAAAGTTGTTGGACTTGAGGTGTGTCGGAGAAATACGTCTAATCCCAAGCGGTATCATTCCACGATTGGATAAGCTAGAGGTATTGTACATGGGGAATTTTCTCTTATTGGGAGCAGCAGACAAGGATATCCAAAGAGGTCATAATGGGAAAAGCTATGGACGTATCACAGAGTTGGACTTCTTGTCTAATTTGACAACTTTACAGCTTTTTTTTGTGGACCCTTGGGATCTACTAGATTTGCAGTGTTTTCGCTTTGAGAAGCTGGAAAGCTTTTATTTGGGTTCGTCCAAAGAAATCGACTATTTGTGCCCATTAGTGCACAATACCATTAAATTAGGAAACTTCTCTGGAATGAAGTGGGTTTTAGGAGCGAAGATTAAGTGCATTGCAAGGAGCACCGTGGATCTTCAATTAGAGGATATAGAAGATTGGACAGATCCTTTCATACTTGAAGAGTTTGTGAGTTTGAATAAACTAGTGTTGAAAAGGTGTAAAGAGCTCGAATATATTACTAATGGGGGATCATTGGGCAAACTTCAGGTACTGAATTTGTCTGAGTTGCCCGCAATGAGATGGTTATTGGTGCATCCCATTGCCCATTTGTGCTTTGTCAACCTTAGAGAGGTTGTAATTACTATGTGCCACGCTATAGAAAGTATCTTTCCGCATTCAGCTGCAAAATGCCTTGTGCAGCTCCAAGAACTAACGGTGAGGTCATGTCTGATGTTGAAGGGAATTTTCTCCGAGGAAGAATTAGGAACAACTACTACAAGCAGAGAAGTAAAAATTATAAGAGAGCCCCCCAATGACATGTTTCAGTTTCCGAAGCTAAGGAGATTGACCCTTATAAAGTTGCCTAATCTTGGTGGCTTTTACAATCTTAAACTTGATGATGACACTATACAGCAACCTCTTTTCAATCCATTGGTACGTTTTTCCTTTCAATCCATTGGTGTGTTTTTCCTTTTCCATAGTTTTTACCCCAAAAATATATCATACCCTTTTAACTTTTGACTGTTTAAAGTTTATATACTCTCCCCGCCCTCCAAAAAAATAATCTTTAGTTTGTCTTCAAAAAAATAGTCTCATTTATTAAAATAATTCTCTGCAGTGCAATTTGAAAAGCTACAACTAAGTAAAGTTACAATGTTAAAAAGTTTAACAAACATTAGGTTTGATGGTCCAATATGATGGTAGAATGAAAATACCTTGATTTATGTGATATTTTGATCCGTAGTACTTAATGGAGAAGAGGTTGTTACAGGAAAAAAAATAAAATATAAAGAGAAACAATTTAGCCAAAAGAGCTATATGTACTCCATTATTAAAGGGCTAATTTGTCTCATTTATTCGCATGTACCTCAATAATCAGCTCAATATTGTCATTCCTTCTCATTCTTTTAAAAAATTTGTTAAGGGCACATCTGTTGGGTATTTTATCAAGATTAATAGGTGAAAGTGTAATTGGAAGAAGAAGTTGTGTCCACAGGACCACAGTCGAGAGGATATTTATTTATGTTTTCAGACAGCTTTGAGATTTTATGATATACGGACTTGAGTAATGTATGTATGAATTTACGAATCCACTAATGGTATTGACTTCGCAGTTATGTTACCTAGGTTGAACATGTTGGAATGTTATTATATGCACCAACTAAAACAGATTGTGGGAGGCGGAATGCTAGAGCTACCTAAGCTTGCTGCATCCGATTGGTTACAAAATCTTGAAGTAATATTTATAGGTAACTGTGATACTTTAGAAACAGTGTTTGATTTTGAAGGGCTACACATTATGAGAGAGAATGCTCATACACTTGGTGAGCTGAAATATGTTAGACTGTGGCAATTACCAAACCTGGAGCATTTAAGTAGGCGAATTCCGAGATAAAATTCATGCTTTTCAAAACCTTGGAAGCCTATATGTGGAGGATTGTGGGCGCTTGGGTTATCTAATCTCATCTTCTATGGCCCACATACTTGTGAATCTTGAAAGCTTGATTGTTAAACAATGTAAGTCCTTGAAAGAAGTAATTAAAATGAATGAAGACTGTGGGGTAAAGAAAATTGTGTTCCGTTCCTTAAGTATAGTAACACTTTATAATTTGGAGAAGCTCTCATCATTTTGCTCCAAAGACCAGCAGTCATTTGAGTTCCCATCACTACGGGAAGTGTACATTGATAAGTGCCCTGAAATGAAGGATTTTTGCGGGCATCTGACTACAAAGAAGCTTCATGGAGTTAAGCGATATCCTAATGATAATAATGATAAACTTGTTTGGAAGGGTGATCTTAATGAAACTGTACGACACTTGAATGCAAGGTATCTCATGTTGCCATGTATAAAGTTCATATCGTTATTTCTGACATTTGATGGAAAGTAAATAAAATTCATCGTGTATTGTTTGTTTGATTTGGTTCATTTTGTTTGCTCTTTGCGGAAACAGGTCAATCCAATGAATCTGAAAGAACATGTTCCCGAGGAAGGTATTGCCGATGAATATGCCGAGCGCCAATGAGGTCTCTCTTTCTCTCTCTTTCCATATGAATGCATGTGTGTATACGTGTACGTCATCCTAGATCTTGGTAAAAATAGTAGTGATAGACTTTCCAGGTGATCAGTAGCCTGAGAGTAGTGATAGCAAGTAGTACATATTACGCTAGCGATATCACTTAGCAAGCAAATAACTTGGTCTGTTATTTTTGTTCATGTAAATACAATGCTTTATTTTGTACACATCTTGTAACTTGATAGTGTGGCAAATCAATATGTAATTATCCTTTAGAATCCTTCCTGTTCAACAATCAAAGACTTTGTATATAAATCAATGATAGACAACAAGAAGAAACACGATTTCTTTTTCTTCTTCCCGGCATCTTTCCTTCTCTGTCTTCTTCTATCTTTTAATTTCTATGGTATCGAGCCTCTTAGTGGCCATGGTAGATAAATAAATAGCATCGTTTCCTCTACCAACACCTATTCCCATCCAAGAATGGGAATCATCGAGCCCCTCTCTTCTCTCTTCTTCAACATACAATCAGTTATGTCCCATTGCCCATCTCACCCAAGAAAACTGATGTGTCCGGCCCAAATCCGGACACAAGGAGAGCATGACGTGCTAGTCACAAGCTCAAGAGTAGGGGCCCGCACAAGCACCAAGCAAAGCGGGCATAGTGCTCGACCAAGGACTGCACCCGATTACTCTAATCCTGGCTTGACCAAGGCCTTGCCTCTGAATGCCTATATTTCTACAAACAAGTATATCTTGTGCGGACAGGCCACGCCCTCAGGCAAGATATCGACCGAAAGCATTAGATCCGTGAGCCCCAAGACAGGTCAAGAGGTTTCCTAATCTGATAAGGACTCTATCCTTATTTACTCCGAAAATCACGCTCATGCCTGCCTATTGCGCCTACAATTTAGGGATTGACTTCCAACCCTAATAGGCAATGTTTGAGCTTAATTCTAGGAGGATTCAATGATTTGAGGCCTATATATACCCCTCCGTAAACCCTAAACAACTACACACTTTTTATAGCCTAAAAACTTTGTCAAATACTTTGATATTTACACGATTCTTACTTTCACGAGAAGTGATTTCGTGAGGCCCTGTCTTGCGTTGCTACTAAGGTGTTCTTTATGTCCTCGGATATATTTCAGGTTGTTCAATCCATATACCAAGCCTAGATATCCACAAATTTGCATTCAGACATCCTATCCTAACACTGATCAGCTTGGTTCTATTGCCGAGAACTCGAAGACTTCAACCCTTCTTCTGCTTTTCTGGTTAACCTGAAGCTGCGATTATAACGACCCGACCCCCAATCTTTATACGAGCCTCGGGTCAAGCACTAACAAAGATATAAAATACCTGCAATCACACCTACTAACCACGGCTACGCAATCACACCATGATAAAACAAAATCACTCTTGTGATTAATATAAACTAGTTTTGTACCCGTGCGTTAAACGCACGTTAGATATTTTATTTATTGAATTATACATAAGTAATAAGTAAAATGAAGAGTAAAAACAATATAAAATAATAAATTAAGGAGAACCGCTTATATATAAACTAGTTAGGTTCATATGCGTTGCACGTGGTGTTATTGAGTTTTTAAAAAGTGATTTGTTAGTTCCTTCATTTTTTTGTTGACTTTTAATTATTAGATTTTTATGTGTTTTAATCTTTACAGTTTTTGAGACTTATAAATTATGTTGTTGTGTGTATAGCATTTCTGATACTTTGTTTTTCGGTCATTTATAATATATGTTTTTAGTCATTGTATAGCAACTTATCTTACACATTTGTCTTTTTTATTGGTTATTTTTAAATTTCTTTTTTCAATACCAAACATTAATTCATTCATTTTTATAAGTGCGATAATTGAAAATAATTGAAACTTACTATCTTAGATAAACACATTGTTGTTGGAGACTTTGTTTATGTCATTTCTGGAATTTATGACTATTTTTTTAAAAAAATATTGTGTTGGAGAATCAAACTCTCAAATTGAAACTTCTTTTTCTTACCAATCTGACATTAAGGTGCACATGAGATTTCGCGTGTAGGGCATTTTGATCATTTTCTTACAATACTTTCTCTGGTTTTATTACCCAAAGAGATACTTCTTTTTCTTCTTCTCCAACAACGCTTTCTCTGTTTCTTCTCCATCAATGACCTCTTATGTAAATTTTAATTGAGATAGAACTCAAGAGTGTATGAATCTTTTATTCAAAATTTTATATTAAAAAATAAATAAAAATAGAGCGAAATCATATCAGATATTAGAGAGATATAACTCAAGATCAGATAATCACAATTAGGTGTTAAGGCCGTCACGAATAAGAACCCACAAAAAATTAAAGTTGTCAAAGCCCCCGATATTTCTCCCTTTCTATCTCGTACAACACAATACATAAGTATACACCACGAATTTCAAAACTCATATTTGAAACAATCACAAATATATACGACAAAGATGAGGCACGCCATGGTTCATTCCGTCTTCATCATCCCTAGCTTTAACTCTAATAAAATTTCACATCGGCACCGTTGATATTGTTTATGGTTTGATTGGACCAAATTATCGATCTTAAACATCATTCGCCACCGTGTCTATCACTACGATTACCAGACATGACATCATCATCACCAAATTTGACATGGAATATGGAAATTCTACAAAATTACGTTGAGGACCAAAGTGGATTTGGTGAATACTTAGGGGGAAATTTGTATTTTGGACTACTTTCGATGAGGCTAAAATATGATTAGCTCCCAAAATTACACAATAAATCTCATATTGCACCCCAACCTACGAAGTGTCTAACTTCCATACCTTATTTTTCTATAAGTCCCACTTTATCCCCTTCTGTCTATGGGTGTTGAAAATAGTAACGGAAAATGGTATGTGCATGTCACATGAAGATTATTTTGATAATTTTTCTTGGGGTGCAAAATGAGATTTGGTTATAACTTCATTATTTAGTTACCTATTTAGTTTTTAAAATATGTTTTTAAATAAAAATAATAAATAATTGCTTCAATAATCCAAAAATAATTATATGGTCAATTTACAATTCTCCTCGCAAAGTATCCACCAAATTGCATAGTGCACCATAACCTAAGGTTTGTCCCAAATGGTATGTGATGCTACATTTTTTTTCCATTTTCCACCCTACCCTTGACGGACGTTAGAAAATTCACTTTAAATACCACGTGATCTTCCACGTGCGGGGCAAAAATTACATTTCCCTTATCTGGTTAAAGAGTAAATGTATTAAAAGGAAAGAACCATAATCTCATATCCTCTCATTCTCTCATTTCTTGGTGCAATCCCATCTTCGGCTCCATCGTAATAGCCGCCATCTCCAGCCCCACCATATATAGAAGCCGCCATCTCTAGCCTAAACCCTTCCCACTTCAGTCACTCTTATCACAGCTCTGGCGCCTACCTCTTTCGATATTAGCCAAATTCTATCTTCGATCTCCCTCATTCTGTCCCCTGCAAAAGTCGCACCTGAAGTAGCAATCAGAGGCTATAGAGTATACTTACTAAAAAGCCTTATAAAACATGGGATTAACAGAAAACCAATAACCCATATCGCCGAATTCATCAGAAAGAGAGACGGGCATGAATTAAGAGAAATAGTAAGGGGTTTTATTGATATACTCTTCAATTTTGTTGAAGAAAATTGGGCATACGATCGTCTTGCATATGACTTAAAACAAAGTATCAAAATTGAGAGGATGTTGAAGAAGTTATGGTTTTAGATGATTTCGACCCCAAAATAGCTGTAATGGTGGTCGGGTTGAATTATTTAAAGAATTATGAGAGAAAAAGTAAAGTTAACTTAAGTCATGTAAGAGGATGAAATGGGGGATGAGAAATTGATTGATTTCAGTGGTGGTTGGGTTTCATCGGAGAAGGTGAGTGGATCCAATTTCATACAAGAAATTGGAGATGAGACGGGTATCTATGGGTAAATTGTTTTCATATCTTTTGTTTGCGTACTTTGTTTTCATCATCAAGATAAAAAAAAATTGATAATGCAATCAAACGCGTATCTATTTACTTGGTTAAGAGAGAGAAATTGAAGAGCGAAATTTGGAGAGAGTGGACAAAACCTAGATTGGGTTAATTTTTGTTTTGGGGACGACTAAAGATCGGAAAACATGATGAGTGTGGGTCGCCCGGACTGTGCCCGCGCCCCGCGCGCCCTTGGATAGGGGTGCACATACGTGCAGATGCGGGACACCACTGCTCTCATTTCATCCTCTCTTGTTATGGGAAAACGAAATTAAAAATGCGAGAGGAGTGCTGTCTAAAATAGCGCATTGGAATGCGTCTCGGTTGACTTTAGTGGATTTTTGATCCACTATGGGAACTTTGAGTTTCCCGCATCAAGTTATCCCTTTTTTTAGGGGATACCAGAATATGGGAATACATCACCCTTTCATTCTCATTTTCCCTTTTTTAGGGGAAAACGGAAAAGTGCAAAAAAGGATGTTGCGACGCCCCCACTATGGATTTTATAAAAATAGTCTTATGGTCCATTTCAGATCACTATGGGAGCTTTGGGTTTCCCGCATCAAGTTATCCCTTTTTTAGGGGATACCAGGATATGAGAATACACCACCTTTTCATTCACATTTTCCCTTTTTTAAGGGAAAACGGAAAAGTGCAAGAAAGAGGTGCTGCGAGACCCTACTGGATCCAAAAAGTTTTAGAGTCGCCATCTTTATTTTAAGACAAAATAAAGCAAAACCAAAAAAAAAAAGAGAAAGAAAAAGAAAAACCAGAGATAAAGAAAACGGGTTCGGAGGCTAAGTTACGAGTTGGGAAAGTGCTAGGCACCCAACTCGCCCTTTCGGTCTCAAAAATAGTTTTTTGCTAAAGTATGCTTATTGTTATATTTATTTAGCAAATAAACAAAGCATTAAAAGACATGAAAATAAAATAAATACATCCGTGACTACATTATTTACGGACTTGCAGCCATTTTCTTACAATAATTACAAATATATTTAAAAATATTTGGACATTATAACGGCTCTTTTACATAATATTTCCTAATCTAATCCGGGCAGCACAACGGCTTATATTAGCTACATTGGTTCGGATTTAAATAATAACTTTTATAAAAATAATGCCCTTAAAGGCTATTACCTTTTAGAGCGGGGTGTGCTCGCTCTGTCCTTCTCGGGAGAGGGAGACTTTTATTGCTGCTGCTGCTGCTGTGATTTGGGTAGAGTGACGGCTTATTTTTGGTAGTTTTGGTTCACTCACTCGGGCAGAATGACAGCTTATTTAGGAAGGTTTTGGCCTTTTTGGTTGGGCGGAATAACGGCTTACTTTTTTTGTTTTTCAGCTCATTACTCGGGCAGAGTAACGACTTACTTTTTTGATTTTGGGCCGGGGAAGTAGGGTGAATGCCTAACTAAAAGGCTAGGGATCACCTTTAACTGGTGGATTTGTGTTTTGGCGGAGTTTGAACGGGGTTTGGAAGCTTTGGTGGGCTACACACACCTATCTCACACCTCTCGTTATTATCTCGGCGTTGTTGAGACATGGAGAATTTTTCACAGCATTTCTTCGCGGATGAAATTGGTCACTAAAGAGGGAGCCCAACACCTTAATTTATAGGTGGAGAGGAGGACTCATCGGGAATTATAAATTCCCACAGCGCGTTTCGTCCAATTGTACACCAGCCTTCGCGAGTTGCACAATGCGTTAAGTCTGAGAGCTACAGTAGCCCCCTTGGCGCCGACTCCTCTGTGGCATGGCGCGGTGCCCACCTTGCTTTTTGGCCGGGCCATGCTACTGTTTAAGTTCCTTTTTTGGCACTTTCCCCCTCGCAATTCACTGTTTTGCGCATCATGCTTTGCCTTTCGCATTTTCGACTCCTGTAACTTGACATTTGTTAAGTTTAAACAATTCTTGATATCACATGTCAGAGTCACATACCAAGGGTACGAAATTGGGGTGTCTACAAAGCCCCTCAACGATGGAGTCTACGGGTAACCCGAGGCTTACTGAGTAGACGAACATCGTTGATAAACAATAGACTCTCCAATTTCGCTCAATTTAAAACTGAGAAAATGCAATGTGTAACGCTTATAATTCACAGTTTATCATGTTATCCAAACTCCATAACCTAGACATATTTAGTCGGTTTTAACAGGTTATCGTAGTTTTTAAGCAGATATTAAAATTAAGTGCTCTGATGGTTAGACCTACTAATGTAGGTTGCCTACGTATCCCTTAATAAAGGAAATCAGACCAAACGTAGTTCAGGCCAAAACCTAAACTGTCACTCGCGCAACGGTCATGCCTACCGAAATAGGCTACCTACGTATCCTTATACAAGGAATCAGACCGAGACGTAGTTCACTCAACCGGGGACCAAATGTTGCGGTGCAAGTGTTGCGTTGCAAGTGCGGCAATGCTAAATGAGCAAGTGCGACAAAGCTTTATCAAATGAGTGCTGCAAAGGTAATTATAACGTGCTGTGATGGTCGCGTCTACCGAAATAGACTGCCTACGTATCCTTAGCCAAGGAATCAGACCAATCGTAGTTCGCCTGCGATGGCGAATGTGATGTCTCCTCGAACGCAATTGCTTTCGGAGAACAAAACCTTTCCTCTCGATCCGGGTTGCGTGTAAGTAAAGTTTCCAACACGCCTAAAATGCATGGAATGCATTGCCTCCTCAGAACGCAGCCTTTCATCGGAGAACAAAGCATTTCCCTCTGATCCGGGGTTGCATGCCCCTTAAGGGAAAGTCTTCCAAACATCAAACAAGTGCACTGAAAAAAGGAAAAAATACCTTCCTTTTCTTACCCTTGCTGTGCCCATGCGGCAATTTGCTGATGTTGTTACTTTGCTGCTTCTTGCTGCTTTACGCTGCTCTTTACTGCTCTTGCTGCACTTTGCTCGGGATTCTTCTTTTGTCACAGTTCCGGCCTTTGCTGGAAAATTCTTTCCCCCGTTCCGCTATGTTTTCAGCTTTAGCTGGAAAATCTTTCTTGATGCTGCTGCATTTTACTTTACTGCTCTTTCCAACCTTGGTTAGAAATTTCCTTTCCTTGCTGCTGCATATTTTGGTACCAGCTGAAATCATCTTTTTTTTGTCTTTTTTTACGCTTTTCTAGCTTCAAATTAAAATTTCTTCTTCTCGCTATTTTTTATTGCATGGCATTTCTTTTTATTGCATGCACTTATAAATTTTTCCTTTTCTTTTCTTGTACATGCATTTTCCCCTCTTCCGATTTTTTTTGTTTTGTTTTGTTTTTTTCTTGTTTTTTTTCTTTTTTTTAAATTATTCTGCATGCTCGTCATTTCTCTTTATTTGCATGCTTATTATCCGTTTATTCTCTTTTTTTTCTTTTTCACTTTCTTTATTCTTTTTTTTTATTTTGCCTGGATATACTTCAGATCTGCTAGATTTTGACACTATTTGACACTTTTGAAGCATTTCTGACTTTATTAATGATGCTTATGCATGTCCTATCTATGCCTAAATGATGCATGAAATTTATGCAATTTATTCTTGTGATGCATGATTGAACTAGTGGTCACTATTTGACCCTATTATGCATGATTTATACTATAAATGCAAATGGGGCTATATGATGCATGTTCTAGGCTAAAACATATTTTTGCATGCTATGTGTTCACGAAACAGACTTTTCCGAATACAATTCATTTTTTCTGAACACATTTTCGGGCACATTTTTCAGATTTTTTTTTTTTTTTTTTTTTTAGGGAAACAGGGGCGGCACCCTGCTAGATTTTATTAAAATAGAAAAATAAAACAAACTTGAGGGGGACAACCAGCCTTACCCTTATAACGGGGGGACAAAGGAGCCTGACCTCGAAATAGATAGAAAGGAACAAACAAAGAGGACTAGGATACTCTAACATGGGATGTCCCACAACTATCTAAAATAATATTTCCTCTAACAAATGGAGGCAAAGTACTAAGAGAAGAAAACTCAGAGTTAATCCCAGAATCTATAGCAAAATTGGCAAGACCATCCGCCACAGAATTGGCTTCTCGAAAGCAATGGCTGAAAGAGAGAAAACAGTCCCGCTGCATGGAAAGGAGAGCTCGAACATAATAATGAAGGGACCAAGGATAATGATGACCTTTGGTAAGCCAATGATAGATAGTTTTAGAATCTATCTCCACTATAACATGAGTAAGCCCATGAGAGTGAACCCAACACACGCCTTGGAATAGAGCCTTTATTTCTGCCTCAGTATTGGTAGCCTGGCCAAAGTAGGAAGCATAAGCGAAAATCATCCTACCATCGGAATTTCTAATAATACCACCTCCCCCGCTGATCCCCGGGTTTCCCCGACAAGCGCCATCAGTGTTAAGTTTGAAAGAATCGCCAAGAGGTTTGGACCAAGAAACAGCCTGAACATGAACAACCTTTCTGGATGCAAAAGAAATAGGGATGCCAGAAGTGCTGTGCAAGACAAAATAATTACCTTTACCCATGATGATAGAAAGATCACTGGAGATAGAATGAATGATAGAGGATAAAGAAAACTTGGCATTATTGAAGATAATGCCATTTCGAACCTTCCATATGTGCCACAGGATGAGCGAAGGCAGAAATTTATGAGTGGCAGAAGATGAAGAAATCCAGCCTGCCATGCATCTTTGTTGAATAGAGGCGCCCGTAATGGGAAGACCATGAGAATAGCTGAAGGCTGCCCAAATAGAAGCAGCAATGTGACTGAACAGAAATAGGTGATCGAAGGTTGTTTCAAGAGGGCCGGGCAGCACATTACACGGGAGGCAAGGCGAAAACCTTTACTAAGCAGGCCTTCATCAATAGGAAGCCTTTTGAGAAACAGCCGCCAAAGGAAGACGCCAATCTTCGAAGGGAGAAACTTATGCCACATAAACTTGGAAGACAGCCATGTAGGAGAAGCTGGCACAACAACCGTAAGGGCCGACGAGAGAGAGAACTTGCCTGAAGAAGAGGCTGTCCAGCAAGGGATATCCAACTGATCGGAAAGCTCAATACGCTGAGATGTGATAAACTTTCGAGCAAAAGGCGGCAGAATAGAGGAAGCCACAGCGGATAGATTGTGCCCCGACTGATCAAAAAGATCTTTCACCTGAGAAAGAGAGCAATCTGGAGGACGCGTAAGCAACTGACCAGGCAGCCATTTGTCAAACCAAATCGAACAGTTACCCAGACCAATATTCCAATGGATGTAAGGCTCGGCAATGGGCTGAATAAGTTTGAGACGATGCCAAATGTGAGAGCCGTTAGGAGAGGAGAGGGTGGCATGTATCGAGGAGCAGTAGCGAGCTTTAAGAAAATTAGACCAAATGTTATTTTCTGTACGGAATCTCCACCAGAGTTTCACTGAATAAGCCCGAACCAAATCTGAAACCGAAGGAATGCCCAAGCCACCCATATTCTTCGGTTTGCAACATTGATGCCAAGCAATCCAATGGGCTTTGTGAGAGCCCTCAGGGCCTCCCCAAAAGAAGTTAGCAAAGACCCGATCCAAAAGACGAATGACAGCTTTAGGAGGCTCAAGAGAAGCAAACAAGTAAGCCGAAACTGATTGAAGAACATGACGGATTAAGGTAATTTTTCCTGCATAATTGAGGAACGATCCCAGCCAAGACTCCACTTTGGATTGGAGTTTAATAAAGAGAGCGTCAAAGATGGTCTTTGATTTGCGGCCAAAGTAAAGAGGACAGCCTAGATAGATGATGGGGAAGGAGCCCAATTGAATACCCAACGAGGAAGATATGCGACTAGCCCTGGCAGATCCAACTGAAGGAGCAACATAAATACGACTTTTGGATTTATTAATTAATTGACCAGACATGAGCTCATAGAGATGCAGAACATCAAGATGTTTTTGAGTCGACCAACGATTGCCATTGCAAAAAATAATCACATCATCAGCAAAGGAGAGATGAGAAATAATGGGACATCCGCTAAGAGAGGAAAACCGAGCTCGAGCGAAATTAGAATGGAGAGCATTAAGGCTCCTACTTAGCACTTCAGCTACAAGAATGAAAAGGCTAGGAGAGATAGGATCTCCTTGACGCAGCCCTCTAGAAGAATGAAAGTAGCCAGCTGGGGAGCCATTGATGAGAATGGAGAACCAATTATCAGAGATCAGCCGCCAAATAAGATCTATGAAGGTTTCGCAAAAACCGAACTTGCGAAGAACCTGAGTGAGAAACAGCCAGGAGACTCTATCGAAGGCTTTAGACATGTCCAATTTAATAGCAATGTTGGATCCATTAACACTTTTCCCCAGGAAGGAAACAAGCTCCTGAGCCAGAAGCACATTATCCTGAATAATCCTACCTTTAGTGAAAGCACTTTGATTAGGAGATATGAGCATAGGAAGGTATTGAGCCAGCCGAGTCGCCAGAATCTTGGAGATGATTTTCTGGCAGAAATTACAAAGGCTGATAGGTCTCAGATCCTTGAAAGAAGTCGGCGAATCAACTTTAGGAATTGTGACTATAAGGGTGCTGGTCCAAGAGCGAGGAAGAGAGAACCCCGCGAATATGGGACAAAACAGATATATTTTATGCCCTAAAATTTATTTTTCATGCATGCTTATGCTGTAGTGACATGGTAAATGCCATGAGAATATTTACTTTCATGATTAGTGGCATTTTATTTTCTTTTTAGCGCACCCCTAATGCAGCTTATTGGATAAT
Organism: Codonopsis lanceolata; assembly: GCA_013146195.2. NCBI lineage: Eukaryota > Viridiplantae > Streptophyta > Magnoliopsida > Asterales > Campanulaceae > Codonopsis > Codonopsis lanceolata. The sequence continues at coordinate 13,930,734 of CM028382.1, read as the reverse complement.
AAATGCAAATGCTAGATGCATGTATTATTTTATTTGATACAAATGCAATGCATAAAAATTATAGGATGCGTACTAACATGATGCATGAGCACTCTTTTATCCTATTATGCATACTATAATACAAAAATGCAATAGATATTTTTAAATGCAAAATACACTTTTATGATACCTAGAATGCAAAAACGTTTATTTAGATGCAAAACAATACATATAATCTTTTTTTTAAAATTCTTTTATCTTTTTTTTTTGAAATATTAAAACTTGAAAAATATTTATTTATTTATTTATTTATTTGAAGTTAGGATAAGAATAGCTTACCTTACTCACCTTTTCTATGCTTGGGTGGCTGCTGCAGATCGATTCAGCTGATTTTGACATTTCTGCCACTCTCGCTTCTTCAAGCTAGAGACTTTTTTTTTATTCTTTATTTTCTTAAATGATATATATACAAATATTTATTATTCAATGTAATGCAATATATGATGCAGTAAATTAAAAATGCAGACTCAAAACGCACGCACAAAGTAAAGCTATATCGACATCTAATGGGTAATGACACACTGTATCTCAGAAACGGATTTTAAAGGAATATACCTTCGGGCTCGAGCGGGCTTCTCTTTTATTTTTCTTTTTTTTTTCATGATAATATGCGGGGAGAGGAAAAAGGCAGTCACCTCCTCCTGTTCTCGGCCATATAATTGTTGCAGGGCTACACTTGGCATAAGACTATTTTCATCGCCCCTGCATTTTTCTTCGCAATCAGACAGGGCAGCAGTGAATGGTCAGAACCAAAGTCGTTTGGTTGTTTCAGGACAATGGCAGTGTGGATAATGAACAGGACAAGGACACTTCTGGTGCTTCTCATTCTGATGAGACTGAGCCTTTTCTGTGCCTTGCAGAAGAAGTATATGGGCCCGGCTGGGCGGACGCCGCAGACATTGATGGATCACTTTGGGGCTTAGGCTGCAAAAGAGAGGATAGTTTCTGGGGAAACAAGGGGGGATATAGGCAATAGATAGATATGTACATGCAATCAATGTATAACCTAAATTTCTTAAGCAAATATTCCTAAGTTGCACCTTAGGACCTGAAAATTTTATATTTTAATGTTTTATTGTGAGCTTCCTGTCGTGGTCTTTTTTCTTTTCTTTTGTTAGTCGAGCCCCCTTGCATGCTGAACACTGGAGGTAGGATGTCGAGGTTTCAAAGAGTGCTTTCCTCCCCTTTTTGTTTTATGACCTCGTTGATCTTGGCCACAAAATTGTTGAAAATGATTTTACATGTTTGCTTGAAAAGAGTTTCTCTACACCATTTGCTGAAATTTTAGAACATGAATTTCCAGAACTTACTACCTCTGGACCTATTCCAGAATCACTACAACAAAAAAGGCCTTTAACAACGTTTTAAAAACGTTGTAATAGAGCTTTTACAACGTTTTGCAAAACGTTGTATTAGGCAACGTTGTAATAGGCCCTCCTTTTTTACAACGTTTTTTAAACGTTGTAATAGACTCTTTACAACGCTTTAAAACGTTGTAAAAGACTCTATTACAACGCTTTTTAAAACGCTAATAGAGTCTATTACAACGCTTTTTAAACGTTGTAATAGAGTCTATTACAACGTTTTAAAAACGTTGTAATAGGCTCTATTACAACGTTTTAAAAACGTTGTAATAGACTCTATGACAACGTTTAAAAAACGTTGTAATAGACTCTATTACAACGTTTAAAAAACGTTGTAAAATCTATTTTTCAAAAAAAATAAATAGCAAGTTTGTTCCAATTTTGAACCCCCCCAACCTGTCACGGCGCTACTTATAGGCAGACGAATTCTGCAGTCCACAAAAAAAACGTATAAAGAGCATAGCCATCCAAGGGCACTACATGTATAGGCAACCCATATCTAACAAACTGCAGAATATTTCCATTTGCATTTGCCACTTTCTTTCCTTTGTCTTTGTCGAAACTAGGACATTTGCAACGCTATCAAGGAGCTCATTCAATAACAGCTCATCTAAATGCTTTGTGAAATCAGAAATTTCTGGTTTCGAGCCATATACTCGAAAAGAAAGCGCATGAAAATTCATATAGTTTGTTAATACAATTTTTAAAAATTCACATGTTGACATGGAAAAGACCAATTATCTGAAGATCAAGACACCAAAATAACTGAATACAACACCTTTGGCTTTGGACATACCCAGAGGCACAAATAAGGTGCTCTGCATACAGCTAAAATTACTACTGATCGAAAGAGCAAATAAAAAACATGCAATAACTTTTTTTATTAATATAGATATCAAAAGTTATCCGCCTAAATTCCCAAAGATCGTACATGAATAAAGACATTCGGTGTCTAGCACGTAGACAAAACATATATAACTTTAACAAGAACACAACTCTGTCCCGCCAACGTCATACAAATCCCAATATATATAGACACACACACACACATACTAGGATAACTGTTATAAGTGCAATACTATCTCCTTTTGTCTTACTTCAAAGTAAAGGCAGAGAAAGTAAAGCATGGAAGAACTCATTCCCATGGGAACTTGTTATGTTGCAACAATATAGTAACCGTTAAACTGAAGCAGCAAATTTTGCTACATCAATCATAATATATAACACTTCTGTAACACCTTAGAAATAGTCAATGCAGTTGGAAACGTTTATGCACATATAACTCGTACCTTAGAAATAGTCAATGCAGTTGAAATTATATATATGCCTTGTTACATTTAAACTTGCTAGAAGCTATAAAAAAATACGTCTCACAATCAGATCTATAATCATTCTTGAAGGTCTGATTTGTGTTTGAAATTATTACTCTCTGAACCTGAACTTTCGCCTGAACTTGCTCTCAAGCTTAACTTATCTGAAATAGGTACCATAAGCTGACCAAGGCCATAAGGGTATAATACTCCACCTGTCCTTTTTCCACACATAATTTGAGGAAAGTGATCATTTTGTTTGAGGTTATGGTGATTTAACATCACCTTAGTTCATTAAAACCAATTACTGGTTCGATTATGCAGCCTATTAACATAATAACAGTGGCTTCTAATATAAAAGCCTCTCTAATATGTAACCATGCAGAAAATATATTACCTGCAATGTTGTTGCACTTTGTAGGACAAGATCCTAGCTCCTTAGGTAAACCATTCACATCAACAATCCCAGTTACACTTGAAGAAACTTCCATTTGTGCTACCCGTGATTGTTTAGAACAATTACTGTTAGTTCTTGCCACTTTCCCAGATTTCCTTTGTGATTGCTTAGCCTCTGATCTAGCCACCAACAAAAGAGAACTGCTAGTATCTCAAAGTATGAAACTGTCCACATGTCCACAATTTCAAATTCTTCTAGCAGTAACTCAAAGTATGTCTCAGCACTTCAGCCTCATTACTTGAATCCCTAATTATCACATATGGTAGAACAAAACAACTGCACAAGTCGTATCCAATAAATCCATGAATAACGGAGCTCACCTGGCAGTCACCAGAACCAACACGAGCAAAAATACAGTCCGGAACAGAAATGCTGGCTTTATCACAAGGAACAAAGGAACCAACTTGTGCCATCAGGATGTTCACGCCAACCTGTATGCCAAGCAGAACAGATAGATCTAACAAAATGATAACACTACAAAATATAGCAAAGTAACACTATCAATTTAATCCATAACTCCACTGAAACAGTCTCAATTTTTGTTAGTTTAAGGTTGCTCAATGGACTGTTTTATACACTGAAGCTTTGGAAGTGAGCAAATTTTGCGACATAATAAGATATCAAACAGTAATATTGGCCATTCACACATCAATTCAATGGTATACCTCGAGATCAATGAAGGATATGTCAAATTAAAACATGGTGCTAATGTAGTACAAGTAATTGTTTTCAATGCAGAAAAGTAGTTGTTATTAACTTGGATCCTGCGAATGATTCATTGCCGTATCCTTTAAAACTCTGCCTTACTTCCTCGAAATAATTACCTTTACTTTGATTATAATAGTGTTCTTGTTCATAAAGAATTTTGTCATTTTATTCTTCACTTGTTTAATTCCATAGTTGCCAATTGATTTTTAGTCTTTCTCTGTATCTGTTGTATCCAATCAAACTAATGTTTAAATTAGATAGGAGTGGACCAATTGAGATATAGGCTGCTTTTTCCTGATTTATTGATGCCAAATATACTTACTTATTTTCTACTTTACACATGTTTAAACTTGTACAAATGGATGTAAACATGCTAATGTTCATACCAAATAATGCTTGATCAAGACTCCTGTTTTCAAGATACTCATAAACAAGAAGTCGTTTATCTGCCTCAATGCAGCATCCATACAGTTTCACAAGGTTACGATGCTGAACAGCAGAAATTGTGGCAATCTCGGCTACAAACTGACTTTTTCCGTGGTGGGATGCTACAGACAGTTGTTTAACAGCTATTGCTTTACCATCAGCCAGCGTCCCTTGTTGATCATGAAAATCAGAGTGGAAGATAAGAATGTTGAGAACTTGTGAATTCTGAACTCTGAACCAAAGTTTTTAATGCAATGCTCCATTTATAGAAAGGAAACAAAAACCTGTCATATATATATATATATGTGTGTGTGTGTGTGTGTGTGTGTGTGTGTGTGTGCATGATTTATCTGTCTTATTCCTTGTTGGACCCATAAGCATCATAGAAAACTGGCTTATAAAGAATATCACTTAACAGTTTCATCACATACTGGAATGACTTACTTTGTAAACAGGTCCTAATCCTCCCTCCCCGAGCTTATTTTCTGGTTTAAAATCATTTGTGGCATCTCTTAGCTCAGCATAACCAAAGGTGTTTGGTCTGGCATCCATGCCAAAGAAATCTGAAGATTTGCAGGAGTAGAGATTCTGAGTCCAGATCATAGGAAAAAAACGGAAAAAGCTTAACTGGTTCATGCAGAATCTAAAACTGGGGATGCTTTAAAAAGACATGATAGACATTAAAGCATCCAGGACAATAGAATCTATCAAAAAGTCACACAACAATTTGAAAAAGAAAAACAAAGATCATTCTTCACTTTTTTACCTTCATCATCAAAGGAATCCCGACCTTTTCTTCTTTGGACTAACCAATATAAGGCCAACAAGGACAGAAAGCTTACAACTGCAATAGGAACAACAATTCCCACAATCAGACCGGTCCTATTCTCCTTTCTGGAAGGTGGGTTGTTACTGACAGTAGGATTGAAGTCTACAAAAGTTGGTAAATGAAAAGTAATCAGATATAAAAGATCATATTTAAGTTAGCGATTATATTGAAAAAGGAGTATGCTAAATTACTTGGTGTGGCACTGATTGCTGAAATTAAAGGCCCATATGCACCTTGTACAGGTATACAGCAAGTGCCTTTTCCAGCCCAGAAGAGATGGATCTTGAGGTAGTTCCGAGATACATGAACAGTGAATTCTCTTGAAACAGGACGGTAAGAGGCTCCCCCTGCCTCTCTTCGTATATCAAAATCTCGCCTTACACGGACACCCTGCTTGGAACAAAGTTTGTTTGAACAAATTGTACCAAAAAGAAAAGGAAGAAAAATAAATTGTATCCGAAACTTATTCAAGCAGGGGTTCTATACTAAAGGACTGATCAAACACTGACCTGGATATATATGTCAAAGACTCGTCTTCCAAGACTTTGCCAAGTAGAGGATCGTCAATCTCTATCTCTGAAAATCGGAGGGTCACGGTATAGCTGCCGTTCTCTAGCCCCAAACCATAGTATCTTAAAGATCCAGCCGAAATCCGTGCTTCCCGGAACAGTTCCGAATCTAATGTCGGGAATTGGCGTTCATTAGAGATTGCATACTGTTGATTGTGTCTACTTGTATGCAGTCCGACATTGCTGACGGTCCACCTATTAGTGGGAGCCACATAATATGTTGCTGGCCCTAGAGTCTCATTATCCCTCTCATATAGTATCCTATTAGAAGATGTAATTTGTGGACCACCACACTTGATTCCAAAGTTATAATCTGCAACCATCATGAAAGATGAACTTCTCAGTTAAAAGAATTTGTGATTCTATTAACACAGTGTCAAATCACACTCACATATTGGAGGATTTCGATAGCAAGGAAAGTTCCGTTGAAGACAGTTCAATCCTGATGGCAGAACACTGTAAACAGAAGACGTATGCATTTAAATCAGTGGAACTTTGTAGGACAAGATCCTAGCTCCTTAGGTAAACCATTCACATCAACAATCCCAGTTACACTTGAAGAAACTTCCATTTGTGCTACCCGTGATTGTTTAGAACAATTACTGTTAGTTCTTGCCACTTTCCCAGATTTCCTTTGTGATTGCTTAGCCTCTGATCTAGCCACCAACAAAAGAGAACTGCTAGTAACTCAAAGTATGAAACTGTCCACATGTCCACAATTTCAAATTCTTCTAGCAGTAACTCAAAGTATGTCTCAGCACTTCAGCCTCATTACTTGAATCCCTAATTATCACATATGGTAGAACAAACAACTGCAAGTCGTATCCAATAAATCCATGAATAACGGAGCTCACCTGGCAGTCACCAGAACCAACACGAGCAAAAATACAGTCCGGAACAGAAATGCTGGCTTTATCACAAGGAACAAAGGAACCAACTTGTGCCATCAGGATGTTCACGCCAACCTGTATGCCAAGCAGAACAGATAGATCTAACAAAATGATAACACTACAAAACATAGCAAAGTAACACTATCAATTTAATCCATAACTCCACTGAAACAGTCTCAATTTTTGTTAGTTTAAGGTTGCTCAATGGACTGTTTTATACACTGAAGCTTTGGAAGTGAGCAAATTTTGCGACATAATAAGATATCAAACAGTAATATTGGCCATTCACACATCAATTCAATGGTATACCTCGAGATCAATGAAGGATATGTCAAATTAAAACATGGTGCTAATGTAGTACAAGTAATTGTTTTCAATGCAGAAAAGTAGCTGTTATTAACTTGGATCCTGCGAATGATTCATTGCCGTATCCTTAAAACTCTGCCTTACTTCCTCGAAATAATTACCTTTACTTTGATTATAATAGTGTTCTTGTTCATAAAGAATTTTGTCATTTTATTCTTCACTTGTTTAATTCCATAGTTGCCAATTGATTTTTAGTCTTTCTCTGTATCTGTTGTATCCAATCAAACTAATGTTTAAATTAGATAGGAGTGGTACTATTGCTGTCAAGCTATTATATGCAGCAGTAATTTTTTAAGCTGACACACTTGAAATTTCTTGTGCAGATCACTATCTTCTCTTTGATTTCCCTGGCCAAGTAGAACTATTTTTCCTTCATTCAAATGCCAAGAATGTTATTACAAAGCTTATAAAAAATTTTGGATGTTAGGGTACGTGATTCTTGTTTGTTGCCTATTCAATTATTCAAATGTGGAAAGTTTGTGGATTGGTTACTTTCCTGCAAGACCATTGCAATTTAGATTGGTGCTACAGTTAACTGCAGTGCACTTAGTAGATGCCCACCTATGTAATGACCCTGGGAAATATGTTAGTGCATTGCTCCTCTCCCTATCGGCAATGTTGCATATGGAACTGCCCCATGTCAACGTTTTATCCAAGATTGATCTAATTGAGAGCTACGGAAAATTAGGTACGGGAGAAGTTTTGCATTATATTTAAACCATGATCTCCCATTAACTACCCTTCTTGATCCTTGTACTGCAGCTTTCAATCTTGAATTTTATACAGATGTCGGAGATTTATCTTACTTACAATATCACCTGGATCAAGATCCTCGCTTTGCTAAATACAGGTGGGTTGCTCATTAACCTTTTAAGCAAGATTATTCGATTAAGATTAACATTTTCTTCTGATATTCACTTACATAGGCCTGCAAAGTTGGATGCATGAGAACAAAGTATTACAGAGTAAAGATTTTTTGCTATTGGGATCCTAGTGTCTACTAACAATTTACAATACATCCTTGAGATTTAGTATTTGAATGATGGGAATAAGTCGCCTGTTCTATGTACTTTTATACTTGGGAGTTGGGATTATTAGTTGAGAGAATGCACATAATGAATGTATTTGCCGCTCCACTTCTCTGATTGCAGGAAACTCACCAAGGAACTGTGTGAAGTTGTAGAAAACTATGGTCTGGTCAACTTCACCACCTTAGATATTCAGGCATGTGACTTCCCTTTCAATTCAGTAATTCTTTGCTTACTTCAGTTAGTTGATGTTGTTGTGTGCTTGAAATTCATTTTCACTTGTTTGACTCCTTTATAGGACAAAGAGAGTGTAGGGAATCTTGTGAAGCTGATTGACAAGAGCAATGGTTACATATTTCAAAGCATTGAGGGGAGTGTAGTTGAATTCAGTAAAATTGCTACTGGTCCGGTTGATTGGGATTATTACAGATATCCTTTTTCTTAAACTGAAAGCTGCTTAATCGCTTTCATTTTGTTTTAACTAAAAATTATTTTTTCCTCATATACCACCAATCCAATAGAAAGTTCTGAGTCATTGTGAATCCATCTTATATCTATATGCTATGTGCACTATATACCTAGGAGTTTTCTGAATTCATGATAATTCAAATGCAACTAATTTAACAGCAAATTCTGACTTATGTTCTAGACTTCTAAGGGACACAGTTAATTATATGTGAATTCATTCACGTGATATATAAATGCCCTCTCTGGGAGGTTGGTTTTTCACATGTTTCTTTATTATGTTAAGTTAAATTGATGATTTTAATAATTGGGTGGAAATTATACTATTACCAGTTCACTTGGCTGAACCTTTGATAAATTTTTGACAGTACTTACTTGATGCGTCTTGATTGCAAGAAAAAATATTCACCATCAATCAGTTACACTTGATGGGTGTGTTCTCTCTACAAACTCACCTGGGTATGCCCCCTGCTCCCTTCTCAGGCAGCCCCAACCCAAGTTCAAACTCGCCGCCAGGGGAAGTGATGTCAGCCATGGTCAAGAGCAATGCTATACCCTTCACTATCCTTTCTGAATCAAATCAAATCATGACAAGCAACACAAGAACCTTAACTATCTTTTGCACCACCACAGCCCACGGCCACCATTGTTGATATTGACGCTGAAACATGTTCGTTTACAGTGCATCTTTCATTTTTTTCCCCTATTTTTCTAGGCTTTCAAAGGTGACTATCCTAGAAGATAAATATGGTGGGATCAAATACTATCTAAACATGATTTGAACTCGTACGAGGCAATGTATACTCGGTAGTTATTTAAAATGCTATGCAATTTCAATTCACGCCAATTATTTATGTGTGTATTAGCATGAAATGGAAACAACGTACACAGCTTTTAACTGGACAGTACATTGTCTTGAAAGGGGTATTAATTCAATGACACCAGAAAATCATATACTCCATCTCTGTCTGTATAGTAGCACCTGATAAAACTCTATGGTGCTCTCAGGGGGCACTAGCGTTAGCGTTAGCGTGCTAGCTTAATTTCTACTAAAAAATCTACTTCCATATGTGATACGGAGTAAAAGGCTAGAACCAACAAATCTGTTCCAGCAATTTGAACAGCCCAAACATGACTCAAACCTACCAAAAATGTTTGTAAACTAACCAATTAGTCCCAGCTTTTGGACTGCCCAAGCCGCCAATTAATCCTCCAATTCAGCCACAAAATCTACTCAAAAACCCTTGCTAAAACAGCCCTTAATCTAACCTTGAAACACCAATTTCGAACAGCCTGTACACTGCCCAAGCTGCACGCCTAGGCTGCCCAACCTTGAAACTAATCTGCCATTAGTTTCCCATTGAGATAGTTTCCTATTCTTGTTTTAGTTGGTTAGGGAAGTAGTTAGTTTTTTAATTAGTATAAGTTTCTTTTCCTCCAAGTTTGGAGTTCCTTTTTCAATTAGAAGTAGGATTTTTT
>CM028382.1:13845942-13920704 GCA_013146195.2 Codonopsis lanceolata | reverse complement strand
GGCCGCATTGGCTTGCTATTGAAATCGAGTAGGTTCTCAGTATGAGTCGATGAATTCACATAACATCGATGGCACTAACTAGTAAATGCAATTGTGTTGCAGGCTCTTAGCGGCCGTGACTATCATATCCTACTTGTATGATTTACTTTACGCACTTATGTGAATAAGGTGCTAAGTGTTAAATGATGATAACATGCCATATTTGTAATAAATGTCATGCTATAATGTGGACATGCATATTTTGGGTAACTTACTAAGTCTTTCGACTTACTCTATTTGTTTGCTTTGTTTTCCTTAGATCAAAGCCGGGTGGCGTTCACGCTAGATTCACGCATTCGCTTGGGCGTTGTGAGCAAGGTTGCTCTTTTGGACATTAATTGGTTAATCTTGTATTTTGGAAAGGGCGATGGGAAGCAAGTCATGTAGACTTAGCTTGGGTTTTTGTGTTGTAGTAACTTATTATTAATACTTGTAATCTTTTGGTATGCAGCTATAAGTCGAGCTTGTTTATATGTGTGTATGGTTCATCATAGTTTCTTCCGCTAAAGCGTTTAAAGTATTGTTATTGTTATTGTCTCAGGCATGTTGTGGCCGTTGAGGTTTATTAAGCATGTGTTAATTGTAGGAGTAGTTGTTGGGTTCATTTATGCGTCGCCGATGACTTGTTTAATTCGAGGTTGTTTTCGGCCAAGTGTAGCCGAGTTGTTAATTGTCTGAAATGTTGCGCCACGTGAATTTTAAAACCCTACTTATGCATGCTTATGTGTTTAACTTGATTATTTGGACGGCGCGATCCGGGATCCCGCATTGGGGTTCGGGTCGGGCTGCCACACCACTAATCCAGAACCCATACACTACCCAAAACCCACCAACCCAGAATCCATATACTACCCAAAGCCAACCAAACCAAAATCCCTATATTATCCAAAACACAATAACCCAAGACTTTTATCCAACCCAATACCCATATCCAGCCCAGAATCCTTATAATGCCCAAATTCCATTAACCCAGAATCCATATATTACCCAAAATCCACCAGCTCAAAATCCCTACCTTCAACCAGAAAATAACCCAGCCTTCCTAAATCCAGCCAGTATATACCAAAAACCAACTCCCCCAGCCACCAAAATGGAGGCTGACATGGAAAATATGAAGGCCATGATGCTTAAGCTCCTCAATAAAGGGGAATTTTCTACTCGGGCCCTAACATTGCAACCCTCAGCAATACTTCCCTCAAAGTTCAAAATGTTTGACATAGAAAAGTTTGACGGGACTGAATGCCCCATATCCCATTTACGATCTTATTCCACTGGCATGCAGTCACGGGGAGCTAGCTTTGAGGCTATGGCTTCCAATTTTCACCTCACCCTGGTAGGAGGCGCCAAACAATGGTTAATCTTTGTCGATAGCAAGCCATGAATACTGAGACCGAGATAGCGAGAAGCATTCCTCGAAAGATACAAAGATAATACCGATCCACGAAAATAGGAGGGACCTTGAATCGTGCACCCAGACAAAAGAAACTTGCGCCGAGTTTGCAGTCAGGTGGAAAAGAAAGCTGGCGCAGACCTTTGACAGACCCGATCCGGCCGAGTCATGCCGGATGTTCATCAAAAATCTCCAACTCATTTACCTGGAACACATGCGTTACCTCCACTGTACCAATTTCAAAGAAATAGTGGAGATAGGAGCCCGTATTGATGATGATATACGGACTGGCCAACTAAAAACCAATACGTCCTCCAGTTCTTTCCGTTACTCCAAAGGAAAGACAACCGCACCAGCTCCAGCCGTCAATATGGTAGGGAATGCCTCAACCCCATTTTCTACCCAAAATTATAGCTCTGTTCCATGGTATTATGGGTCGGGGAGATGCATCAATACAATGGGAGCAAACAATGGCCCGGCGAAACTTGAAATCGAGAATAGGGAAAACCGACATTTTGATGAACTGCAAGCTCCCCAATCTGTGATACTACGGGGGCTAATGGCACAAGGAGTATTGAAGCCATTAGAAAATTATAAGCCACCTGATCCCCCGGGACTTGGAACCATGCCCGATCTTGTGAATATCATCGCTCAATGGTCACCTCACCGATGTGTTACACCTCAAACATGCTATCCAGGACCTAATAGATGACAAAGTTATTGAAAAGCCTCAACCCAGACCAAATGTAGTCAATAACCCTCTGCCTCAAATCAATATGATTGAGGTTCATGAAAACCCTTCCGTGCCCAAGTTTGAAATAAATAAACACCCACTTCCATATATCCTCATTCCTATTCCTCCACCCTTATCCATAAAAGAGCTTAACTGTAATATGCTCTCTTGGGACACCATCCTTGGTAGCCAAAACACCGTAACATTGAAAAAGCCACTTGGGTTGGTGGAGATGTTAGCCACCTTACCGATCCGGTAGAGCCTACCGGCCGGACCACGAAAGAGGTGACCACTGCGGAAAAGATCAATAACGGATATTGGGGCTAAAAGCGTGGAAGATTCCTTATTAGCTCGGATGAAGAAAACTCAGGCCAACATTTCCATCGGGGCTTGCGTGTGCTTCAAGACCCACCGTGATACATCGCTAAGTCACTAAGCTAGCGATCGTTCCTATTGAAACCTCCCCAATGAGCTCACGGATGATCGGGAACATTCATTTCGGGAGCGTGATAATGTTTACCGATCTAGACACTGCCCAGGAAGGAACTAACCACATTGATGCTCTTCACATCACGTGGGAATTTTGGAGAAAGCGGGTTCCCCGAGTTTTGATAGATAATGGGTCTTCACCGAATGTATGTCACCGCCAAGACACTAGCCAAGCGGGGATAAAAATATCAGAACTCACTCCTTCCTCGCATAAGCAGTTAAGGCATACGACAACACTAGTCGATGTGTCTTGGGGTGGTCATTTTAATGTTAGCGTTGGGCCCTTAAACATGCCGTTGAATTCCAAGTCCCGGATATTCCAGCCACTTTTAACTTTGTTGTTGGGACACCCTTGGATTCATGGGGTAAAGGGGGTAGCCTCTTCATTACACCAGCGTGTCAAATTCATCCACGATGATCATATAGTAATCATTCTGGCCGACAAGATCGTGGAAAATAAGGAAAGCGAGGATGTCCCAATCCTCGAGATAGAACATGAAGACAACGGTATTTTCCTCGGTGGCTTTGAGGTTATCCCAAGTATGTAGTCAACGCCATTGAATATGGCCGAAACCGACATCATTGGAAAGAAAGTTACTTCCACTAGGAAACATGGTTCCTTTAAACATGTTCAGAAAAATGAATTATATGCTGGTCTAGGTCTCAGAAATCGCAAGGGCTAGTTAATTTAGTCCAAGATGAACTTAAGAAATGTATCCCTCCTTTCGGTCTAGGATACACGCCTACTCAAATTAAGTAGCCGCGGTCATGAAACGTAAACGTAAGAAAAGAAAGGCGAGAAATGAAAGCGACTTCCTTATGAATATCCCCTCTCCCCATCAAAAACCTTAAATGGTTATTTTGTACGAAAGGGGGAGATTGAAGCCTATCTTATGTTTCCTGAACCCTGGATAGACCAGAATGGGAAAAGATGCCCTGGTTGGGAAGTCTTTGATGATGTCAGTATTCTCTCAGATGATATGGAGCAAGTTACCCTGGAGCCCCGTAGCACCAATCATAAGACTGTCACCATTGAAAATACTTGGTCTATAGACCAAGATGATTATGCTCTGGCCCTGCTACATCATGACGGTCTAGGAGACAGCTTTCTAGGTATGATAGACGGAGGCACTGATTATGAAAAGCTCCTGGCGAGGTTCGAGTCTATTTCTAATAAGCCTCTGAACTGGTACACCACGACCGGTCAACTCCCGACTCATGAGACACTGTAGGCCGCCGGATACACTATCCCGATCCTTTTCCTAGCCTTACGGATTTGGTCATCTATCAATCCGCTCCCTACAATTGAGGATCTCAAACCCAAGGTCCTCAATCATGTAATAAACCTTGTACGTTGTGCTTTTAATAATAATCTAAACGTCTTTGCTTATTTCTTAGTTGCACCTGCATTAAAAGACACATTAAAAAAATTTATAATAATGAGTCATTTAAAAGGACCCAAAAAAAAAATGTTTGCTTGAGCTTGTAAAGTCAGTAGAGCCAGAGACATCATCAACAACAACTGAAGACTGATCCACCATCAATCTGGGGGCTGGACAATGAAATCAAAAGAAGTCAGAATCGACAACTACCAGCAAGGATAACACTCATGGATCTCATCGAAAAGTTCGTGGACATGCTTACCTGGTCCTATGAAGATGTGTCAGGGGTAGACCCAGCCATAGCCAAACACCGGATTCCCATATATCCGGATGCTCGGCCAATCAGACAAAAGCTCCACCGCATCAAGACAGAATGGTCACTACAAGTTTAAAAAGGAAAGCATAAACAACCGATACGTCAACTCCATTCGGGTAAAAAAAAAATACAAAAATACAAAAAAAAAGGGGGTAAAGAAAAAAAAAGTAAGAAAAAAAAGAAATAAAAAATATATATACCCGATCTGGCTGTCCAATATAGTGATCATTCCCAAGCCCAACAGTTTTTTTTTTATCAACGACATGCTGAGTTATAGTCAAATCAAAGGCAGCAGGAGACCAAGAAAAGACCTCATTTACCACCCCTTTGGAGTAACCTACTGCTATCATATCATGCCGTCTGAGCTAAAAGATACCGGGGCTACTTATCAAAGGCTGCTACCCTTCTCTTCCACGATGTGTCGTATATTGTCAAAAGAATCCGGGAGATGTCATACTCCCACAAGCCAAGAAAGAAGACCTTGTTCACCTCCAATCTCAACAAGTTCAAAAGGTATGGTGCTCGATCTACTATCCGGCAAGTGCTTCTTCTCTCGGCCCATTAAGTGAAAACCCGAAAGGGTGGTCTAGGCAAAAGTTAGGGCGAAAAGAAAAATAATAATAAAAAAAGCCCGCTAGGCTGAAAACCCGAAAGGGCAGTCTAGGCAAAAGTTAGGGCAAAAAGAAAAAAATAATAATAATAAAATAAAAAAAAGAGCCCGCTAGGCTGAAAACCCGAAAGGGCGGTCTAGGCAAAAGTTAGGGCGAAAAAAAAATAATAATAATAAAATAAGGGCTCGCTAGGTTAAAAACCCGAAAGGGCAGCCTAGGCAAAAGTTAGAGCCAAACAAATAAAAATATATATCAGGAGAATAAAGAGAGGGAAGACACTCTTTGAAACCTCGGCATCCTATCTCTCGTCTCGGTTTTAGACAAAGAGGCTCGGCCGAGAAGAAAAAGAAAAAACCACGACATAAGCTCACAATAAAATATTAAAATATAATATTACGGGTCCTAAGGTGCAACTTAGGAATAATTGCAAAAGAAATTTAGATTATGCATTAATGGCATGTACATATCTATTATTGCCTATACCCCCTTTATTTTCCCCAGAAACAATCCTTTTCTTGCAACCATAGCCCCAGAGTGGTCCATCGGATTGCTGCGGCGTCCAGCCGAGGGCCATATACTCCTGCGAGGCGAAGAAGAAACCCTAGACTCATCGGCATGAGAGCCCCGTGTCCTCATCCTCATCATCAATGTCCCCATTATCCGGATAGAGGTCTTTGGTACCATGATATTCGGCTCCGACCATCGTCTCTAGCTGCGTCGATCGAAGAAAAAAAAAACCTACAAAAGGAGGCTACGGCCACGGACTCAACAGCCACAATGCACCGAAAGAATAAGAGATTCGGCCCTTTTCCCATTCCGATATCACCCGAAAAGCCCGCTCTTATCCAAAGGTGTATTTTCAAAAATACATTTCTTCAAAATACAGCGTGTCATCACATTTTAGATGTTTGGTATAGTTTTATTTTCTGTGTGAATTTATTTTTGCATGTGTAACATATTGCATCATATACATTATATTGCATTATTCCATAATGTTTGTATAGATTTCTTTTACAGAAAAAAAATATATATACAAAAGAATTAAAAAAAATGTACAACAGAAAAAAAAAAAAAAAAGAGATACTAATGTTCGCAGGTATCCAAAGCTAATGTGCTCGGGATGACTGGCTTCTGGGAAAAACACCACCCATGACCCTAGGACCCGCTGCGCCACCGATCCTGACCCCCCGACCTCTGCCCCGACCGCGGCTTGACCCATCATCATTATCATCATCATCGTCGTCATCTCGACGTCTGGACCGCCGCACTGAGCTGCTCCCTGCGAACCTAAAAGAAAAAAAAACAAAACAAAAAACAACAACGGGGTAAGTTCTCTACCCTTATCTCCTTCTCTGAACAGTCCTTTGAGTTAATAATGAACATATCACATGTTTTATACTTCATTTTTTTTACAATAAATTCTTTTAATAAAAAAAATAATAAAAAAAATCTTGTTCATAACAAAATAATAATAATAATAATAATAATAATTCTTTAAATGGTCACATACTATTTTCATACATGTGCATAAACTTACATGTACATAAAAATCATTCTTTTTCAAAATCCATAAAAAAAACATAAAAAAAAAAAACAATTCATTTAGGCAATTAATATTGCATCTTAATGTACATATCATAACTGCATTCGTCATGTGCATGATAAAATGAGGAAAATTCATACATCATCTTATAAATGTTCTGCATTGCATCTGCATCGCATAAAATAATTCATGCATTCATATTGAGCATTTCATTTGTCTAATAAGCTGCCAAAGAGGTACGACAAAAAGAAGGTAAAGTATCACCAATCAGCAAAATATATATCTTTGTGATATTTACTATACCCCTGTAGCATTTGCATGCTTGGAAAATAAAGCTAAGGGCATGAAAAATATTTGTTTTGTCCCATTTTTATCCGAAAATATGCCCGAAAAGTGTCTCGGAAAAATTAAATTTATACTCCGAATATTCCGTTTCGCAATCCTATTGCATGCAAAAATGTGATTTAGTGTAAAACATGCATCACATAGCCTCATTTGCATTTAAAACATAAATCATGCATAGTAGGGTCAAATAGTGATCACTATTTCAAATCATGCATCGCAAAAATAAATCACAGAAATTACATACATTAGCACTCAATTACATCATTTAGGCATAAATAGGACATGCATATGCATCACTAATAAAGTCAAGAATGCTCCAAAAGTCTCAAACAGTGCAGGAATTTAGCAGATAAAAAAAATCAAAATCAAAATCAAAAGAAAAGAAAAAAGAGCAAGCAAGAATAAAATTCGACATCGAGGCCAGAACTACGTTTTGGTGCGATTCTTGAAAAGGATACGTAGGCAGCCTACATCAGTAGGTCCGACCATCACAATAAAAAGAAGAAGGAAAATTCCCCAGCAAAGAGTGGCAAAAAAGTCAGAATCAGCCGAATCTGCGGTAGCCACCCAGGCGCAAAAAGGTAAGTCAGGTACAGTATTCCTACCCTGACTTTAGAATAATTTCCTTTTTAGGAAAATTTGTTTATTTTCAAATAAAATAAAAACTCTTTTTCAAATTGAGTTTTGATTTCAAAAAACACAAAAAAAAAAAGAGATGAATATTTCAAAAAAAAAAAAAGAGGAATATTAAAAAAACAAAAAAACAAAAAAAACAAACAAACAAAAAAGAGGAAGGAAAAGAATGTTTTCCAGCGCACAATTTTCGAAAATACTTGAAGAATGATCGATTCATTGTGCTTTCTGGGCGACGCAGATTTTTAGTCAAGCACAATTTTTGGATATCGAGAAAATTTTCGGGCTATGTCGGAAACAAGACAACGATCAAGGCCGGACATACCTAGAAAATTTTCTTAACACATTCAATGCCAAGGTATTGACCGGTTGAAATTGTGGTAACAAAAACAATGCTCGAGAACGAATCTTTAGTCAAACACAATTTTCTGATATTTGAAAGTTTTCGGATTATGTCTGGAAACAAGACAGCGATCAAGGCCCAGACATAATTAGAAAATTTTTCTTAACACGTTTCAACTAGTTGAAAGGTGGTAACAGAAAAACATTCAAATCTTCATACCGTATTTGACAACGGTTTGGACCAGGAAGAATACGACTTTTTCGAAAACACAAAAATCTTTTTCCATTGTAGTTTAAGATTTTGGCTTTGAACTACGCTGTCGATTCTTGAAAAAAGGATACGTAGGCGACCTACATCGGAGGTCCGACCATTGCAACATAAAAATATTTTTCTTATCTCGAATTTGGGAGTCTTATCAACGATGTTCGTTTACTTGGTAAGCTTGGGTTGCAGTAAACTCCATCGTTGAGGGGACACCCAAATTGTACCCCTTGTTTTTATCTTTGTCTAATAAATATTGCAAAATAGACTACTAATTATCTTTTGTATGTTTCAGGAATAAATGTACAAAAAAAAAATCAAGAAAATGAATAAAAAAAAGAAATAAAAAAAAGAAAGCAAAAGGAAATAAAACAAAAAGAAATGAAATGAAATGAAATAAAAAAAAAAGAAAAGAAACAAAAAAAGAAAGAAAATTGAAAAGATAAATAAAACAAAAAACAAAAGAAAATCAAAAAGAAAAGAAACAAAAAAAAGAAAGAAACGAAAAAGAATGAATAAAAACAAAAGAAAAAGAAAAAAAGCAAAAGAAAACAAAAAGAAACAAAAAGAATAAAAAACGGAAAAGCCTAAAGAAAAAGAAAAAAAATAAAAAGTAAAACATTAGCCGCCGGTTGCCCCCCTTTTTCTTAACCCACTAAACAACCCACTCACATATATATACTCTCTCAACCGTCCCTCTCCAAAAAAAAAATCCATCACACACAATCCCTCATAATCCCTCACTCTCATTTGTCTCTCAATCACTCCCAGGCCCCAGCGCCCTCTTTCTCCCTCAAAAACCCAGCACCCTCTCTCTCTCTCTCTCTCTCTCACAAATCCCTCTCCCTCATTTTTCCCTCACCCAAGCCGGCCCACACTCTCTCTCACATATACTCCCTCACTCACTCACTCACACACACACATATACTCTCTCACTCCAACCGTCCCCTTCCCAAAAACACACACACACACACACAAATACATAAGAACACGCACACACAAAAATACACATAAACACACATTTCTGTAATTCTGACTTGGATTTCAACAACAAAATCAACAAATCTGGCGATCAGCGGCTTCCAGGTCGCCAACACACAACACACAACACAACAACAACAACAACAACAACAACAAAAAGACTCACTCTCAGAAGAGGACAGGAGGCTTCTAAAGGTAATACCTTTAAGGCGTTGTTTATTATTTTACATTTTACATCTTTTCTTATTTATTATTTCAAAGTTGTATTTAAAATCCTATAATGTAGCCAATATAAACCGGATTGTCTTCTTGGGATTAGAACTAGGAAATATTTTGTAAAGAGTCATTATAATGACCAAATATTCTTAAATGTGTTTGTAATTATTGGAAGGAGGCAATTTGCGAGTCAGTAAATCGTAGCCACGAATGTATCGTTTAATTTTCCCTTGTCAAAATAAGACCTTATTTATTTGCTAGATTAATATAACAATGAGCATACTTGACCAAAAGCAAAACGCTTTAAGACCAGAAGGCGAGTTGGGTGCCTAGCACCTTCCCAACTCGTAACTTAGCCCCGAACCCGTTTTCTAAAATCTACGGTTTTCTTTTACGGTTTTCCTTTATTTTTGCCTTAAAATAAAGGTGGCGACTCTAAAACTTTCAGATCCAGGTGGGGCCTCGCAACATTCCCTCTTTGCACTCTGTTCTCCCAAAAAGGAGATCACGGGGAATAGAGGGTGATGTATTCCCATATCCTGGTATCCCCTAAACAAGGGATAACTTGATGCGGGAAACCCATAGCTCCCATAGCGATCTGACTGGACCATAAGGCTATTTTAATAAATCCATAAGTGGGGGCGTCGCAATATCTTTTCTTGCACTTCTTTATTTTCCCCTGAAAGATAAAAAGGGAGAATGAGAATGGAAAGGTAATGCATTCCCATATCCTGTTATCCCCGAAATAAGGGATAACCTAACATGAGGAAACCTTTAGTTCCCATTTTGGATACAAAATCCACTCGAGAACCAGAGGCACATTCCACGTGCTAACATGGACGACTTCCTCTCGCTGGATTTCGTCTTCCCTAAACAAAGGAGGGTGGAACGAGAGCAGTGGTGTCCCGCATCCGCACGTACGCGCACCCCTATCCAAGGGCGCGCGGTGCGCGGGTCACACCTCGGGAACCTCACACCTACTCCCCGGGCATTCCAGAAAAGTACCGCCATAAGGAAACTAAGAGTGGGTAGTGACATGAAGGGCTTTAGAAGTAGCCCTAGTTTGACGACGATTGGTATCAATGAAGGCACGTTCCTTGGCCTTTTGAATCACAGCTTTGCATTTCTTACGAAACTGTATAGTGGAAATTTCAGACGGAGGAAAATTAATTAGATCATCAAAAGAACTGGATCGCGTAAGTTTGTGTGTATACCTTGGCATACATGTTCCCTTGAAAGATAAAGAACGAGATAGAACCTTTGGACCACTATCCAGACCAACCGACATGTGAGGTTCCTGATTGCCCACTTCCTCCAAATCCAAAAGAATATCAAATTGGTTGCATGTCTTTATCCCAGCCGTTGACGGTGCCTGTCTAATAGGTTGGGGAGTAACTCCCGTATCCAAATCTTGTTGTACCAACGAAGGCGGACCACCAGTAGAGCCTAAACCATGAACAGAAGGAACTTGATCATCCCTAACAGGCATAGAAGGAGACATATGACCACCTGGGGAAACATTTACATGCACTTCTTTAGAAATTGTCATAGCCGCCATAGGACTCTTATCAGGAACATTGATTGGTTTCCATTGCATGTTGGAAACATTAGACGTAGAGCCTACTACATTCTTACTTGCAACGTCTTTATTAACTTTCTCAAAAGGCACCTCTTTATTGCAATTAGGATCCAAGACTGGATCTTTCGCCTTTAAATTGGAGTGATCACCCGTAGGCAATTGATGTCCTTTAGTAGTACCAGCCCTACGTTGCCCTTTCCAACACACTAGGACCGAGTGACCAAGAAGCCCACAACCTGAACAATATTGTATGTTACCCTCAAAATCAAGCGCCTGCCAGAAACCTTCTTCCTTAGACGTCCCAATCCAAATCCGAGACGGCAGCGGCTTAGAAACATCGAGTTCAATGTAGATCCTAGCATGCATTGGGTGCGAAATAGAAAGATTTTTGTCGTCTGCCCAAAGAAAACGCCCAAACGTATTGCCAATTATCTTCAGATAGGAGGGAGTGAAGAACGACAGAGGCAGATGATGCAAACGAACCCAGACGGCCACAAAGGAACTATCTTTTCCAAGGGTAAACTCCGGAGACCATCGGAAAGAACGAAACATATAACTATTAATCATGTGTGATTCCTTAGATAAGGCAATCACCAAATCTTCGGCCGATGCTAGGGTTTTCAATTCGAGGCGATATGGTCGCGAATAACATGAAGGGGGGGGGTCTGCCCACCGAAAATTTTAATATGATTGTATTCTGGAATTGTTTCTCCGCCATCTCCATCTCAAGGGGAGAAAATAAGCAGCCCATGTCGTTATTCACCATAACCGGCTGCCTAGGGGCTAACGGAATATCCAGAAGAATAGGCGAGACATTAGGGTTTAAGCATTGATTCTGGGCTGGTTTATTAACCACAAAAGCATACGACGGGGGATTCTGTTGAACAAGAGACAGACCATTAGATGGCGAGGGGGCTGTACCCGAAGCTAGGGGTGGAGTGGGAACCTCCGACTGAACAGAATCCGGCGGCATAGACGCCAAAAGAAAAGAAATAATTACAAAATATATGAATAATATAGATAAATGACTGATGGAATGTTTAAAGAAATGATCCTAGTTCTCAGACATATTATTTCATTTGTTTCATGAAATTTTTTCTCTTGATTACTTTCTCAAAATTACTTTTGCAGAAGGCGTATTTCAAATGTTATTTTCTTTAGAAAACCTTTTGCTGCTTTAAAACTGAAAATGTTGATGATATATTTGCTAAAAATAATTTTTTTATATTGACTGAAGTTCATCTTCTCATTTGTCAGTAGGAAAGAAAGTATCTGCTAGTAGCTCATAGTTTGAAAGTTGAAGGATCATCGATACCTTGTCTTCAAAACTTTCATACTCCTTAAAAGGTATTTATATAATCCTTGTCAACATGTTTTTCCAAGGGAGATGGCTAATATAATTACTAAAGTTCATATGCTGAACATAAGTAAGATATACATGAAGCCTACCTCAATGAGCAAGTTCTTAAATTCTACTACTATCCTCAAAGTTATTCATGCCTATCTCAAATGCTCATCTCTCCCTCTGCAACTTCAGTCATTCCTATGCTAAATTTCATCCTTTTTGATATGAGTTGAACATCTATTAAAAATCCCACTTTACTCAACTAAGCTATTGTTTTAAATGTTTTATCCAAAAACTATTCTTGGAAAACTTTGCTATATTTTTATCTCTTCTATGAACTTCATCTTTGTATTAAGAAACTTGATCAAAATGTTTATTTCTTTAACTTGGTCTTTAGTTGGTTTCTATTCCTAAAGTGATTGAAGTAAGTTTGTTGACTTATTATGAGATCAATCACTAACAGCTATACGAAGGATATTGTTTTAAATCTTTAGATTTATCTTATCATCTTCATTTCTTTTGTATGCTCTCAACACTTCAATACTCTCTTATTTCAAAACTGCTGCTCTTGGTGTCATATGTGCTAAATCTTGTTACTTATATCTTTATAGATAGACTTATTTGAATCTATTGAAATTGACATATTAATACATTCATCTGAGACATTCGTGAGATCTTACTTTTTGAAAAAGAGATTACATTATTGGGTATGTACTTGAATTTTTGTGCAACATGTAGTCACGTAAAACTTGTGTAGTGGTGGTGGTGCTTGTATAACATTTCTTTGATACTTACTGGATTTATTTGTGCAACATGTAGTCACGTAAAACTTGTGTAGTGATGGTGATGTCTGTACAAAGATCCTATACACCCAAGGTACATCATATTTAAGGAATGGGTGCACACCTTCCTATCTTTCAGTACCTGAAATCTCTACAGTCTCTTCCATAACTGACATTGATAGCTTACCATTCCTTACATTAATCATTGTATTGGACGTGGCCATAAAAGGTCTTCCTAACAAATAGGAGCTTCATTATGTGTACATATTTCTCTTTCCATCTCTAAAACCACAAAGTCAACCGGTATGATCAACTTATCAACTTGCACCATTATATCATCTACTATTCCTAAGGGATGTTTGACCGAACGGTCAACTAACTGTAAGGACATAGTAGTGGGTTTTAATCTCCCAATCCTAATTGTTTGTTGATAGCGAAAGACATTAAATTAATACTCGCACTTAAATCAATCATTGCTTCATTCTTTTTAGAGTTACCCAAAGAAACTTGGATATTGAAACTACCTGGATCTTTTAATTTAGGGGGGAGTTCAGGTTGTAATATTGTACTTACGTTTTCACAAACAATTATTTTCTCGTTCTTTTCAAATTTGTGTTTCCTAGAGTGAAGATCTTTGAAAAACTTAACATATGACGAAATATTTTTAATAACGTTGAGCAAAAAAAGATTTATATGTACTTTAAACTTATCTATTTTGTTTTTCATGAATCTACCGGGAAATGGAATTGGTGGAACATATGGTGGCGGAGCAACATATGGTTTCTCAAGAGGTTCTGTCTCCTGTTCTTTTTTATTTCTCTTGAATTTCTTTTTCTTGAGTTTCTTTTTCTAAATCTATTTTTTTTGCTGGAATTTCTTCACCAAAATTACTTACATTATCAGGAACATCAACAGATTGAGTAGGATCACTTTTTTTTTTTTAGGGAAACAGGGACGTCACCCTGTTAGATTTTATTAAAAATATAGAAAGATACAAATTTGAGGGGGACAACCAGCCTTGCCCTTATAAATGGGAGGACAGAGGAGCCTAACCTTGAAAAAGAGAAACAAAGCAAGAGAAAATTAAGAAATTCTGACATAAGGAGTGTTACAAGCATCAAACAGAATGAGACCACGAGAAACGCGAGGGATGTCTGAAGAGGAATGGAAGTCCATGACAGAATGAGAGTCACAGGCTAGGATCACTTACCTCCTCTCCAATGACTTTTCCACTACGTAGAGTAGTGATGGATTTTGCTTGTTCAGTTTGACTAGGGAACTTCCCTTCTTCTCTACCTCTCATAACTTGAGCAAGGTCATTTGACAATTTTTCCATAGATATCACCATTTGCCTGTTGAAAGTAGGCTACTTATCTTCAAAATTGTTATTTTTCGCTTCTTCAATTTGAAATTGATCTTGTTTAGGGAATTGTTGAGGCTGCAAAGGCTTATTTCCTCCCCATAAGAAATTGGGATGATTCCTTTGTCTTGGAGGATATGCATCCATAGCATTTGCCTATTAAGGAAACATAGAACTAGATGGACAAAAATTAGTAGCATGATTATCTAGTCCACAAATAGCACGCACTTCTTGAATTTGAGACTTATTTTGCAGGGCTTCAATTTGTGCTTGCATCTATTCAAATCTAGCTTCATAATTCGAATTATCTTGAATATGATACAAACCTCTATTTTTACATCTAGTGCTTTTATGTTGAGAATTGGCACATAACATTTCAAACAGATCTTCTAATTCAGCTGGTGTCATTCCTCTAACGGAACCACCAGCTGCACTATCCACTATAGTTTGAAGAGCAGAAGGAAGTGCATGATAAAACTGAGTCACTAAAACATCTTGAACAGATTATGATGGGGACACATGATTTGTAAATTTTTAAATCTATCTCATGCTTCATGGAATGCCTCTCCTGGCTTAGTTTGTAAAGCAATAATTTGTTTTCTATAATCAGACAGAGATGCATACTGATAAAATTTTCCCGTAAACAAATAATATAATTGAGTCCATGTATAAACACTTCTCGATGAAAAATTCATTAACCATCTTTTTGCTACATCTTTTAATGAAAATTGTAAATATCGCATTTTTTAATTGATCTTCCGTTAGACCTCCTAACGGAAAATTATCAATCAAGAAACTATATTGTTTTACAAAAGTAACTGGGTCTTCAGAAAGTAAACCATAGAATGAAGGCAACATATTATAAAAATGGTATTTAAGTTCACAGTTTCTTACTGCATCTAGTAATACTAAACAAGATGGTGTCACATTCAGCATGGGACGACCATAATCATTTATCGTTCTTTGGTTTATTACCACTTCCATATTTCGAGCAACGGGTTCCTTCCTTCTTTGATTTTCCAGAGGAACTGGGTTTTCAAGATTTTGATTATTCATTGGAGGATCAGTCAGAGGATCCTCTCTATCTACTTGTTCTTGATTGATTGGTGGATTATACAAATTATCAGGATTTTCCTGGTTTCTACCAAGATTATTTATGTTTTGATTTAAATCTGTCAGCTTGGGATTTAAAGATCTACGACCGTACATACAATGCAAAACTAAAATAAATAAATAACTAGATTAAAAATAAATTAAAAATCTTTTTGTAATTTTCATTTATAAAAACTGAAATTAAACGTTACCAATAAACTAGCTAGGAACTAGCTTGTCCCCAGCTGCGGCACCAAAAACTGGATGTCTTATTTTTTAACCTCATAAGTGTAGGAATCAATTGAAATATAATGTACGGAAAGCAAGGGTCGAACCAAAGAGACAAGAAGTATCTTAGAGCAAGTAAACAGGTAGCAATTAAACTAAGGGTTTTTTTTTTTGTTTATTTATCTAATTTATTCTACTAGAAAACAGGTAAACTAATTAACAATTTAACGCAGCAAACACAATTATGAAGATCTTATGGTGGAGGAGAATCTAGGAATGTGGATTCACTTGTATCTACTCTAATGTTCTTTTGTCTAATGTATCAATCAATTTAATTTTGGGTTCGTTCACGAAAGATTGGTATAGGTCGCCAAATTATAATTCAGTCTTCATCCTAAATAATTCATCCGAATCTACACCCTTAAGAACAAGAACATATGAATTTCATATATGTCACTTAGGAACAAATATATGAACCTGACCCTAATTTATCACTCTCGTGCATCGATAAGGTCAATTTATCACAATGGTGAGCCAGTGTACGACATATGCATATGGCCGTGCACTTATCCGCACCTCTTGGGCTTTACTACTGCGATACCATTCGTAAAGAAAAAGCCAAATAGTAAAGAGATTGATAAACACTATGATCAACAAGATTTGATTGAATAGAAATATATAACATAGCAAAAGATTCGATACAAGTTACCTCTAATTTCTAGATCATGGAGTGATTAGTTCATACTTGATGATGAAGAACAGATCATTGGAATGAAAGAATACATGAACGATCTTCTAAACTATGATTACAAACACGAAAAACTATGAATTACACATTAAATCTAGGTAAAATTCCATCCTCGGCTTGTGGCTACATGGCTTGTATTTATACTAATGTGTATAGGGTAAGAGATACAATTAGGGTACAACACCCATTGGCGAATTCGGAAGGCTTGCGGGTGCAAAGTGCAGGAGTAATGTGGCCACAAGGCCTTTGCTCCTTTCGGGCACCAATACTGGAGACCTTGTGAGGGAAAGGTGTCTTTACCTTCCGTCCGCAAGGGGTTTCGAATTTCTGGTACATCTTCTTTTCTCTTTCAGCACTTTGCACCCTTCCTTCAATTTTTCACTTTAAGCCTTGTAAATCCCATAATTTCACCTAAAACCCTGAAACTCACAATAAAGCTCCAAAACACATATTAGTAGCCAAAAGCCTTGTGTAATTGCTATTTCTAGGCTATAAAAGTACACAATAAATGCGTATAAAACATATCTATCATGCGCCAAATAGAAGTTTGTATTGTCGGATCCATGGTAGGTATATTGGATTGGGTTTTTGGGCATCCTTCGAGAGCATGGTAGGGGAAGGACATGGCGTGATCTATCTAAAAACTTGTAGAGATTATATCCTATTAGGGTAGCCTCAACTTGGAGTTTCAAAGCAAGATGATTGGTAGATGTGAGTTTGGTGATGTTGTGATGAGATATGTTAATGAGTTGGAAGGTTTGTTGGGCCATTTCGATGTTTGGATGGTGAAGGTGTGGTTGTTGGCAACCATGAGAGCTTAGTCGGCGGCAGTGGAGAGGCTTTAGGTTTAGGAGCAAAGCTCTGATGCCATGTAGAAATTTACAATCACTATGAATAACGGCATAGCCTTTCTATTGATTTGATTGCATATATATAAGATAACAAGTAGGGTTACAAAAGAACACAAATACTTAATTGCCATAACAAAGATATATACAAATCAAAACATAAGAGTTCTTTATAACGAAGGAATCAGAAGAGGTAACTACTAATAAATACAAAATATATACAAAGATATTAATCTCAAATACTCTGTCCATTGATACTCTTGCCTCCTCAGTAAACCCCACCCTACTATTCCTAGAGTTTCATACCTTTCATTTCTTCCTAATTTTCTAAACCCTTGAAAGAATTTCACAGATTCCATATACAAGTTTCTGAGATCTCTAAATCGACATTTGCTTTTCTTTGTAAATTTGCTATGCTTTATTCAATTTTACATATATCTTTTTTTGTTTGATTTGTTGAACTCATTTACATCCAAATCTCTTAAGTTTTGATATATTTTTTGAAATTTATTGTGCTTGTGCATTTTCACTAATTTTGTAAAAAGAGTAATTTTTTTCAAGCATAATTTGGATGCAAAAAGAGTAAGTTTTTTTTACCTTACATGGGACCCACCATTAGTTTCATAACTAGTTTTCTTAACCTGCATTAAACGCACGTCAACTAAATCATACATAAACAAAATAAAAAATGATAAAATAAGAAGAATCGGTTTATTAACAATTACATATAAGTATATCCCTAATTATTATAGATTCTAAAAAAAATTCTTATACAAAACATTTGTTGTGTTATTAGTTGGTTTTTCATCTTTACCGCACGTCAATATCTTCAAACCAAAATAATTTGTTACTCTAAAAACTGCGACATATAACTGTCAATGGCTAAATATTGGTTTCTTCAAAAAGAGACATACGTGCAATTATCGATTTTGACACTTATTAATTGTTATTACATATGATACCAGTAATGAAAATTGTCTTCTCTCTAACTTGAAAGACAATCTTTGGATAAAAATATTTTCTCCAACTTCATTTCAAAATATTTGTTTCAACAATGTGATCCAAAAGATTTATGATGATTAGTCTTGTTCCATTGCACAGCCCTGCGCCATGGTCAATGTTTCTCAAGAGCATTACTGGAACACTAATTTTAAGTGTCAATTCATGGTCTGGCAACCCCGAACACTTTATACTATTCAAAAACTTTGTAGAATGAATGTTTTCGAACAAACTTAATTTTTTTCCGTCATGCACATAGAATCTGAACTCAAATAAATTTTTCCTTTTGAATGATTATAAATTATATTTGTATTTTATGAATAAATAAATTTCTGATAAGCAAATAAGCTAAAATCAAAATAACTAAATTAATTTTACGGTTAACTGTTATTTTTGTTTTACATAACTATTTTTAAAATTTTGTTTAAAACTTTTGTTCCGTAAATTATTTTATATACGTATTTTTGTTTTACATAACTATTTTTTAAAATTTTGTTTAAAACTTTTGTTCCGTAAATTATTTTTATAATTTTACTAACCTCGGTTTAAATTATTTTTGTTTTATTAATTCTCGTAACTATTATTTTTGTTCCATCAAATATTTTAATTTACTAATATATTTTTGTTTTACATAGCTATTTTTAAGAATTCGTTTTAAACTTTTGTTCCGTAAATTATTTTTATTATTTTAGTAACCTCAGTTTAAATTGTTTTTGTTTTATTGACTCCGTAACTCTTATTTTTGTTTAATAAAATATTTTTATTTTACTAACGGATTTTTGTTTTAAATATATATTTTTAAGAATTTGTTTTAAACTTTTGTTCCGTAAATTATTTTAATTTACTAACCTCTTCATTAAATTATTTATGTTTTGTTGATTCTGCAACTTTTATTTTTATTGTGCTTTGTTCAATAAATTATTTTATTTTACTAACTTCTTATATTTTTATTTTTTTGACTCTGGAATTATTATATTTTTGTTTTAGTTATTATTTTTTATATTTAAAGAGAGAAAAATGTTAAAATATAATTAAAAGAGATGAGATGGTGGTGATGAGAGACAAAATAGAGAGGAGACGTGGGAGAAAAAGAGAAACACAGCCAGAGAAAATCGAGAGAAGATAGGAGAGGGAAAGAGTGAAATGGTAACTTAAAAGTCAATAATTTAAAAGTGAGATTATGTAGGAATAAATCTACCCATGCCATTATATATATATATATATATATATATATATATATATATATATATATATATATATATATATATATATATATATATATAGGTTTGACAACTTGAATTATACCGGAGAACTTCTCCAAGACTATAAGTCATTGAATGTTCATAAAGACAAAGAGAAAGAGATTGAATGTTTATAAAGTCATTGCTTGGGTCCAACTCATAAAAACACCCCAATACTATTATTTGTCATTAGGCTGAAATTTCCACTCAGGAGACTATTTATCATATTATTAAATAATTTCCACGCAAAAGACTATAATTTCTTTTTCTATGACTTACAAAATAATTTTGACATATATCAGATACTGTAGTAAGTGTTTCTTTTAAATCATTATCTATTATCTGTTAATCAAACGACTCGTAATAAAAACATCATAAATTGAGCATCGAAAAACATAATTTTTCTCTAAAAAGTTTATAATCTACTTAAGCATAAAATCTTTATAGATAATGATTTGTGATTAGAAAACATTGTGTAAGTCGTTCTCGGGAGTATGATATCAAATTTACGGTTATTATTTTTTATTTGATATTATTGTTAGTATAAATAAGTGTGGCCTACTTTCCCTCACTTTGGCCGTATCTAATTAGTCTTGGGATACAAGTTGTTCATGCCTACTTTCCCTCACTTTGACCGTATCCTCTTAGTCTTGAAACACAAGTTGTTATTGTCTTTTTAGGTGTCTTTTTAGGAACCTTGGTGATTGCCCTAGTATTTATAAGGACTCAACATGACTTGTCCTAAATTGTAGGAGTTAGAGGTTTATTACCATATGTATTCTTTCCTAACCCTAACATGTGGAAGTGTTTTCTTGGAAAACATGTTTCCTAGAACGTTATTTAATTAAAGAGATGATCGCACACTGACATAAATTACCCAAGTTGAGAATTTGAGAAAGAGTTTTCACACAAAGCAACGTTTAATTGCAAGGATGTGCCAATGAATGAAGTACCATCTGAATCATCATCAAATGTGTTGTTTACTGTTTTAGTTATACAACATTTGTTCTCTTTTCATAACATTGTATTCCCAAGGGTGTTGTATACTTACAAGTTTTTATATTCTCTCATATGAGTTTTCGTAGGATTTTCACTCTCAAACGTTTGTTTTCATATTGTAATCTTTTATAATTTTTTAATTAGTGAAAGTTTTGTCATAAGGCACCGTCTACAAGTTTCATGCTTATAGACCTAAATTACAACTTGATGATTCAGTAGATGAAGCTTCATCAGAAGCATCATCCGTTACTAAATGTCTCGGTGTTTTTTTTTATAAATCCTAGCTGTAAAGAGCATTTCAATTATTATAACAAGATCCATCTTTAACATAGTTTGTTGAATTTTTCTCATCGACTTCAAGTCATTCGATGTCTCAATGAACATAGTTTGTTGAAATATCATTGTATTATTAATACCGAAGTAGTTGTTGAAAATGTCTTAGCAATTAATGATGACTTTTTTGACATTATATTGATTAGTGCATATTTCCTTAATATTTATAAGATGTATACAACGGAAGACTTTGTAAACAATCAACATGATAATCCAAGATCAATTAAAAAGAATAGAAAAAGAGAGATTTGAGTCAACGGATTATTGAAATTTTATTAGGTTAACCTTAAGCATGTTACAGGGTTAGAATTATATATAAAGATACAATACTAAACCCTAAAAACCTAAACAAAAAAACCTGAAATACAAATCTGCCGCACCGATGTGGCCGTATCGACTTACTCGATGCGACCGCATTCCTCTCACGAGTGTGACCACATTCTTCATATATACTTGCTCTGGATTTCTCTCTTAGCGATGTGCCCGCATTGCCCAGTGATAGGACCGCTTTGCGATGCGGTCGCATTGCCCTATCATAATGCGCCCGCGTTGCGCCAAAACGTCAAACAATCCATACTGCAAGGACCTATGCCCCCCACACCCCCTTTCAAGTCCAACCAAATCCTCTGAGAAACTGACCTATTTGTCAGGGTAATCAAGTCATTCCATTCACAATATTATATATCCTAATATGAACTCAATAAGAAGAGCCAAGTTTATTCTGTTTCTAGTATATAATATTGGGAACAGAATGACTCGATAACCCTGACAATAGGCCAAGTTTAATCATTATATGTTTGATCTGAGAGGTAACATTTGTCCTTCATTTCTTCAATTGCGGGAATTGAACTATCTGGATCTTAGTGTCAATGATTTTGAACACAGGCCCATTCCTAAGTTATTGGGTTTGTTCACCAAAGTACATGTTAATCTTTCTGTCTCTTACATTGGAGGAACCATTTCTTCTCAATTGGGAAACTTCTCTAAATTGAATTATCTAGACCTTAGTTTCAATGATTTTGAACACAGGTCCATCCCTAAGTTCTTTGGTTCATTCACCAAATTACTACATTTTGATCTTTCGGTCTCTTACTTTGATAAAATCTGTAATACCCCCAATCCGACACCGGGTATCGCCAAGGATGTGAGACTTGAATGTCCTTTATATGGTGATCACATACTATTATAAGAAATCATAATTATCCATGGACTTTTGAGTTGACTTATAGTAGGTCTAATGACCCAAGGTGTTTCATACTTAGTGGACTAATGTGTAGCTACACATAGTTGACCGGACTCTCGGACTCGGGTCGTTACAAATGGTATTAGAGCGGGTCCAAAGTGCTACACCGTGAGAGGTGGGAGCCACGTCTTGATCCCCATTAGAGTCATCTCTTAAATCCTACATCACCCGGTGTACATGCTCGACCTTAACGAAAACGTCAATGATTTAAGTAGAAGACGTCAATTATTAATTTTTTTTACGGTCAACTCTTTGTGCGGATGATATTTATGCCTATCTCGCTGTAGCCTAAATTAAATGCATTCCAAGTGACAACCAACTTATCCTTGACGACTCCCTCGTCTTGGCCCAATAACAACTTTTAGTGGAACAGAAGGATTGAATGACTTCAAACAACTTCATCGAAGGTTCAGAAGATGGATGTGTAGAAAAATTAGACTATACTAGTAGCATAAATATAAATAAACCTATTTTCTAAGTATATATCTTTACATACATATATACTGATTAAAGTTTATCGTAATTATATAAATATTTAGCTATCCACCAATCAGGGCGTTGGTGTTCGTGTACAAATTTGGACTTCAAATAAAATGGTGGGAGTATTTTTTTTTCCTTCTATAATTATATACTTCCTCGGTTACAAAATTATTATCTTTTTTTATCTTACACATGGATCACATAAATTAAGGAAAAACAATAGATTTGATTATTTATATTAATATAATGTGTAGTTTCCATTAAAGCTCATATGCATTTGATCTATAATTTAAACCAAGAATAAAACAATAAAAGTATTGTACTAAAAAGAACTTATATACTCCCTTCGTTCTGAGACAAAAAAATCTACTATTTTATTTTAGAATGTTTTACTAAATAGTTTACTTTTAAAAATTAAGGTATAAAAATGTCATTTAATTACTAATGAGCTAGTAACAATGTTTTTTTTTAAGTTAGATTTTTAAATGGGGACTCTTTACCTAAAATGAAGGTTATATAAGGTAACTTTTTTTGAGATAAACGAAAAATGAGTCCAGATCTTCTGTACCACTTGTGTGTACCACTGGTGTACCACTTTTTATCTCCACTATTGCATCTCAACCAATGGTTGAGATGAAAAGTGGTATATTAGTAGTACACACAAGTGATACAGGAGATCTAAACTCACGAAAAATGATAGAGGTGGTCTCCTGTAAGACGGTCTTACGGATCCTTATCCGTAAGACGGAGCACCATTTAGAAATGCACGGGTCATAATAAATAAATAATACATTATAAAATTTCATAAAAACGATCCTGCTTAGTTGGTTTGCGGCGTGACACTTAAGTCTTGGAACATTGAGGGCGGCGGCGGGTCTGAGGTTCGAAACCTCTCAGCACTTTATTTTTCAGTTTTATTGTGATTTGTCATTTTGCTCCGATGCCCCTGCAATTTCAAGATTTGTCGCCGAAAATTTTATGTTTCTCACGCCTTACAGTTTAATCCTTTGTTAGCCCCGTTAGCATCAATTGCCTTGAGATACTTGACGGATCTTAATGAACTTTAACGGAATACTAAATAACACATTTAAAGTCAAACGTGACACATTTTAAAGTTGAAAGTAACACAATAAAACGAAATTTATTATAATTCTTATTAAAATTCAAAGGAATACTCTTAATGTGTAACTTTTTAATATTAAGGGTGTCATTTTTTAGTATTAAATGTGTAACTTTTTAGTATTAAGAGTGACACTTTTTAGTATTAAATGTGTCACTTTTTAGTATTAAGAGTGTCACTTTTTAGTATTAAATGTGTCACTTTTTAGTATTAAGAGTATGCCACTTTTTAGTATTAAATGTGTCACTTTTTAGTATTAAGAGTGTCACTTTTTAGTATTAAGAGTGTCACTTTTTAGTATTAAGAGTGTGTCACTTTTTAGTATTAAATGTGTCACTTTTTAGTATTAAGAGTGTCACTTTTTAGTATTAAGAGTATAAGAGTATTACTTTGTATTTTAATCTTATACACATTTATTTGATTTCCCCATGAACATGAACTAAATTTTATTTTGCATTAAAATAGTAGTGCTTCATTGAAAAAAAGAAGCCTTGTCACAACACTTTATTTTTCAGTTTTATTGTGATTTGTCATTTTGCTCCGGTGCCCCTGCAATTTCAAGATTTGTCGCCGAAATTTTTATGTTTCACTTACAGTTTAATCCTTTGTTAGCCCCGTTAGCATCAATTGCCTTGAGATACTTGACGGATCTTAATGAACTTTAACGAAATACTAAATAACGCATTTAAAGTCAAACGTGACACATTTTAAAGTTGAAAGTGACACAATAAAACGAAATTTATTATAATTCTCATTAAAATTCAAAGGAATACTCTTAATGTGTAACTTTTTAGTATTAAGGGTGTCATTTTTTAGTATTAAATGTGTAACTTTTTAGTATTAAGAGTGACACTTTTTAGTATTAAATGTGTCACTTTTTAGTATTAAGAGTGTCACTTTTAGTATTAAATGTGTCACTTTTAGTATTAAGAGTATGCCACTTTTTAGTATTAAATGTGTCACTCTTTAGTATTAAGAATGTCACTTTTTAGTATTAAGAGTGTCACTTTTTAGTATTAAGAGTGTGTCACTTTTTAGTATTAAACGTGTCACTTTTTAGTATTAAGAGTATAAGAGTATTACTTTGTATTTTAATCTTATACACATTTATTTGATTTCCCCATGAACATGAACTAAATTTTATTTTGCATTAAAATATTAGTGCTTCATTGAAAAAAAGAAGCCTTGTCACATTGGCTATTTTTTTTCCATTTTTTGTTAATGAATCCACACATAATGAATGGTTCTCTATTTTCTTTTTCGGTTACAGTAAATTTATTTATTTATTTTAAAATAATATATAGTTATATATTTAATTTTAATTATTTTTATTTGTATATTCTCGTATTTAAAATGTGTCACTTTTTAGTATTAAGAGTGTCACTTTTTATTATTAAATGTGTCACTTTTTATTATTAAATGTGTCACTTTTTAGTATTAAGAGTGTTACTTTGTATTTTAATAAAAATTATAATAAATTTTCATTTATAGTATCACTTTTAACATTAAAATGTGTCACTTTTTGTGTTTTTAATGTGTCACGTTTGGTTTTAAATATGTCATTTAGCATTTCGTCAAAGTCCGTTAGGATCTGTCAAGTATCCCAAGGCAATTGATGCTAACGGAGCTAACAAACATTGAAAGTGGAGGGGTACCGGAGCAAATAGAGGAAATGAACATTAAAAACAAATTTTGCTGCTGAAGGGATTCGAACCTGGACCAGCGCACAGGTTCGGCTTTATTGGTTCAGCCATCACCAACTTCTCCAACCAACTTTTGTGAATCATAATAACAGTTTTAGTAATTAACCCGCGAATTTCTAAATGGGGCTCAAATCTTCTGGATTTAGGATCCGTAAAATAAGGCCGTCCTATCTTTCTTTAAAATGATAAGAGAAGAATAATTTGGGGACGAAGGGAGCATGCATGGGCGGCCCTGCCATAAGGAAAGTGAGGTCATGACCTTGGACCCCCTAAAAATATCCAATTTTTTGGGCCTCAAAATCTCACAAAAACCCTACACATTATAAAAGAAATAAAATAAATGCCCAATTCTGATTTCTTAAAAAGACTTAGGCTCCATTTGTTTCACAGAAAATAACTTTTGGAAAACGTTTTCCTCATTTTCCAGTATTTGGTAACTAGAGTAAAATGTAGTCAACATAAAAGCTTTTCCAAGTCAACAGAAAATGAAACCTTCTTTTCAGGAAAATGAGACTTACGAATTCATTTTCTAAATGTTCGAGCATCCCTTCGTCCTCTTCCACAATTATACATATTTACAAACAGACAATATTTTACTCAACAAATACATTGTTTAGAAATATAATTAGAGTTTGTGCACATTATTTATAAATTATAATTTAAATAAATACTCATTATGTCATAAAATTAGTGTCCACTATATTATTTAGGGATGTCCCAAATATTATCAATTTTCTTTTTTAAAACATTTTTTCATTATTACCAATTTTTTGTTTGTATTTGTGACATTGAAAAAAATGGACCTTATTGATTTGACGTCATTAATGAAAAATTAAGGATTACTAAAGGAAAATTACTTAAAGTTAAACATTATTTTATGTTCAATATGGACATTAGTATTAGAATATGTTTTTTGTATTTATTCATATATTGTTTTCCGTGTGTTTGCCAAACATCCGAAAATATTTTTCGATATATTTTCAAAAGATTTACCAATAGCAAAAAATGGCATACATAACCTTTGTTTCTTTAATTTTTCAAAAATTAGAAAAAAAAAACTATGTTACAAAGGAAGGGTTCCGTTCAAAATAATTGGCCTTGGACCCCCGATTTTACAGGGCCGGCCCTGGGAGCATGGTATCATTAATACAGAAGTAGCAGCCAACACAACCGTTGACAATTTATTGATCACTCATAACTACTTTTTCCATCTCATTGAATTGATAATAGGTAACATGTTTTCAATTATTTAATTAGAAAAATAAAAAACAATGACTTTGGAAATAACTTTTACTTATTTGTATAAAAAATATTTTTAAGGGTAAAATAGGTATATCTTATGTTTGATCTTGTTTTAACTTTTTTTGGTCCCACGGTCTTGGTAAGAAATTACCATACTTAATCCTTTCCTAAATCCCCTCATAGAATTCATATATTTGGTAATAAAATCTTTGTAATAAAGGAGTTTTAATTGTTTATGAAAACTAACAACTTGTTCCCTAATCATTTAGTATTTTGAAGTGTTCTTTGTTTCCTAATTAAATTGTATGACTCCTCCAACTATTTATATGGAGCATGGCGTAGAGAAGATGGCACGAAGAGCATAATACACATAGACGTCAAGAGTAAAGAGGGCAGAGCATACAGAATACACCAAGAGAGAACATTCAGAAAATTGTATTGCTGGAATTTGGATGAAGCTCCGAATGCAGTTTCATCCTGAACTATATTGACATGTTGTTGCTGTTTGCCTTCCTAGTGTTTCTAGAAAGTTTATTTTTTAATCTCACGTTTCCTTTACCTTTGTTTTTGTGGGTTTTGCTCTCCAAGACGTGTTGTCTTGTGAGAGTTTTGGTTTTGATGATTTCACATATTGTTTTGTAAAACAGTTCATCTTTTTAGTGAAATTTTTTTTGCTATAAGGCTGGATTTACAGGCCTGTAGATTGTTTAGTAAACATTTGTGTTTATTTTTGTTTTAAATTAAAAGTCTTCTGCTGTTTTTGAACTTTTGGTCAATGCACTTCTGGGTGTAGCTACAGTAACAAGCTACATTAATCCTAGCTTCTTATTGTAACGACTCGAGCAGAGGCGGTCAGCTACGTGTAGCCCTGCTGGCCAGAGCATGACACCTTAGGTCATCGAGGCCCACCCATGGCCGTCAAAAGTCCATTGATGATGTTGGTGCCCGATAGTAGCGCATGACTACCTTATAAATCAAGCATGAGTCCAGCGTCTTCGATGTGGGATTAGGGAGGTATTACAATCTCCCCCACTCAAATCTTTGGCGTCTCGTTAAGGCGAATCGTACCAGGGGGATGCGGGATTCGAGGTGGCTCCCACCTGCGGTGTAGCACTTTGGTCCCCAGAACAACACTTTGTTCCCACGTTTACAGTCGGGACCAGCTCGATACCATTTGTAATTAATGACCGAGCAGAGATCTGGTCCGCTACGTGTAGCTAACACCGGCCCGAGCCGCAACACCTTGGTCGTCGGGCCCACCACAACCTAACCCAGTCCGTGGATGATGTTTGTGCCTAGTAGTAGCATGGCTACCTTATATATCAAACACAAGTCCCACATCACGATGTGGGATTGAATATTACAATCTCCCAGCTCAAATCCTTGGCGTCTTCGTCAAGGAATCGAATATACCGAGGCGATGGAGGATTGAAGAGGTGGCTCGTGCGGGGATTAAGAGGTGACTCCCACGTTACGGTGTAGCACTTTGGTCCCCGAGCACACTTTGTTCCCATTTAAATTCGAGGCGCCTTCGATACCATTTGTAACGACCAGAGCAGAGCCGGTCCCTACGTGTAGCCACCACTTGAGGCAGCGGCAGCGGGTCATCGGGCCCATGGCCAGCCGCCAAAGCCCGTGGATGATGTTGGTGCCTAGTAGTAGCACATGACTACCTTATAAATCAAACACAAGTCCCACATCTGCGATGTGGGATTGGGTATTACAATCTCCCCCACTCAAATCCTTGGCGTTCCGTCAAGGCCAAATCGTACCCCAGCGTCACGACGGGATTGAGGTGGCTCGTCACGAGGATCAGGTGGCTCCCACCTTGCGGTGTAACCTTTGGTCCCCCCCGAGCGACGACTACGTTCCCGTATTTACGGCCGGGACCGCTCGATACCATTTGTA
Source organism: Codonopsis lanceolata (assembly GCA_013146195.2). NCBI lineage: Eukaryota > Viridiplantae > Streptophyta > Magnoliopsida > Asterales > Campanulaceae > Codonopsis > Codonopsis lanceolata. The sequence continues at coordinate 13,892,172 of CM028382.1, read as the reverse complement.
GCGACCCGAGCGAGAGCAGGCCGGTCATTTACGTGTAGCCAACACACCGCCCATTAAGCACCTGACACCTTGGATTATCGGGCCCGCCTGGCCGACCCAAAGTCGCGGATGATGTTGGTGCCTAGTAGTAGCGCATGACTACCTTATAAATCAAACACAAGTCCCACATCTACCCGATGTGGGATTGGGTAATGCAATCTCCCCCTCAAATCCTTGACGCCATTGTCAAGGCCGAATCGTACCCCGGGCGATGCAGGATTCAAGAGATGGCTCATACGTGGATCAAGAGGTGGCTCCCTCGTTCTGCGATGTAGCACTTTAGTCCCCTGAACAGAACTTTGTTCCCACATTTCCGGCCGGGACCCGCTCTGATACCATTTTTAACGACTGAGCGAGAGCCGGTCATTACGTGTAGCCACACCCGCCCATTGAGCACGCGGCACCTTGGGTCATTAGGCCCCAAGTCGACCCAAGTCCATGGATGATGTTTGTTCCCGATAGTAGTGCATGGCTGCCTTATAAATCAAGCGCAAGTCCCACATCTACCGTGTGGGATTGGGGTATTACAATCTCCCCACTCAAATCCTTGGCGTCCTCGTCAAGGCCGAATCGTACAGGCGTCACGAGGATTTAAGAGGTGGCTCCCACCTTCTGCGGTGTAGCACTTTGGTCCCACGAACAGCACTTTGTTCCCACATTTTCGGCCGGGACCCACTCTGATACCATTTGTAACTACCCAAGCCCGAGATCCCGGCCCGCTACGTGTAGCCCACACACTGACCCACTGAGCACGTAGCACCTTAGGTCATCAGGCCCACCACAAGTCGACCCAAAAGTCCATGGATGATGTTGGTGCCCAGTAGTAGCGCATGACTACCTTATAAATCAAACACAAGTCCCACATCTACCCGATGTGGGATTGAGGTATTACAATCACTGTTCTTTCAATATTAAAAATACAATCAATTCGTCATCAAATATATATCCTATAATATAGATGAGTAGAGCAAGGGATTAATCAACATAAAGTCCATTCTGTTTGTTCACTAGAATTAGAAAAAGAATCTCATCATGTTTCCTCTTCTTGTTCTGATTTTGCTACCTATGATTAGTTGTATTAATAGTGCAGCCTCCCAGTCTCAAGCTTCTGAAAATGGCTTTAATAATGAAACCAGTCACTGCATCGAGAACGAGAGACAAACACTTCTCACTTTCAAAGCAGGCCTTGTTTGTTGATGATTTAAGTAAAATAATTTGTAATTTGGTATAGTCGAGGTTTATATTTTGAAGATGGGTGAGCTCAAAAATACTATATTATAAATCTGGGGGTACGGAGTGCACATTTACATAAGTTTTACGGGCTTACGGGTGTTAATAATAAAGTGTTCTGTTTCCTTTCGATTTATCGTTTTCGCAACGAATAACCCTGGCGGGAGTCTCATTGTTTTGATATTTGAAATTCAGTTGTGACAGTTTTCCTAGTAGTTATTTTGGTAACTGTTGGAATTCCAAGGCATACAACCATTTGAAAGGATACTTGATTATCTGTAAGGGACGCATATATACTATATAAAAGTTTCATCATCTTCGTTTTTTGGTAACAATATATATAATACTCCAACAGTAGTCTCCTGCTTAAGTGTCATAATAGGAGGGCGATTGTAGTCTTATCCCACAAGAATAATCGTGTAACCAAGGGCATTTGATAGGGTCGAATAATTCTTGCAGGAAAGTGGTATGTGCATGATTCTACAATATATCCATGCTTCTATGTTCGACATTGCTGTATCCCAGATCTATCCAACATTGTTGACGATGGCGGCTGTCTCTCATCTTGGAGCAGCGAAGAAGTTAACAAAGACTGCTACAATTGGAGTGGAGTAGAGTGTAGCAAAGGTCATGTAATCAAGCTTAATCTTTATTATTTCAATTTGAGAGGTAACACCATTTCTTCATTGCTTGAATTGCGGGAATTGAACTTTCTGGACCTTAGTCTCAATGATTTTGAACATAGGCCCATCCCCAACATCTTTGGTTCATTCACAAAATTATAGTATCTTGATCTTTCTCAGTCTAACTTGGCTGGAACCTTTCCTTTCCAACCCGGAAACCTCTCTAACTTGGTACCACTTCATCTAGAATATAATCTTCTAGATGGCATGATCCCCCAATCTTTTGGAAATTTGTGTGGTTTGCAGTCTCTTTATCTTTCTAATTGTAACTTGGGTGGAACCAGTCCTTTCCAGCTCGGAAACCTCGCTAACTTGAATTATCTTGATCTATCTTCCACCCTTCTAAATGGCACGATCCCAAAATCTTTTGGAAATCTGTCCAATTTGAAAACTCTTATTCTTTCCAACTCTAGCTTGGTTGGAACCATTCCTTCCCAAATTGGAAACCTCTTTAACCTAACAGATATTGTTCTATCTTCTAATCTTCTAGATGGAATGATCCCCAAATCTTTTGGAAATCTGTGCAATTTGCAAACGCTGAATCTGACGAACAACAATTTAATTGGAAACCTTTCGTTTGTCGATAACTTTTCTGGTTGTGCTACGGCACCCGCATTAAAGGAGTTATTCTTGTTCGCCAATCAGCTTAACAAAACTTTAACCAAAAACTTGGTGGCACTATGAAACCTTGAATACTTGGATCTTTCTTCCAACTCTTTCTATGGCCTTGTCTCTGAAGCTCACTTGTTAAATCTTACATATTTATACTATCTGGACTTGTCCCTCAACCCTCTGGATTTTCAAATAAGCCCTCAATAGGTTCCCTTTTCAGCTAGCCTATATAAATTTGAAGTCTTGCAATCTAGGCCCAAGTTTCCCAGAGTGGATTCGAACTCAGAAAAATATTTTCTATCTTGATATTTCCAGCACTGGAATTCCAGATATAGAATTCCATCATGGTTTTGGGACAACCTTTCTGAAACATCCTCATTTCTGAATTTGTCTTCATACAATATAGGAGGCATATTACCAGATTTATCGTTAAAATTTGGCCGAGCTAGCACATATTCCGGCATTGATTTGAGTTCAAATAATTTTGAGGGCTAAATACCGCCATTACCTCCGTTGGCATTAATAAATGTTTCCAAGAATAAGTTCATAGGAGCACTCTCTTTCTTATGTCAACTAATTGGCAATAGCTTAACCTTTCTTGACATCTCAAACAATTTGCTAACTGGGGGACTTCGTGATTGCCTAGGAAAAGGTTTAAATCTCAATTTGGTCACCCTACTTTTGGCCAAAATTCATTAAGCTCACTCTACTTTTTTCCCCTCAATTTAATCACTTTACTTCGCTTCGAAAGTCAATAAGGTCACTAGAGTCATTTCTGTTAGTTAAGTTGGATGAAAATCTTTGGAAAGACAATAATGCCCCTTATTTTTGAAAGGCGCGTTGACAAATTCAAGTCACACAATAAGAAATTATGTTTAAGAGGAGAAGGAGATTCTCAAAACCCCAATATTTAGTAAGGGTGTTTTTTTATTTTCCTAAAAAAATTAAACTTTCCATCCAAATATATGGATGAAGTGATGAACGTAGGGTGACCAAAAAAATAGGGTGACCAAAAAAAAATAGAGTGAGCTTAATGAATTTTGGCCGAAAGTAGGGTGACCAAATTGAGATTTAAACCATGGGAAAGCAACATCAATTAGTTGTCCTCAATTTAGCATATAACACACTTTTTGGGGAGATTTCTTCTTTTGTGGGATCTTTATCAAACTTAGAGACACTAAACTTGTACAACAATATCTTCTTTGGAGTACTTCCTAAGTCCTTATCCAATTGCACACAGTTGAGCTTTTTGCATGTGGGAATGAACAAGTTTACTGGAAATGTACCTTCTTGGATTGGGGGAAACTTATCACACTTGAGTTTTCTTGAGTGCAACGTCGAATAACTTTTTTGGGACCATCCCTTCAAATTTATGTCGATTAACAACACTTCAAGTGCTGGCCCTTTCTATAAATAACTTATTTGGAACCATAGTTCCATGTTTAAACAATATCACTGCCTTGACTCAGAAAGGTGTTGGCGTAACCGATCATGATTATGCCATTGGTTATATTCCGTTTGTTGGTATAAGAGATGTTTAAAATTCTCGTAGGTACCCTAACGTCTCAACTCTAGATCATGGGAAGGAAGAATGCAGGAATTCAAAAATAATTTTAAATTTTTGAAGGCCATTGATCTTTCGAGCAAAAATTTGAGCAAAGAAATTCCTGTTGAGAATGGGATGGCTCGATTACCCAGGCAACAGGCCAGTTCCCTCTGAGGGTATGTCTCATCCTCGACGTGAACTTCGAACTCAGCTGAAGCCTTGTAATCGGCAATAATGGCTCGTTTTTGCTCGTCGCTCAGCTGGTATAGCTCCTCCTTAAGCTTTCTCTCTTGCTCAAGTGCCTCAACTTTGGCTTGCTCCAACTAGCTCACTGCTGCCTTGAGTTCTTTCCTCACCTCGCCAATTTTCTTCATAGCGGTCTCCTCGATTTTTTTGGAGAACTCTAAGTGAGACTCCAGGGTCCTCTTTTCCTCCTCGATTTTAGAGAGCTCAGTCACTTTGGCAATGAAAGTTTCCTCGCTCAGCTCAGAGAGTGTTGACCTACTCCTCAAATTTATTCTTCTTCGTGGTCAGTGAGCCAGAAGAGACGAGGTTCTCCAGGAGTCGGTCATAAATCAGCTCCATTTTTGTGGCCATTTGAGAATAAACAAAATTTCATACAAGTTAAGGACAAGACGCGCAAAACTCATTTACCATTATGGACGAAGGGAAAAATAATTACCTCGGCCATACACATCCCAATCTCCCCGATCAGGACCGAGCTCGAGTGCTCGCAGCTCCTTTTTTAGACGCTGCTATGGCAGAGCCTTCTCACCACTCCGAGCCCAACAGTGGCAGCGTGACCACCATACTTGTTTTAATTGAGCATGTCCAAGTCGAGGACATTGGCCACCTCAGTGATCAGCCTGGCAGCTTTTTCATGAGTCTTAGGCATTTGAAATTCTTCTCTGTGCCATGAAGACACATAAGAACTAGAAGCTGCCCCCTGGTCATCTTTCTTTGACCACGACCTGGTTCTCCTTTCAGTAGGAGGGTCGACAACAGGCCTCTTAATTGTTCGAGGTCAGTTCGCTGACGCGTATAGGTTTGTCCAAGGCCATAGTAGTAGTAACGGGGATAAAAACAGTGAGAGCAGAAGCAAGAATGGTGGCAGGAGCGATAACCTGGCTCAGTTCAGTACGTCTTTGGCTCGCTCATCGTCCCGTAGTTGCAGGGACTGTAGGAAGGGCAGCGGGCTCTTGGGTAGCGAGCTGAGTATTCCTCCTTGTGGTCCCCCTCTTCATGGCTAGCAGAAATCGGTTTGTGTCTTCAAGTTGCTTCATATCTACAATTTTAATACAAATTATTAGAACAAGAAAATACAAGCAGAAGCAAGATGCAATCCAGAAAAATTAATATATAGACCGCTCAACGAGAAGACAAAAGTACAATTAGTCCCAACACGCTTACAGTCAGGGCACTCGCTGGGGAATCTTCCCACATGATAGTTACCCCAGTATGAGTGGTATTTTTTTGCCTCAATGGTAATCCTGGGTTCTACCCCCTCCACGGGCCAACTAAGTACACCATCCAGACGAAGGAATGTGGGGTCAGAGGTAAGCGCAACCCAGTTAAGCACCCAATCTTGCCCGCATTTTCCCTCTTTCACGCCAAGCACAGTACTAAATGCCTTGGCTATTTGGGGCTCACCAGCTCGGAAAGCATCCCTATCGTACTTGGGGATTCCCATGTCCTATAGATAGGAAGAAAAAGGCCATCCCACTCGGGATTCAACAAGAAGGGTTTTCTTATCCCAGACATCAACTTTGTTGGAGCCATCGCTCAGCAGCTTGAAATAGTTGGGGTTAGAGCAGCCAGTGATGCATTCGTTCTTCTTATCAAGCGAGAACAGGAAGAATTTTCAGAACAAGGTCATATCGAGCTCAAACCCGAGCAGCCTACAAGCTACAGTGTATGTAACTAGGAACCTCATTATGGTAAGGGTCAGGTCGCAAGGGGAGGGCATTGTTAAGATGGAGGAATTCGATGATGAATGGGTCTAGAGGAAGTCTTAGGCCGACTAGAAAAAAATCAAAATAGAAACCATTCGGTCTCCTTGGTAGTTGTGGCCTTTCTTCTCAATGTCCAGATCGAAGGCATTCACTCGATAGTTTTTGGGGTCAATGCCCAGGGAGTAGAACTAAGCTGACACACCCTCATCATAAGTCAAATCATCCCATTTCATAGGAGCAGGTTCATCGGTCAGTTCACGGGTTTTTTGCCTTTTTGGCGTGCAACCCTTTTCCTCCTTTCCCGAGGAGCGCTTGTTCTTGGGGATTCAAAACCAGAACGTTTGTCCTTCTTTACAAACTCTTGCTCGTTCTCAACGTTGGAATTATGATCCTCCTCCTGCTCGTCTTCAGCACTTGTATCATGGTAGAGGGGCAATCTTTTTTATAGGCCGATCGAGGGGCAAAATAGGAAGAGAATATTGGCAGACGTGACTTCCTGGACACGCGGTGTTAGAACAGAGGTGTCACATTTATTACCGCCTCATGCATGTAGCCCTAACCCTCAGACGACGGCTGCACTCTGGCATCCCATCAATGCATGCCTGCTCCAACTAGTTAAAATGATCAAGTCTAACAACGATCAAACGATGCCTTCTTAAACCCAATATTATGCTCGCCAAACAAGAAGCAGGGGCCACTGAACTGCCTATCCCAAAAGGCCCAAACATTGGTCACGTGCTAAGCACACCGTCATCCGGGCCACGAATAAGTCACGTGCATATTTAACATGGTTTGAGCTCAACTTATAATCAAGTAGGGACAGATCTCTGACCTCTCAAGCGTACCGAGCGAGTAGACTCTTGCTTGTCATCTGGGGGACAAAAGTGTAGTGAGCAGGCAGATGATTCAACCAGCACAACCAGTCCGTTCAGTTATGCGATAATGGACGTCTTGAACGTAGGGAGTTAATGCTAGGAGATCTGCCCCTACGTTCCAGACGTGGCCATGAACGTTCCCACCTTTCACGCTTGTGCACTTAATGTTCAGTTTCTAGCCTTCAATGTTGGGTATATAAACCCCTCTGATGGAAGAGGGAAGGTACGCTCACTTTTTAATAGCCTGAAACTCTGTCAAATTGATAATGCATCTGTGTGTTAGCTAATTTTCACACAGGAGTGCATTTGCAAGGAAAGCCCCTGCCTAGTTCACGTTTATTGTTGGCTACTTTGACAGGTTTGGGCCTCGAGGAAAGGATAGTTTGAAAGCCAGATATCCGGATATCTTAGCCTAGTGTATCTAATTTATTTTGGATACATCAGCTTGTAAGCTTTTGCAACTAACCTTGTCTTGTAACGATCAATTTCAGCACTTGGTTTGTACTTTGTCTTGTAAACCCACTTCATACCAATTGCCTTCTTACTACTTGACAAAATAGTAAGCTCTCATGTATTTTTTTTTTATCGCATGAATCTCATTGATAGATGTGTTTTATATGCATCTATAAGGTACTTATTCAGCTTAGAAATAGCAATTCCATGAGACTTTTGGCTACTAATATGTGTTTTGGAGCTTAATTGTGAGTTTTAGGGTTTTTGATGAATTTATGGAATACTTGAAGGTTTAAAGTAAAAAAATGAAGAAGGGTGCAAAGTGTAATGACAGAAGAGACGAAAAATAAAAAATTTAAAAGACCTTGCGGTCGCATACCATAAAGACCTTGCCCCCGCAAGGTCCCCCAGTCTGTCTACCCGGAGGAATTGAAAACCTTGCGATCGCATGCCTCCAGCACCTTGCGACTACAAGGTAGTCGACTTTGCTATGACGCTAATTTCAGTCCAATTCTATGTCTTGCCCTGTAACTTCTAGTATAACTACAAACCATGTAGCTCTAAGTTAAAGGCCTGAAATTAGCAGTAGTATACATTTTTTTTTAGTTTGTAATCATAGTTTTTAGAGATCATTCATGTTTTCATTCATCCATCTCATTAGTTCGTCGTTGATGTTGAACTAACCGTTCATAGTCTAGGAGGTGGAGGTAACTTGTATCGAATCGTTTGCTCTATATTAATTTCTTATTCAATCAAGTCTTGCTGATCGCATAGTTTATCAATCTCCTTACTATTTGACTTTTTCCTAATTAATGGTATCGCAATAGTTTAAAGACCTAGGGGTGCAGATAACTGGATGATCGTGTGCATGTGTCGTATATTGGCCCACCTCTGTGATAAATTAAATATATCGATGCATGAGAATGATAGGTACGTTATGTTTATGTCCATATGTTCTTGAGGTTCAGGTATATCCTCGGTTGAATTATTAATAGATAGAGACTGAATTATAATTCAATTTAGTGACACTAAGACTGCAAATCGCGAACTATAGCGTACCTCTGTTTTCCTTCGTGAACGAACCCAAGATATATTGATTGATACATTAGAAAAAAAAACATTAGAGTAGATACAAGTGAATCATGATCCTAGATTCTTCTCCATAATAAGATCTCTAAAAACTATGTTTGCTTGTTGTTAATAAACTGCTTCCTCCAGATTAATAGATTACTGTTAGAATTAATTGGTTTAGTTAAATTAGATATAATTAATCAAACAACCCCCTTATTTGTAATCGTTACCTACTTTCTTTCCTCAATTACTTCTTGTCTCTGTGGTTTGACACTTGCTTTCCAATCACTATACTTTATATTGATTCGTACACTTGCGAGATAAATAAATAAAACATTTTCACGCAGTTGAAAAGCACATCACTCATCATCCATCGCTTGAATCCAATGATCATCACAAGATGCCTCATCAAAATTAACAGGATCACAATCAGCAAATAACACAAAATTCACCATATCTTCATCGGATATCTCATTATCATTACCCACAACATAATCATGTAACCTAGTTGGTAAGTTACGTTGTCTCTACGGTCACCCTGAACCTTCTCCATGTGCAACTGTAGGAGTTGGAACATCACCTTGAACATTTACATCTTCATCTTGAGCAAAAACATTATGAGAATCAAAGCTTGAATTTTTGTTTTCTTTAGAAGACCAATCCCAAACATCACACATCTCTAATAACAATGACTTTATGTGTCACCGGGTTAAACAATTTATAAGTTTTTGACACTTTACTATAGACAATAAAAATACACTTTTCACTTTTATCGTCAAGTTTCTTTTTCAAATGATCAGGCACATGAGCATAAGGAATGCAACCAAACACCCTTAGATGTCCAATAAAAGGCCTTCGACCAGTCCATGTCTCCTCTGGAGTTTTATCACGCACACTTCTTTTTGAGCACATATTCAAAACATAAATTGCACACGCAACTGCTTCGGCCCAAAAATTCTTGGGCAATTTCTTGAAACTCAACATGCATCTAGTTATATCCATAACTGTTCTATTTTTTCTCTCTGCTACACCATTTTGTTGTGGAGTATATCTAGCAGTCAACTGATATTCAATATCATGCTTCTCAGGTAAATAATCACAAACAAGATACTCGATAACCTTATCAGTTCTCAAAACTTTAATTTTATTCTCAATTTGTTTCTCCACAAAATATTTAAACCTTTTAAACATATCACAAGCCTCAGATTTTTCTTTCAAAAAATACACTCATGCTTTTCTATTAAAGTCATCAATAAACGTGACAAAATACCTACAACTTCCGTTAGAAGCAACTTCAGCTGAATATAAATCTGAATTAATCAACTATAACGTTCTCTTCGCTCTCCAAGATTTTCCTGTAGGAAAAACATCTATATATTTCTTTCCCAAAACACATATTTCACAAACTCCATTAGGAACATCAATCGCATGCAATCCATTAACCATTCGTTTACGAGCAAAAAAATTAAGAGTTACAAAATTAATGTGCCCAAAACGCATGTGCCACAACCAATTATCGTCATGAATCACTGAACTAAAGCAAAATAAATTTCCGTAATCCAAACTAAAAAGACATAAGCGATTAGGAGACATATTTACCTTTGCTATTAGTCCTCTTTACATGTCACCAATAATAAAAACCCCATTAAAAATTCTCATATCATAGCCCTCTTCTAAAAGTTGTCCCATATTCAACAAATTTTTTTGAAGATTTGGAACATAGTAAACATCGGAGATAAATTTTTTAGAACCATCTTTCAATAAAATTGAGATCCTTCGTTTTCCCATCACTGGTGCTTTCGCATTATTACCAAATTTTACCTCAAATTTAACAGACTCATCCAAATTTAAAAATAATTCTTTGTTCCCCCACATATAATTGCTACACCCCGAATCCAAATACCATGTATTTTATCACTTGAGTTCTTACAATTACTAACCAACAACAAATTTTCCAAATGTTTAACATTATTTTTAACATAATTATTGACATGATAATTTCTATTATTTTTCCTTCTATATCTACAATCAGCACCTTTATTACCCGGTTTTTCACAATTATAATAACAATTAGTATTATTACCTCTGTGATTATTACCTCCATCTGATCAGTCATGCTAATAATTATTTCTTTCTAAACTTGGAAACGTCTCTAACTTGAATTATCTAGACATTAGTTACAATGATTTTGAACACAGGCTCATCCGCAAGTTCTTTGGTTCATTCACCAAATTACAACATTTTGATCTTTCTGTCTCTTACTTTGATAGAATCTGTGATACCCCCAATCTCACAGTAGGTATCACCAAAGATGTGAGAATTGAATGTGTTTTATATGGTGGTCACACACTACCACAAGACATCAACATCATATTCATGAACTTTTGAGTTGACATTTGGTAGGTATGATGACACAAGGTGTTGCATGCTTGGTAGGTAAATGTGTGGCATGAGCCAGGGCACTTGACTAAAATCAGCCCCTAAGGGGGTGGCTCAGTGGTAGAGATGAGACTTCACAATGTGTGAGGTCTCAGCTTCGATCCCTTCCCACGCCCCCCTTAGGAAAAAAAAAAAAACTTGACTAAAATCTTTGGTTTCTAGTTTCCAAGTATTTGTTAAAAAATTCAAGTTGTTTGTCCTGAAAATCAATACATTTATTATAATCGACAAGTCAATGAATGACAACTAGTGTGTTCATTGGTCAATAATAATCTTTATTGATAAGCTTTAAAAAGAAAATTTAGAAGTAAAAATCACGGTAGTAGTCGGTCCACGAATGCAAACAAAATTGCGATGGTTGAGGGGACCATATTAGTTGAAATGGACAATTCTAACATAACCTATATTTGTAGTGATTAATTTGCCTCGCCTTAAGTAGTAAGTCTTTGGCTTACTAGTTTCCTAAGTCTTTGTGGAAAAATCAAAGTCAATAGTCAATACACTTTTTAGATTAGATATTTTTTTAATATTTTGTGGGTTTATGGATACCCTTTACCTGCCCCTTTTCTTTAATACATTCTCCATTTCTTTGTTCACATTAACTATCAAGGGTTAGATATAAGACATCTTTAATTATCCATCGGATCCAAGTTAGGATGTGTTACACACGTCTAAAGACATGCCAATTGATTCCGATTCAAACTAAATATGTAATACCCACATTCTATATCAGGTAATTATGTGACATGTGCGTAATTTATAAAATAGTCATACACTAGCTACTAACATCATGTATGAACTTTTGAATCGACTTGAGACAGACTTGGTGACCCAAGGTGATGTTTTGAGAATGCAACAGTTTATTTTTAATATTCTTGTTTTTTGTTTCCCTTTTCTTTTAGATTTTTACTTTGTAACCTATATATACTCTCTTAAATATATCGTTTAGACACACATTCATAATAAATCATACTACTTTCAATTCCATACACAAAATCTCAAATTATCATGATGCACATTTAATTTGTCAGTGTATGGAGTATATGTAACTAGCCGAACTTTCTCGCACGGGGCATTACAAAATATCACCAAATAGTTGGATGAATGAATTTTCGAGGAAAAGATCTAAACTAATTCTCTTGTAAGTATTCATTTTAGTGCAATATAAATTGAGCTTTAAAGTAGTCAATTAGAGCTATGAAGCAATACTCTTTCCAAGTCAAGGAGGAGGCCTTTGTCATCCCTAATTGTACTTTATGGAATGCCATTGGAATGAAGCAAAGATTATTCCAGTACAAATAAAATAAAACAACATTTTTCATTTTGGTATGCTTCACTTAAAAAGTCTACTTTCAAAATTTAATACGTATAAGTATCATTTTAATACTAATGGACAACCAAAAGTGTTATTTTTAAAAAAAAAAATTGAATTTCAAACGAGGACCCTTTACTCAGAACGGATGGAGTACTTACAAGAGGGCTCAAGTTAGTGCAATTAAAAACTTCAACAACTTATAAAAGGGGATAATTTATCAATTAAAAATTTAGTAATGTTTATAACATTTACCTCTACTAGAAATACTATCTTTTGTATTAATAGCTTTTGATATGATGTCCCAAAAAAAATTAAAGGAAATTTAGCATCAATTAACATTAGTAAATTTTAAGTCGTTATGAAAAATGATAGGTGAGTTGTCTGGTCCAAAAGGTTCAAACATCGATCACGTGCTCAACACACCATCATTATTGTCAAGAGCGAATCATGTGCATTTATCATGGTCCAAGCTCAACTCATAAACGAGCTGAGACATCATCTTTATCTTTTTGGCTCGAACTTTGGCATAATCATTCCTTCTCAACTTGGAAAATTCTCTAACTTGATACATCTTAAACTTTCTCCCACATAATTTCAAGTCATATACTTAATCTTTATAGCTTGAATTTTAGGTACATATCAAATTGTCAAAATTAAATACTTCAACAATTTCTAAATAATCGTCATATGTAGCTCGGTACACAGTTTAAGTAGAAGTAATTGACTCTATTATAAACATTAATTATAATTTCCTTTAAAAACATTGTGCATGTGGTCATAATTAGAGTGTGAAGAAGAAGTAAGTATAAAGTGATAAACATATTTTTTTAAACAAAAGTTTAGAAACAAAACAATATTGGAACGGACCAAAATGAAAGATTGACAATTAATTTGAAACAGAGTGAATACAATTTTTGATTCCTAACTTAATTTTTAGAAATTCGACTATTTATTTGTATAATTATCCTAAGGAAATTTGATTCGTGGATATATTTATATTTGCAAACAAGCCACATGAAACTTGAAAGTTAAGCTTTAGATAAGAAACGAATGGTTGTTAGGTGAAGTTGAATGTCTAGCTGTTTCCTAATCTACTTGGCATCAAGTCAACCCATTGATCCATGGGTATATATATATATATATAAGATGGCATTATTGTATCCAATATATTCATCATAACAATTTTATACAACATTACATCATGTATGCTTTTGTTCTACTTTTCCTATTTCTGAATTATTTTAATACTGCCTCCTCTCTTGGTTTTGATGAAGTCACCAACTGCATCAACAAGGAGAGACAAGCACTTCTCACTTTCAAAGCCGGCCTTATAGACGATGAAGGCAGTCTCTCATCTTGGAGCAGCGAAGAAGTTCATAAAGATTGCTGCAATTGGAGTGGAGTCCAGTGTAGCAATCGAACAGGTCATGTAATCGAGCTTCAACTTTATCATTTGAGAGGTAACATCAGTCCTTCATTGCTTGAATTGCGGGAATTGAACTATCTCGACCTTAGTGTCAATGATTTTGAAAACAGGCCCATCCCCAATTTCTTTGGTTCATTCACCAAATTACAGCATCTTGATCTTTCTTACTCTCAATTTGGTGGAACCATTCCTTCTCAACTTGGAAACCTCTCTGGCTTGAATTATCTCGACCTTAGTGGCAATGATTTTGAAAACAGGCCCATCCCCAATTTCTTTGGTTCATTCACCAAATTACAGCATCTTGATCTTTCTCGCTCGAACTTTGGTGGAACCATTCCTTCTCAACTTGGAAACCTCTCTGGCTTGAATTATCTCGACCTTAGTGTCAATGATTTTGAAAACAGGCCCATCCCCAATTTCTTTGGTTCATTCACCAAATTACAGCATCTTGATCTTTCTTACTCTCAATTTGGTGGAACCATTCCTTCTCAACTTGGAAACCTCTCTCACTTGAACTATCTCTCATTGGGCGAATATGGTGTTCGCATAAACTTGTCCGTTGAGAACCTTGACTGGTTGTCTCATCTATCTTCCTTGAAACTACTCCAAATGGTCGGCATTAACCTTAGTAGAGCCACTAATTGGGTAGACATAATCAAGAGCCTCCCTTCTCTTAATGGTGTGTATTTGAATCGATGTCAGCTCTCAATGGTCGTGTCTCCTTCTCTTTCTTTGATAAACTCTTCCACTTCGATCGAAACACTTGACCTCTATTCTAACGGTTTTACATCATCCATGTATAACTGGTTGTTCAACTTGACCAACAGCCTCGTTGATCTTAATCTTCAAGCGAACATGCTCAAAGGTCCAATTCCAGAATCTTTTGGGAATTATATGCCTTCTCTTACACATCTCGATCTCTCTAATAATCTTCTAGAAGGCATGATACCCAAATCATTCAGAAATTTGTGCAATTTGCAAGAGCTGATCCTGTTCAACAACAGTTTGAGTGGAAACTTTTCAGACTTTGTCGACAACTTGTCTGGGTGTCCTGAGGCTACATTAGAGTATTTGGTTGTTGATAGTAACAAACTTTTTGGGACATGTCCTCAGGCCATCTTAAACTTTTCTTCATTGACATTTTTATCCCTATCCAAAAATAAGTTGAGCGAATTTTTTACCAAAAATTTGGGGAAAATATCAATGCTTGAATACTTGGATCTTTCTTTCAACTCTCTCGGTGTCGTCACAGAAGCTCCCTTGTCAAGTTTTTCACATCTAGACTATCTAGACTTGTCCTTCAATCGGTTGGATTTCCAAATAAGCCCTCAATGGGTTTCCCCTTTTCAGTTACAATATATGTGTTTGAGGTCTTGCAATCTAGGCCCACATTTTCCACAATGGATTCGAACTCAGCATGGCTTTCATTATCTTGATATTTCCAATAATAGTTTTGATAATATTCCGAAATGGTTTTGGAACGTCACTGGAAGATGCACAGATTTGAATTTATCTTCAAACAATATTGGAGGCACATTACCAGATTTATCTTCATTTTTTGCCCCATTGCCCTATATTGACCTGAGTGTAAACAATTTTGAGGGCTCAATACCACTATTGCCTTCAAGTTTAGCATCATTAAATCTTTCTAAGAATAAGTTTTCGGGAACACTCTCTTTCTTATGTCATCTAAGTAAAGTGGCCTTAGAATTTCTTGACATCTCAAACAACTTTCTAACTGGGGAAATTCCACATTGTTTAGGAAAACTGCAGAAACTAGTTGTTCTTAATTTATCACACAACAAACTTTCTGGTAAAATTCCTTCTTCTGTGGGAACTTTATTAAAATTGGAAACATTATATTTGTACAATAATAGCTTCTTTGGAGAGCTTCCCTTGTCCTTATCAAATTGCACACACTTGATATTTTTGAATGTTGGAGTGAATAAGTTATCTGGAAATGTACCGACATGGCTAGGGGGAAAGATCTCTAATTTATACTTTCTTAGCCTACGATCAAATAATTTTTTTGGGACCATCCCTTCAAATTTATGTTCGTTAATGGCTCTTCATGTCCTAGACCTTTCTATTAACAACCTATCTGGAACCATTCCTCCATGTTTAAACAATCTAAATGCCATGGTCCAAAAAGAACTCAAGAACCTAATCAATGACTATGACCATGAGATGGGAAGAAGTTCGACGAAGACGACTTATCATGCTTTTTCCTACCGTGACCATTCAATGATAGGATGGCAAGGAAGAGAGCTTGAATTTGGAAATAATCTTCGATTTGTGAAGTGCATTGATCTTTCGAGCAATGATTTAACCGGAGAAATTCCAAGTGAAATAACAGAGCTAGTTGAACTCGTTGCATTGAACTTATCAAGAAATGCATTACATGGCAAGGTTCCTCAACAGATTGGTCGGCTAAATTCACTTTTGTCTCTTGATTTATCGAGAAATAGACTATATGGCAAATTACCGGCTAGTTTGTCTGAGCTACATTTTCTAGATTATCTAGACGTGTCGTACAATAATTTTTCCGGCAAGATTCCATCGGGCACCCAACTCCAAACCTTTGGTGCTTCCAATTATATTGGGAATGTTGGACTTTGTGGGCCTCCACTTCCATCAAAATGTGTTGGAGATGAGCCGTCGTCTACCATCGTTGACAATGAAGAAGACAACAATGAGTACAAGAATTGGCTTCACATCGGCTTGGGTGTGGGTTTCGCAACAGGATTTTGGGGAACATGTGGTGCTTTGCTTCTCAATCGTCGTGGTAGACATGCTTTTTTTCTCTTCTTAGATGACTTGAGAGACTGGCTTTATGTGAAGGTGGCTATGAAATTAGCCCGACAAAGAGTTTTCTAAAGGTAAGAACAAATTAATATCAATAATTATTCTTGTGTAGATATCAATTTCGTACCCCCTATTTTATCTTGTTTAATAATTATCGTAAAATACACTAATACAAGTTTTTTACATGTTTCAGGGAGGATGGTTCTAAAAGTGACAAAAAGAGAAGAAAATCAAGAAATGAACACAAAAAACCAACTCAATCATTCACCCTCTCAATCCTCTCCAACTCCCTTATTCGGTCCCTTATTTAATATGTAGTTCTTTTATATTAGTATATTGGTATATATTTTCATTATTGTTTTCTTTAAGTTGCTTGCTTAAACTGTAATGGTTTCCTTTAATTTGTTTTTTCTTAATTATTATTTTTCCATGTTGCCGTAAATGTTAAAGTGTTTTTTTTTTAATTATACGATATTTATATAAATTTGTCCAGCTTGTTATTTTCAATTTGTATCTTTAATTCAAAAAAAAAAATGTTTAGCTTGTTTCTTTAGGTTATTGTTACATTTACTACTTTCTTTAATATCATATTATGATTACAATTCTACTTTCAAAAAAGAAAAAAAAAACTATTAGTACGATTATATAAATACACCAAACTCTCATGAAGTTAATTGAAGTCGATTTTTAATGCATTCTTTCTTGATTAATACTTCGGCTCCGTTTGTTTCACGGAAAATGATTTTCGAAAAACGTTTTCCTCATTTTTCAGTGTTTGATAACCTTAGAAAAATATAGTCAACGCAAAGGTTTTCTAAGTCAACGGAGAATAAAGACTTCTTTTCTGGAAAATGACTTAAGGATTCATTTTCCGTAAGTCATTTTTCAAATGTTCGGGCACCCTCCGCCCCCTTTCACAATTACACATATTTACTTACACACAATATTTCACTAACAAATAATTTGTTTAAAAATATAAATGAAGTTTGTACACACTATTTATAAATTATAATTTTAATAAATAATCAATACGTCCTAAATTAGTGTTGACTATATTATTTAGGGACATCCTAAACATTGTCAATTTTCTATTTTAAATCCTTTTTTTCATATTAATTATCAAAAAAAATTGTAATTGTGAGATTGAAAAAAGATAGACCTTGATTTGATACCACTAATGATAAATTGAGGTTACTAAAGAAAAAATTACTTAAAGTTCAACACTATCTTATATTCAATATGTGCATTAATATTATAAAATATTTTTTGTATTTATTCATATATAATTTTCCGTAACATTTTCTAGGGACATCCTAAGCATTGTCCCTTTTCTATTTTAAAATGGTTTTTTTTAATATCAATTATTAAAATTTTTATTTGTAATTGTGAGATTAAAAAAATATGAACCTTATTGATTTATCCACTAATGATAAATTCTGGGCTACTAAAGAAAAACTACTTAAAGTTCAACACTATCTTATATTCAATATGTGCATTAATATTTAAACATACTTTTTGTATTTATTTATATATTGTTTTCTGTAACATTTTTCGTGTATTTGCCAAACACCCGTAAATGTTTTCTGACATATTTTCCAAAGATTTACCAAACACATGAAAATGAAATCTTTTCATTTTCCAGAAATCATTTTCTGGAAATAATTTTCCGTGAAACAAATTGAGTCTTCCTTCATCCCTAAATATGGGTACAATTTTAAAATATTCTTGCCCAAAACAAGTGTTATTTATTGTATAAAATTCTGAGTTTGGTGCTTATCATATTCCAATTGTAAGTATGAATTTATACACGGGTAATGCTTCTAATAAGCACTAATAATTTTGGGACTCAAATGATGTGGCATCTTATGTGTCATATTGTTAACATAACTTTTTAACTTATAATGGAGCCCATAAAATACCAAATAAGATGAAACATTGGAAACCACATCATTTGATGCACAAATTTGAGTGCTCATTGAGTGGCTCTAGCATTACTCTTTATACACCAACACTTAGCGTGAGTCTACAATAGCAACTCAACTTATTAGTAGATAGAAAAGTATTTATGTAATTAATGTGATTGAAAGTATTGGTGCACAAATTGAGACATTATGAGCATTAATGTACATGCTCTACTAAAATGTACCAAAAAGTCAAAATTCCATCATTTTAGAAATAAACAAAATATGATAATGTATTTATCTTTAAAAAAGAAAATAAAAACATATTTAGGGACGGAGAGAGTAATTTTTCTTATTATTTCCCCAAAATGTATAAACAATCGTCAACTGCTTTTTTATCCCATTATTTCCCCAAAATTCATTGAATTCATCTGATATGAACTCACCACCACGATCTGTCCTTAAACACTTAATAGATAAACCAGTTTCCTTTTCAACACAACTTCTAAACAGTTTAAAAGCAGAAAAGGCATTTGACTTACTAACAAGAAAAGAAACCCAAACCTTCCTACTGAAATCATCAATAAAGGTAAGACAAATGATATTACGAGCTAGAGCTTGTGATATTATTACGATCTTTAGTGTTAGAGCCGTTAGATGATTAAGTTGGTGATGATTTGGAATGTTTGTGTCATTACTTAAAAAAAACATATTTAATCTAACGATGTAGAGATCTTAGGAAATTTGATCTAACAACACTAACACTAGAGCTTGTAATAATACCACAAGTTCTAGCTCGTAATATCATACCTCTAAAGGTAATTAGGTACCTCTTGTGGCTGTTGGAGGTGGGAGAGATTGTGTAGAAACTAATAAAAGCTTAGGAATAATGGCATTGCCTTTCCATTGAATAAATTATCTATTTATAGGGGGATTTACAATTAGAGTTACACTAGGAATAGGATACAAGAAACCTATACAAGGAAGGTAATACAAAAAGGAAAGAACTCTACAAGGTAATTACCACTAATTACTCATTACAAATCAACAAGAATAATTAAAAGATATTATTCTCTAACATGCCCCCGCAAGATGGACGTCCGAGAGGAGAGACCAATCTTGTGTAGTAATTGATGAAACCGTTGGCGAGCAAGAGGCTTGGTCAAAGCATCAGCTAGTTGATCAGCCGAGGAGACATGGCAAACTCGCTTAAGCCCATCCTGAACTTGTTGCCGAATGAAATGAAAGTCCAAAGCCACATGTTTCATGCGAGTATGAAAAATCGGGTTAGAGCAAAGACTCGTAGCGCCCACATTGTCACAGTAAATGACTGGTTGAGTCGAGTAGGCGAGACCGAGTTCTCTAAGAAGAGATACAATCCACGACCTCGGCCTCGGGCGACCACTACCGTGTCGGCTTGATTCGAGGCGAGCTACTGCTATGCGTTGTTTCTTGGAGCTCCGGGAGATCGGGTTCTTTGCCAAGATAGACAATGTAGGCACTAGTGGATGTGTAGTCATCCTTGTTGCCAGCCCAGTCGGCATCAGTAAAGGCATGGAGAGCAGGAGGAAACTGGCGATGAAGGAGGATGCCCGCATCAATTGTGCCACAGAGATACCGAAGAACTCATTTGACCCCAATCCGTTGCTGGTCGGTCGATGCATGAGGCTGGGAGAGTTTGTTGGCCGAAGGCAACATCGGTAGAGTGAGAGGCAGATCAAGAAGACTACCGACCATTGCTCGAAATTCTTTCGGATCGAGAGAAGCAGTGTGAAGAGTCAAGGTAGGCGAGGTAGCAAGAGGCGTAGCTCTTTGGGCGAGCATCGGTCATGCCTGTGCGGCGAGAGATCGCCTATATACCCACGCCGGGAGAGAGAAGACCACTTGGGCGCTTAACAACTTCAACCCCAAGAAAGTAGTGAAGATCACCAAGGTCCTTGAGAGAAAGCGAGTAGCGAGCATAGAGATGAAAGTCTGAACCCCAGCGGGCTGATTTCCAGTGACAATGATGTCATCCACATACACAAGGAGATAGATGATGGTGCCGCGATGCAGAAGAATGAAGCAGCGATGTGTCGGCCACCGAAGTTTTGGAAGCCGGAGGCAAGAAGAAGCGTGCGACTCATTATACCATGCTCGGGAGCTCGCTTGAGACCATAAATAGCCTTGCGAAGTCGGACACACATGTTGAGGTTTGTCCTTATCGGTGAACCCAGGCGGTTGAGCCATGAATACCTCCTCGGACAGGTTGCCTTGAAGAAAGGCATTGTTCACAACGAGTTGACGAAGATCCCATCCTTGACAACGGCGATGAGAGAACAAGACGAACAAAGTGGTCGGTTTAACCACCGGCCGAAAGTCTCGTGGTAGTCGACCCACAGTGTTGGTGAAATCCCTTGGCTACTAGGCAAGCTTTATAGCGATCAACAAGCACCATCAAGCATGTCTCTTGATACGGTAGATTCACTTACGGCCAACTATATTGCGAGCATCTCCGGAAGGGACTAGATCCCAAGTCCCATTACGAGCAAGAGCATCAAACTCTTTAGACATGGCCCGACGCCACTTCACATCCTTGAGAGCCCGAGTAACACATGCTGGGTTCACCCACTCACGTGAAAGCCGAAAGACTCATTTTGATCTGCGGTTTGAAGATATTGTTCTTTGAGCGGTGACTATGGAGGAGGTGCCAGCCATGAGCCGAGGCGATAGGTTCAAGAGGCGCGGCACGTGAACCAATGTAGCGCACGGACCCAGCAGACATTTGGGTCCTCGGGCACCGCATCTTGCCGAGGAGGGTGGAGCGCGCACGGTACAAGGAGAAGGTGCGGTGGTATCTGCATAGTAGCCGATGTGGGAGGTTGCTGGCGAGCCGAGATCAACCAAATTCGATTAGTGGCGAGGAGCCACGGACGAGGGTACCGAGCGAGCGGCCCAACGTTGTGTATGAGGGACCGAGCAGTTCATGAGGAGGTAGCCAGGACACACTATCATAGGTTTCTGCGCGAGCAGGGCTGGTGGCCGGGGTGGACATGGGAAAGGTCAACTCAACAAAGCGAACATGACGCGATATGTTCAGCTTGGTAGTGCTCGAATCATAGCCGAGAGATAGGCACTCCGAGTGAGTAACCAAGGAAGACACACGAGTGGAGCCAAGGGCGTAGAAGGGAGGAGCCAAGGATAGCGAGACAACCAAAAGCACGAAGCTTGGCGTAGTTCGGCAGAGCAAAAAGTTTATGGTAGGGAGGCGGCGAGCAAAGGTGGGTGTAGGTAGTCGATTTATGAGATAGGTCGCGGTTTGGAAGGCAAATGACCAAAAGGCATGGAAGAAAGCACGAGAGAGGGGAGAGACCAGTCTCAACAATGTGGCAATGGCGACGTTCCGAGAACCCATTGTGTTCCGGGGTGTGAGGGGGCGAGGTAAAGTGAGAGATGCCATGGGCGGACAGATAGGCGGCCAAGCCAGAGTCCCGGGCAAGCCCCATATACTCACCGCCATTGTCCGAGTAAAGGGTGACTATGGTTGTTTTAAAATAATTTTCCACTAAGGCTTTGAATTTGGGAAAGATGGTGGCAACCTCAGATTTGAGTCTGAGCGGATAAAGCCAAATGTAATGGGTATAGTGATCAACAAAGATCACATAGTATTTGAACCCATCAATAGGGAAGGGGAGGTCCAAACATCGGTATAAATAGTTTGAAGAGGAGAGTAGACACAATAGTATTTTGATGAAAAGGAATTTTATGACTTTTATTAGAAAGGCAATCATTACAATGAATAAGAGTGCAAGCAATGTCTAATGCTAAACCTAGGCTAGATAATATCTGACTTTGGATGGGGCCAGACGGATGGCCAAGACGATGATGCCAGTCCGGATGAGAGACTTTGGAGCTGACACAAGCAGAGGGTTGGGGCGGGGAGGCTATGGTCGGCCATTCATACACACCGTCCTTAGATCGTCCTGGTCAAGATTCTCCCCGGCCAGATCCTTCACATGAAAAGAAGTTGGTAAGAACTCAATAGAGGTTTTATTAGAGATGAAAAATTGAGATATGGATATAAGATTCTTTTTCATGTCAGGAACAAACAGAACATTATGAAGGGAAAAAGTGTGTGAGGGTGTATGAAGGGAGGAGAACCCAGTTTTGGAGATAGTTAACCCAGTACCATCACCAATGACCATGTCATCCATGCCCGTGTAGTTGGAGTGTAGCGAGAGATTGCCAAGGTCGCTAGTGACATGATGAGAGGCACCACTATCGAGCAGCCAGCTCGTTGTCCCCGTGTCTGCTGTGGTTGCAAGGTGAGCCCGTGGTTGCCACTTGGAGCCACTTGCCGAGTTGGGAGTAGCGGGAAGAGATGTGGTGGCGATTAGTTGAAAGTTTGGGCAGCGAGTAACCGAGTGGCCCTGTTGGCGACATGCTTGACACTTACCCAGATACGGTCGTTGTGGCCGAGGAGCAGATGCCGAGGGTTGGGAAGGTGGCCGAGGTTGCGAGGGCGACTGATATCGAGCTTGCGAGGAGGATTGCCAAGTTGTCGAGCTATTGCTCCTTGGTGCAGCAGGGTTGGCCGAAGTAGGGTGCGAGAAGGACGAAGGCTGAGATGCTTCAAATGATATGGGAGTATCCCGCCCTTCAACCACATCTACGATGTGGCGGTAGTCATCATCCAAACCACCGAGGATGGTCTCAATGAGATCCTCGTGGTCTAGAGGTTTGCCCAGAGCAGCGAGTTCATCAGCCCGACTTTTAACAGACTGCATGTAGTCGGTGATCGACTGAGTTCCCTTGGTTGCTCGCTTGAGGTAATCTTTGATCTGTTTGATGTGACCGCGAGTTGGGCGAGCATAGGTATGAGCCAAGATGTCCCAGGCTTCTCGAGCAGAGGCGGCCTGTTGGATCAGAGGAACCAGGGGAGCAGACAGGAAGCCAACAAGAGCCCTAAAGAGGAGTTTGTCTTGGCGAATCCAAGGCTAGTAGTGAGGGTTTGGAGTGGGGACGTCCTTGGATGTTTGGGCATCCTTGGTGAGGACAGTGGGAGGCGGGCATGGGTATGAACCGTCTACAAACTTGTAGAGGTCATAGCCAATGAGGGTGGCCTCAACTTGAAGTTTCCAAGCTATGTAATTGGTAGAAGTGAGTTTGGTGATGTTGTGGTGGGAGATATTGATGAGGTCAAAGGTTTGAGTGGGATCAAGAGGGTTTTTGACGGTGAGAGAGTGATTTCCGTTAGCCATTGTAGGGGGTGTTAAGGGCGGCGGCTAGGGAAAGAGGAAGAAGGTTTTAGGAGCAGAGCTCTGATACCATGTAGAAACTAATAAAAGCTTAGGAATAATGGCATTGCCTTTCCATTGAATAAATCACCTATTTATAGGGGGATTTACAATTAGAGTTACACTAGGAATAGGATACAAGAAACCTATACAAGGAAGGTAATACAAAAAGGAAAGAACTCTACAAGGTAATTACCACTAATTACTCATTACAAATCAACAAGAATAATTAAAAGATATTATTCTCTAACAGATTGGACCGCAAATGTCAGCATGAACAAGCTCCAGTTTTTGTGTTGTTCTCCATGTGCTCTTCTTTGGAATAAAATCTCGATGTTGCTTTCCTTTTAAACAATCAACACATACTATATTAGACGAAGAGAAACTCGGCAGACCTCTCACCATTCCTTTGAGTTGTAAAGTATTAAGTCCTTTATAGCTAATATGGCCATATCGACGGTGCCAAAGGTGAGCACAACCTTGAGTGGTTGCTTGTAGACACACCTCATTGGTCTCTTTCTTGATAGATTGCGTGTTGGACAACATTAGAAACATCTTGTCAGCTGTCATTTCAGTTTGTAAAATCAAACCCGTGGAAGGATGGTAGATTTTACATTGATTGGATTGAATTAGGATAGCTAACCCTTTCTCCTGTAGCTGACCGATGCTAAGAAGATTATTCAAAATGTAGATTTTACATTGATAGATGTGTTTTATACGCATCTATAAGGTACTTATTCAGCTTAGAAATAACGATTTCACGAGACTTTTGGCTACTAATATGTGTTTTGGAGCTTAATTGTGAGTTTTAGGGTTTTTGATGAATTTATGGAATACTTGAAGGTTTTAAGTGAGAAATTGAAGAAGGGTGCAAAGTGTAATGACAGAAGAGAAAAAGAATAAAAAATTTAGAAGACCTTGCGGTCGCATGCCATAAAGATCTTGCCCCCGTAAGGTCCCCCAGTCTGTCTACCTGGAGGAATTGAAAACCTTGCGATCACATGCCTCCAGCACCTTGCGACTACAAGGTAGTCGACTTTGCTATGACGCTAATTTTAGTCCAATTCTATATCTTGCCCTGTAACTTCTAGTATTACTACAAACCATGTAGCTCTAAGTTAAAGGCCTGAAAATTAGCAGTAGTATACAGTTTTTTTTTAGTTTGTAATCATAGTTTTTAAAGATCGTTCATGTTTTCATTCATCCATCTGATTAGTTCGTCGTTGATGTTGAACTAACCGCTCATAGTCTAGGAGGTGGAGGTAACTTGTATCGAATCGTTTGCTCTATATTAATTTCTTATTCAATCAAGTCTTGCTGATCGCAGAGTTTATCAATCTCCTTACTATTTGACTTTTTCCTAATTAATGGTATCGCAATAGTTTAAAGACCTAGGGGTGCAGATAACTGGATGATCGTGTGCATATGTCGTATATTGGCCCACCTCTGTGATAAATTAAACATATTGATGCATGAGAATGATAGGTTAGGTTTATGTTCATATATTCTTGAGCTTCAGGTATATCCTCGGTTGAATTATTAATGGATGGAGACTGAGTTATAATTCAATTTAGTGACACTAAGACTGCAAATCGCGAACTATAGCGTACCACTCTTTTCCTTCGTGAACGAACCCAAGATATATTGATTGATACATTAAACAAAAAAGTATTAGAGTAGATACAAGTGAATCCTGATCCTAGATTC
This sequence comes from Codonopsis lanceolata, assembly GCA_013146195.2. Classification (NCBI taxonomy): domain Eukaryota; kingdom Viridiplantae; phylum Streptophyta; class Magnoliopsida; order Asterales; family Campanulaceae; genus Codonopsis; species Codonopsis lanceolata. The sequence goes on along the minus strand of CM028382.1, from coordinate 13,866,842 downwards.
CTCTCCATAATAAGATCTCTAAAAACTATGTTTGCTTGTTGTTAATAAACTGCTTCCTCCATATTAATAGATTACTGTTAGAATTGATTAATTTAGTTAAATTAGATATAATTAATCAAACAACCCCCTTTAGTTGTAATCGTTATCTACTTTCTTTCCTTAATTACTTCTTGTCTCTGAGATTTGACACTTGCTTTCCAATCACTATACTTTATATTGATTCGTACACTTGCGAGGTAAATAAATAAAACATTTTAACGCAGTTGAAAAGCACATCACTCATCATCCATCGCTTGAATCCAATGATCATCATAAGATGCCTCATCAAAATTAATAGGATCACAATCAGCAAATAACACAAAATTCACCATATCTTCATCGGATATCTCATTATCATTACCCACAACATAATCATGTATCCTAGTTGGTAAGTTACGTTGTCTCTACGGTCACCCTGAACCTTCTTCATGTGCAACTGTAAGAGTTGGAACATCACCTTGAACATTTACATCTTCATCTTGAGCAAAAACATTATGAGAATCAAAGCTTGAATTTTTGTTTTCTTTAGAAGACCAATCCCAAACATCACACATCTCTAATAACAATGACTTTATGTGTCACCAGGTTAAACAATTTATATGTTTTTGACACTTTACTATAGACAATAAAAATACACTTTTCACTTTTATCGTCAAGTTTCTTTTTCAAATGATCAGGCACATGAGCATAAGGAATGCAACCAAACACCCTTAGATGTCCAATAAAAGGCCTTCGACCACTCCATGTCTCCTCTGGAGTTCTATCACACACACTTCTTTTTAAGCACATATTCAAAACATAAATTGCACAAACAAGATACTCGATACCCTTATCAGTTCTCAAAAATTTAATTTTATTCTCAATTTGTTTCTCCACAAAATATTTAAACCTTTTAAACATATCACAAGTCTCAGATTTTTCTTTCAAAAAATACACCCATGCTTTTCTATTAAAGTCATCAATAAACGTGACAAAATACCTACAACCTCCGTTAGAAGCAACTTCAGCTGAACATAAATCTGAATTAATCAACTCTAACGTTCGCTTCGCTCTCCAAGATTTTCCTGTAGGAAAAACATCTATATATTTCTATCCCAAAACACATATTTCACAAACTCCATTAGGAACATCAATCGCATGCAATCCATTAACCATTCGTTTACGAGTAAAAAAATTAAGACTTGCAAAATTAATGTGCCCAAAACGCATGTGCCACAACCAATTATCATCATGAATCACCAAACTAAAGCAAAATAAATTTCCGCAATCCAAACTAAAAAGACATAAGCGATTATGAGACATATTTACCTTTGCTATTAGTCCTCTTTACATGTCACCAATACTAAAAACTCCATTAAAAATTCTCATATCATAGTCCTCTTCTAAAAGTTGTCCCATACTCAACAAATTTTTCTGATAACTTGGAACATAGTAAACATCAGAGATAAATTTTTTAGAACCATCTTTCAATAAAATTGAGATCCTTCGTTTAATTTCCCATCACTGGTGTTTTCGCATTATTGCCAAATTTTACCTCAAATTTAACAGACTCATCCAAATTTAAAAATAATTCTTTGTTCCCCCACATATAATTGATACACCCCGAATCCAAATACCATGTATTTTATCACTTGAGTTCTCACAATTACTAACCAACAACAAATTTTCCAAAATTTTAACATTATTTTTAACATAATTATTGACATAATAATTTCTATTATTTTCCCTTTTATATCTACAATCAGCACTTTTATGACCCGATTTTTCACAATTATAATAACAATTAGTATTGTTACCTCTGTGATTATTACCTCCATCTGATCAGTCATGCTAATAATTATTTCCTTCTAAACTTGGAAACCTCTCTAACTTGAATTATCTAGACATTAGTTTCAATGATTTTGAACACATGCTCATCTGCAAGTTCTTTGGTTCATTCACCAAATTACAACATTTTGATCTTTCTGTCTCTTACTTTGATAGAATCTGTGATACCCCCAATCTCACAGCAGGTATCACCAGAGATGTTAGACTTGAATGTGTTATATATGGTAGTCACACACTACTATAAGACATCAACATCATATTCATAAACTTTTGAGTTGACATGTGATAGGTATGATGACACAAGGTGTTGCATGCTTAGTGGGTAAATGTGTCGCTTGAGCCAGGGCACTTGAATAAAATCAGCCCCTAAGAGGGTGGCTCAGTGATAGAGATGAGACTTCACAATGTGTGAGGTCTCATGTTCGATCCCTTCCCACGCTCCCTTAAGAAAAAAAAAAACTTGACTAAAATCTTTGGTTTCTAGTTTCCAAGTCTTTGTTAAAAAATTAAAATTGTTTGTCCTAAAAATCAATACATTTATTAGAATCGACAAGACAAGGAATGACAACTAGTATGTTTAATGGTCAATAATATAGTCTTTGTTGAAAAGCTTTAAAAACAAAATTTAGAAGTAAAAATCATGGTAGTAGTCGGTCCACAAATTGCGATGGTTGAGGGGACCATATTAGTTGAAATTGACAATTCTAACATAACCTATAGTTGTGGTGATTAATTTGCCTCGCCTTAAGTAGTAAGTCTTTGGCTTACTAGTTTCCAAGTCTTTGTGGGAAAATCAAAGTCAATAGTCAATACACTTTTTAGACTAGATATTTTTTTAATATTTTGTGGGTTTATGGATAGCCTTTGTCGGCCCCTTTTCTTTAATACATTCTCTATTTCTTTGTTCACATTAACTATCAAGGGTTAGATATAAGAAATCTTTAATTATCCATCGGATCCAAGTTAAGATGTGTTACACACGTCTAAAGACATGCCAATTGATTCTGATTCAAACTAAATATGTAATACCCACATTCTATATTGGGTAATTATGTGACATATGCGTGATTTATAAGGTAGTCATACACTACTAACATCATGTATGAACTTTTGAATTGACTTGAGACAGACTTGGTGACCCAAGGTGATGTGTTGAGAATGCAACAGTTTATTTTTAATTTTAGGGTGATAATCAGGCAGGTCTCATGTGATGAAATTATAACCGAAAAAGTCTCATATATTTGTTTTAAACCACTAAAGTACAATTTTAGATGAAAAATGATGAATATCACTACTAGAAAATTGGTTTTACGTGATTGTTGGTTGTGATGACTTTTGAAACCATCACATAATCTTTTTTTTCACGATTGTTTTTTTCCATCATTTTTCTGCAATCGTCTTATGTACATACGATTGCTTAACGATCGCTAGTGACATCACGTTTGAATATTTGAGGGGAATTAGCCAAAGAAAATAAGCCCCGCGGAAAATAGAAAAATAATGTGATGGTTTTTGTAAATACGCGATTGCATTTGTAGTCGCAAAATTTGACAAATGTCGAGCGATGGTTTTACCATCACATTTATAAATAATAAAATAAAAATAGAAAAATATTTTTTCGTATTTGTTGGTTGTGATGGCTTCAAAAGCAATCACTTAATCTTTTTTTTTTTTTTGCGATTACTTTTTCCATTGTTTTTGTTTCAATCGTAATGTTTATGCGATTGCTTTACAGTTACTAGTGTCATCACCTTTGAAATGGTTGCGATGACTTTTAAAACCGTCGCTTAATCTTCTTTTTAGTGATTGTTTTTTTCATCGTTGTTTCAGCAATCGCGTTATGTTTATATGATTGCTTTACAATTGCTAGTGTCATCACACACTATTATAAGAAATTAACATCATCTATGGACTTTTGAGTTGGCTTATAGTAGGTCTGATGACACAAGGTGTTTCATGCTTAGTGAACTAATGTGTAGCTACACGTAGCTGACCGGACTCTCGGACTCGGGTCGTTACAAATGGTATCGGAGCGGGTCTAAAGTGTTACACCACGAGAAATGGGATCTACATCTTGATCCTCATTGGAGTCATCTCTTGTGTACTGCATTGCCCAGGGTACATGTTCAACCTTGACGAAGACGTCAATGATTTAAGTAGAAGACGTCAATTATTAATTTTTTTTACGGTCAACTCTTTGTGCGTATGATATTTATGCCTCTCTCGCTATAGCCTAAATTAAATGCATTCCAATTTTCAAGTGACAACCAACCTATCCTTGACGACTCCCTCGTCTTGTCCCAATAACAACTTTACGAAAAGACTTATCTATTACTCTTTTATTATCACATACTCCCTCCATCCTTAAATAATTGTCCTACTTGACCCGGTGCACAGTTAAAGAAAAAACAATTAATTTGATTATTTATATTGGTTTAATGTGTAGTTTCCTTTAAAATTCATGTATATGTGGCTCATAATTAAAATAGAGTGAAAAAGTAAGGATAAAGTGGTAAAAGTGATGTTCTAAAAAGAAAAGTTTCAAACTGAACAATTATTTTGAAACGAACGAAAAAGAAAAGAAAGACGATAATTTAGGGACGGAGGGAGTATAATATATGACCAACAGTTTATAAGAACAGATTATTATTTGTGTTAGATAATTCTTTTATTTAAAGCGTTTGATTGGTCAAAACAATTCTAAATGTAGATGCACTTAAAGATTTTTTTCCTTAAAAGAGACAAAATAACATAGGATATCTCGCCTTCTGGCAAAAAGTTAATTGCATTATTTTGGAATGTTTCACTTATAAAGTTTATTTTCAAAAATTATCCTCAAGCATTATTATAAATATGACGAACTCTAATTATAGTTGTATATATGTCCTAATTATTAAATTTTTCAAACATGAATTATTTTCATGGAACGAAGTGATTGAATGACTTCAATCAACTTCTTTGAAGGTTCAGAAGATGGATTGTGTAGAAAAATAAGGCTATACTAGTAGCATAAAAATATGTAAACTTATTTCTAAGTTTATATCTGGGGGATTTACAAAAATGGTTAAGTCAAAGATGACTTGATTATTTGTAGTCTCACTTAAAAAAAAATACTCTTTTATGGTCTGATTTATTGATAAACCACAACTGATTTATCGGTAAGCCAGTAAAAATGCACCCCTCAACATCCGAAATCGTCAGTTTATCAAGTAGTCGACAGATAAACCAGTTGTCGACCAAATGGTTTACACTGGTCTATTGATAAACCAGTGTAAACCACTTGGTCGACAACTCGTTTATCAATAATCCAGTGTAAACCACTTGGTCGACAACTCGTTTATCAGGTCGACCACAAGTGATTTATGATCAAAGACCATATATGTTCATCAACCGGGTCAAATAACCATATTTGACCAATGCCACTTTATATCTTTACATACATATTGTGATTAAACTTGGTCACAATTACAGAAACATTTAGCTATTCACCTATCAAAGCATTGGTGTTATACACCAACCTTAAAGGTTGGTGTACAAATTTGGACTCCAAATAAAATGGTGTGAGCTTTTTTTTTTTTTTTTTGATTCTATGATTATATACTTGCTCAGACCCAAAATTATTGTCATGTTTAACCTTACACAAGGATTAAGAAAAAATAATTGACTTGATTATCTATATTGGTATAATGAGTATTTTCCTTTAAAACTCATATACATTTGACTCATAATTAAACCAAAAATAAAATAATAAAAGTGTTGTACTAAAAGAAACTTACATACTCCCTTCGTTCCGGACAAAAATTCCATTATTTTATTTTGAGATCTTTCACTTAAAAAATTCACTTTTAAAACTGAAGGCATAAAAGTGTCATTTTATTAATAATGATCTAATAAAAGTGTCATTTTTTATAAAAAAAATTAACTTCAAACATGAACTATTACCCGAAAAGGAGGGAGTATAAGATTTATTTTATTTTTTTGAGTAACGAAAAATGATAAGTGAACAATAATTTGGTAAAAACTTGTGTAGAACAGTCGTATGGATCCTAAATCTGTAAGACGGAGCCTCATTTAGAAATTCACGGGTTAATAACTAAACATATTAATTAAAGTCACAATAATTGGGTAGCCGAGTTGGTGAAAGTTAAACTTTAAGATTAGCGCAAGGTGGTTGCTGGTTTGAAACCCCTAACCACATTATATAGTTTTAATGAGAAGTTTCTCTATTTGCTCCGGTGCCCTACACTTTCAATGTTTCTCACACTTTACAGTTTAATCCTTTGTCAACTCCGTTAGCCATCCGTTAGCATCAATTACCTTGTAATACTTGACAGATCCTAACAGATTTTGACGAAATATTAAATGACGCATTTAAAGTCAAACGTAACACATTGAAAACACAAAAGTGACACATTTTAATGTTAAAAGTAACACTATAAAGGGAAATTTATTATAATTCTCATTAAAATACAAAGTAACACTCTTAATACTAAAAAGTGACACATTTAATACTAAAAAGTGTCACTTTAAAACTAACATTGACTGTCAAAAGTGACACATTTAATACTAAAACATGACATTTTCAATGCTAAAAAAGTGATACTTTTAAGGTCAATAACGACGATTTTTATGTACAAGGCAAAATGACACTTATACGGTAAAAAATAACGCATTTAATTCTAAAAAGTGACACTTTTAATGTTATAAAGTAACACATGAATGTCATAAAGTAAAACTTTAATGTCAAACGTAATGATTTTTATTTATAAAAAATGAGACACATTTCAAAATGAAAGTACCACATTTAAGACTAAAAGTGACACATTTAAGCCCAAAAAGTAACTCTTTAGGGAAAAAAAAATTTATAATTTTCATTAAAAATGCAAAGTGACACTTCTAAGGCCAAAAGTGACACATTTTATACTACTAGTTAAGTACACGTGTTCTTAATGATTTTTACGAAATGTTTTATCTTCACTTTTTTTGTTTAATTTTAATTATTATTATTTTATACGAAAAAACTATATATATTTCTGAAAATTGTCCTTTATGAAATTTTAATGTATATTTTTCACCAGAAATAATAATTATTTATAGATTTATATATATGTAAATATATACATACATACATATATGTGTGTATATTTCTCCTATGAATTAAATTAATCATTAAAAAAAAAAGCCAAAGTGAGATTTGATAGAAGCTTTAATGAGATATTTGTTTTTTGGCCTAATTTTTATGGGGTCAAAATACGATTCACTCTCGGAATTATTTACTTAAATCTCACGTTGCACCTTAACCTGTAAATTACGTTTCTCACTTTCATACACAATTTTGCTATTCATCTCACTTTGCTCCCTTACGTCCATGAGAGTTAATAATATTAATGGAAAATGACGCATTGTATATGACATGAGGATTATTTTGGTCCTATTCCTTGGGTCCGAAGTTAGATTTAGTTATAATTTTATCATTTAGTTCACTATTTGATATTTAAGATATGTTTGTAATAAAAATTAATGAATAATTGTTTCAATAATCAGAAAAATAATTAAAAATTATCATAATTTTAAGAAAATATCCCAAAAATAAAAATAAAATTTTATTTAAGGGAAAATTAGACCATTAGTCCCTAAACTTTAAGAAAGCCCATTATGGACTGTACAACGCAAGTGCACGTCACACACCAAAGAATACAAATTTTGGACACCGATAGTCCCTAACCCTAAATCCGTTAGTTAAAGTGTCATAAAGTCAGAAAAATATGGTTTGTTTGTAACATCATAGAAATCAGGGGGTCATATGAAAATTGTAAACAATTGCGAAAAATATGTCACCAACAAGTAAACTAACACATCTTTAAAGGTTAAAAAGAGATGCATAATTAGTAATAGCTTTTGTCTTATATTGAAAATGTGAAAAACACTTTAAAGGTTTAAAAGAGATGTACACCAAAATAATTCAAAATTGGTTGGTGGAAAAAATAGAGGGAAAACCTAAATTTTGTGATATATATATATATATATATATATATATATATATATATATATATATATATATATATATATATATATATATATATATAATGGTGAGTGATTTATTAAATTTATGAATAAATTATTTATTTGACCTTATTCAATGGGGAGTAATTTATTAAACATTACTTTTGTACAAATATTATTTTTTATCATGATAAATTTACTTGTTTGTCCTTAAATAAATGGTGGATGGTTTATTAGATGAAAGGTTAATTGTCCATAAATTAATTTCTAAAAGACAACTCATATTTTTATAGTAAAAAAGATAAATTTACTTGTTTGTCCTTAAATAAATTTTGGATGATTTATTAGATGAAAGGTTAATTTTGGCCATACATTAATTTCTAAAAGACAACTCACACTTTTAAAGTAAAGAAGATAGATAGATAGAGATAATATTTACATATTTGATCTTATTCAATGGTGAGTTATTTATAAAATTTAAGGTTCTTTTTGTAATTATTCATGTAATTGATTAGCTCATAACAAATTTACTTATTTGACCTTATTCAATGGTGAGTGATTTATTAAATTTAGGATTATTTTTTTATAAACATTATCATTTATTATGATAAATTTACTTGTTAGTCCTTAAATAAATGGTGGATGATTTATTAGATGAAATGTTAATTTTGTCCATACATTAATTACTAAGAGATAACTCACAATTTTATAGTAAAGAAGATAAATAAGATAAATTTACTTGTTTGTCCTTAAATAAATGATGGATGATTTATTAGATAAAAGGTTAATTTTTTCCATGCATTAATTTCTAAGAGACAACTCACACTTTAATAGTAAATTTAAGATTCTTTTTGTAATTATTCATGTAATTGATTAGCTCATAACAAATTTACTTATTTGACCTTATTCAATGGTGAGTGATTTATTAAATTTAGGATTATTTTTTTACAAACATTATCATTTATTATGATAAATTTACTTGTTAGTCCTTAAATAAATGGTGGATGATTTATTAGATGAAATGTAAATTTTGTCCATGCATTAATTTCTAAGAGATAACTCACAATTTTATAGTAAAGAAGATAAAGAAGATAAATTTACTTGTTTGTCCTTAAATAAATGATGGATGATTTATTAGATAAAAGGTTAATTTTTTCCATGCATTAATTTCTAAGAGACAACTCACACTTTAATCCCTCTGTCCCTAAATTATCGTCCTCTTTTCCTTTTTCGTCCGTCCCAAAATAATTGTCCACTTTGAAACTTGCCTTTTTAGAACATCACCTTTACCACTTTACCCTTACTTTTTCGCTCTATTTTAATTATGGGTCACATATACATGGGCATTAAAGGAAACTACACATTAAACCAATATAAATATTCAAGTCAATTACTTTTTCTTAAACTGTGCACCGGGTCAACCAGGACGATTATTTAGGAACGGAGGGAGTAGTAAATAAGATAAAGTGACACTGTTAATATTAAAAAGTGACACTCTGCATATATAAACATGAGGGGTGGCGCTATAATTTTCAAAAACTAAGATGTTGCATTAAGATTTCTGAATTTTTACCTCATTTAACCTGGATAGATCCGTCTTACAGATTATAGGAGACCACATCCACTAATTTTGGTATGAAAGGGAGTATATATATAGCAGCCAACCCAACCGTTGAGGGTGACTAAAGCGGAAGCTTTGTCAATTTATTGATTACTCTTAACTATTTCCATCTCATTGAATTGGTAATAAGTAACATATTTTCAACTATTTAATTTACTTATTTTTATAAAAAAACATAATCAATTTTTCATCAAATATATATCCTGTATATAATCCAACAGTCCATTCTGTTTGTTCGTTAGAATTAGATAACATGCATCTCATCATGTTTCCTTTTCTTGTTCTAATTTTGCTACCTGTGATGAGTTGTATTAATAGTGCAGCCTCCCAGTCCCATGCTTCTGAAAATGGCTTTAATAATGCAACCAATCGACAAGGAGAGACGAGCACTTCTTGCTTTCAAAGCAGGCTTTGTTGGCGATCTCTTCTTCTCTCATCTTGGAGCAGCGAAGAAGTTAATAAAGACTGCTGCAATTGGAATGGAGTAGAGTGCAGCAATGGTCATGTTATCAAGCTTGATCTTCGGGATTGCGGTCTGAAAGGTAACATCGGTCCTTCATTGCTTGAATTGCGGGAATTGAATCTCAAGCAAAAAATTTGCAAAAAAAACCCTTGGCTGGATAAGCAGGGCCGGTCCTGAACTTTTGGGGGCCCTGGACGAAAAGAAAAGAAAAGCCCCTTAAAAATATATAAAAATTCAATTTTTAGACTAATATTTTTTTTTTTTTGACTTTTTATCGTTCATAGTATTGAAATGTACAACACCTATAAATGTATAAGAAAAATAAGCATTAAAATTTTATTGAAAACTACTACTTTGCATCGATTTAAACAATTTATGACAAAAATGATATACCCCATCAATCTTATTCTTTTTTGACTTCCGGATAGATATTTTCTTGATAACATGTTTGTATTAAAAATTCAAGTTACAAAAAAAAGACACAATCACTAATAAAGTTAAGAACTAAAGAAACATAAGCAACAAAAATGAGTCAAATAGCAACAAAAAAAAAACTTGATTTTTGCTTGAAATGTAATAATTAGGCTATGAGAGATGGATGGGAGGAAATTAGCTTGGCAAAGAAGAGAGTAGACCTAAAATAAATAAACTAAAAGGCTTGGCAGAGACTTGAACTCGTGACCACATGTTCACATTACCCAACAATTACCCTTGAGCCAAGAAGACAACCATACATTTAAGTTACGTGGTATATAATATATTTTTAAAACCTGACCTACACTTCTTTAAAATTAGGCCCTCTAGAATTTTGGGCCCTGTGCGAAGGCCCATGTTGCACCTGCTCAGGACTGGGCCTGTGGATAAGTGTTCAATCCAGAAATGAACGGGCAAGAAAACGACGTCCGCATCACTCGCGCATCGAAGGAAAGTTAAAGAGATACAAAGACAGCTTCAAGAAAGGGAAAGACAATTCATACAAATTTTGACAGAATCGATGAGATTTCAACAGAAGTCCATTGCTGCAGCACAGATCATTGGCACTTCTGGCAGGATTGATGAACATTAACAATGTTCGTGGATGATTCTGTTTCTTGGGTTTCCAAGGTTAGTCAGGATCGGCTCGAAGAGTGTTGTCAGAGAGAAGGACGAGTCGTGGAGATAGTGAGAGGCATACGGCGTCGGTCTTGATTCTCCGGCGAAACCTACCTTCACCTCTCTCTCTCTCTCTCTCTCTCTCTCGCTCTCTCACTCTTGCCCTTCTTGATTTTCATAGAGAGGCTGAAACGCCATGGAAGTAGCAGATGAAGCTCGGGAGTATCAATTCACACTTCGATTGGATTTTCGATGGCAGCGATCTGGATTCTCCAGCAATAATCCAGGAACATATAGGGTTCTCTGGCTCTGATACCATGTTCAATTTCATATTTGGGTTAGATTTGTTGAGGGTAGCCGGACCACCACCATTGACGGTGGTGGCCGGAGATTGAGAGAGGAAGAGAATACGCACAGTAGAAGGCAATGAGAAAGTAGAAGGCAATGAGAAGAGAAACTAATATTATTTGATTAATGAATTGAATTAATTCATAACTCACTATTACATCACTATATATCTAAAGACTAATGTCCTATTGGACTTACAAGGTTTGGGCCTCTTGGGCCTATATCTTCAACAGTAAGCATAACAATTTTTACAGGGTATTTATATTTAATGTTTAATTTATTTCTTCTCATTGATCCCAATGTCTTCCTCTTTATCTCTACCTTATTTTAATTTAATCAACTAGTTTTACACCCGTGCGTTAAACGCACGGTCATACAATTTTTTCAATTAATTTATTCTCAAGCAAAATAAAGAAGAAAAACAAAATTTCAAAAAAGAAAAAATAAAAATAATATTGGAGGCAACTACTTTCAATCAAAAAAACTGAAATTAGAAACTTTGTATATTTAAGATTTGAGAAAATAAAGTTATTTTTTAAAAAAAATACATACAACTTTGTCCTTCACTAAATCTTAATTGTAGCAATAATTTAAAAAATAGTTGTAAGCCTAGCATCGTTATAAATTAAAATATGGTGAATATATGGTCATATAATAATTGCATTATATGAAAAGTAATAAACAATTAAAATAATATACTACAAAAGAAAAGAAGCTAATTATAAAGAACTACATCGAAAAATAATAACATTATGAAAAAATCGAAATGTTATCGTGGTTCAATAATCCCCCGTTAACTACACAGAAAAAAAGGAAGAAAGAAGGAGAGGAAAATAGAAAATTAACCCCCACTGGCAATATCCCTTATTATCCATCTCTCTCAGGAAATATATCTTATTATTACTGACGATCTCAATCTCTTACACTCACCGTCCACACCATAATACGTTTTCGTCCTCTGGCTTGATCCATCGATCTTTCTCTAATATCCAACTTTATTCTGATGGAAAAATATTGATTATATTTCCCCTGTGATTTTTCATTCGGATCTAATGAAATCACATAAAAACATTTTGTTTAATTATTTCGTATAAAAAAATATTTTTGACATTCAGATCTACTGTGAATTTGTTAATATTTTTTATACATCGATTTTTGTTATTTACTTTTAGATAAATCTTTGAACTGGTTTAATCATTTAGTATTCTCGAAAGATAATTTTTTCTGGTGATTTTTATTCCATAGTCCATACTACTTTGAATTTGTCAATGCTTTTTTTACATCTCAAATTTTTGATATTTCTTGATTTACTTGATTTTTTAGTATAATATTTCAATATTTGATAGGTTCATATTATGAACTAATCCATTTTCACTAATCATCATTTACAATGTGTTGATTCATTTTCATTTGATACAAATGATAATTGAAAATTTGTGCAAACTGGGATAATTAATGGTGGAAGTTAAAGAGTTTTTGAATTATTTAATTAAAGAATTCATTAATTGTCTCTTGTTAATAGGAGTTTCTATTTTGGGAAACAAAGTTTTGGCGGGATTTTTCCCTATTTAGACTACCATGCTTTTATATATATATAGATAAATAGTCCAAAACGAAAGAAAGATAAAAAAAAAAAAACATTCTCTGCTCGTCCCCATCCCCCACTCCCCAAAAAAAAAAAGGAAGAAAGCAAGAAAATAAAAAACCTTTTTCTACTCGTCTCCCACCCACCCACCGAATTAAAATAATACAAGAAAGAAATACGTTGACGTTGACCGATAACTAAAGAAGAAGCTTTCACAAATTAGTACTCATGTTTCGGACAAAAAATTCTAATTTCAAAAGTAACTTTTTTAAATTATGACAATTTTAATACTCTAGTTAATTAAATATAAAATGACCTTTGGAAATGCTTACTTTATTTATTTTTATATTATAATTTTCTAAAAAACAATCAAATATTATTTGTACTTACATCCTATATATAGATAAGCAGAGCAGAGGATTAATCAACACAAAGTCCATTCTGTTTGTTCACTAGAATTTGAAACAGAATCTCATCATGTTTCCTCTTCTTGTTCTAATTTTGCTACCTGTGATGAGTTGTATTAATAGTGCAGCCTCCCAGTCCCATGCTTCTGAAAATGGCTTTAATAATGCAACCAGTCTCTGCATCGACAAGGAGAGACGAGCACTTCTTGCTTTCAAAGCAGGCTTTGTTGGCGATCTCTTCTTTCTCTCATCTTGGAGCAGCGAAGAAGTTAATAAAGACTGCTGCAATTGGAATACGGTAGAGTGCAGCAATGGCCATGTTGTCAAGCTTGATCTTGTGCATTGCGGTCTGAAAGGTAAGATCGGTCCTTCATTGCTTGAATTGCGGGAATTGAACTATCTGGACCTTAGTCTCAATGATTTTGAACACAGGCCCATCCCCAACTTCTTTGGTTCATTCACAAAATTACAGTATCTTCATCTTTCTCACTCGAACTTTGGTGGAACCATTCCTTCCCAACTTGGAAACCTCTCTAACTTGAAAGAACTTGACATAGAATATAGTCTTCTAGATGGCATGATCCCTCATTCTTTTGGAAATCTGCGCAATTTGCAATCTCTTGCTCTTTCTCACTGTAACTTGGCTGGAACCATTCCTTCCCAACTTGGAAACCTCTCTAACTTGAAATATCTTTATCTATCTTCTACCCTTCTAAATGGCACGATCCCAAAATCTTTTGGAAATCTGTCCAATTTGCATACTCTCGTTCTTTCCAACTCTCGCTTGGCTGGAACCATTCCTTCCCAACTTGGAAACCTCTTTAACCTAACAGATCTTGATCTATCTTCTAATCTTCTAGATGGCATGATCCCTGAATCTTTTGGAAATCTAAGCAATTTACAATATCTTGTTCTTTCTAACAACAACTTGGTTGGAGCCATTCCTTCCCAACTTGGAAACCTATCTAACTTGATAGGTCTTTTTCTAACTTCTAATCTTCTAGATGGCATGATCCCTGAATCGTTTGGAAATCTGTGCAGTTTGAAAAGGCTGGATCTGGAGAACAACAATTTAAGTGGAAACCTTTCGTTTGTCGATAACTTTTCTGGTTGTGCTGTGGCACCCGCATTAGAGGAATTGTTCTTGTTCGCCAATCATCTTAATGAAACTTTAACCAAAAACTTGGGGATACTATCAAACCTTCTATGGTTGGATCTTTCTTTCAACTCTCTCAATTGCCTTGTCTCTGAAGCTCACTTGTCAAATCTCAAACATTTATACTATCTCGACTTATCCCACAACCCTTTGGACTTTCAAATAAGCCCTCAATGGGTTCCCCCTTTTCAGCTAGGGACTATAAAATTGAGATCTTGCAACCTAGGCCCAAGTTTCCCACGGTGGATTCGAACTCAGAAAAGGTTTTCCTATCTTGATATTTCTAACAGTGGAATTTCAGATAGCATCCCATCATGGTTTTGGGACCTTTCTAAAACCTCATACTTGAATTTGTCTTCTAACAATATTGGAGGCATATTACCAGATTTATCATTGAAATTTGAGGAGTTTCCCGGTATTGATCTGAGTTCAAACAATTTTGAGGGCCCAATACCACTTTTTCCATCAAGTTTGGCATCATTAAATCTCTCTAGAAATAAGTTCACTGGAGCACTCTCTTTCTTATGTCAAATAAGTGGCATTGGCTTGACCTTACTTGACATCTCAAACAACTTGCTAACTGGGAGACTTCCTGATTGCCTGGGAAAACTAGTTAGTTTAGTTGTTCTGAATTTAGCCCACAACACACTTTCTGGGGAGATTCCTTCTTCTGTGGCATCTCTATCTAGCTTGGAGACACTATACTTGTACAACAACAGCTTCTCTGGAGTACTTCCTATGTCCTTATCAAATTGCACACGGTTGACCTTTTTGGATGTGGGAATGAACAAGTTTACTGGAAATATACCTTCTTGGATAGGGGGAAACATATCACGGTTGTATATTCTTAGTTTGCGATCGAATAACTTTTTTGGGACCATCCCTTCACATTTATGCCGATTAACGACACTTCAAGTCTTGGACCTATCTGTAAACAACCTATTTGGAACCATTCCTCCATGTTTAAACAATATCAGTGCCATGGTTCAAAAAGGTCTCGAAGTTACGGATCATAAGTATGTATTTGGATTTGATGTGAAGGATACCTCTTATACCAATGGTGCAATACCGAAAGTTCTTTCTTATGGTTCTCTTAGCTACACTGACTATTCAGTGATAGGATGGCAAGGAAGAGATCGTGAATTTGGAAATAATCTTAGATTGTTGAAGACCATTGATCTTTCGAGCAATAATTTGACTGGAGAAATTCCAGATGAAATAACAGAGCTATTGGAATTGATAGCACTAAACTTATCGAGAAATGCACTACAAGGCAACATTCCTCAACTGATTGGTCGACTGAATTCACTTGTGTCTCTCGATTTATCTAGAAACATGTTATCTCATCAGTTACCTTCTAGCTTGTCTACCCTAACATTTTTAGGCTATCTAGACCTGTCATATAACAACTTTTCAGGGAAGATACCAACAGGAACTCAACTCCAAGGCTTTGATGTTTCCTGTTATATTGGGAATGTTGGACTTTGTGGACCTCCACTTACATCAAAATGTCTTGGAGAAGAAGCACCAACTTTAGTTGTTGACAATGGAGATAGCAAAGAAGACAACGACGAGTACGTGAAATGGCTTTATACTGGTATGGCTGTTGGTTTCGGCACTGGATTTTGGGGAATATGTGGTGCTTTGCTTCTCTATCGACGTGGTAGACATGCCTTTTTCCTCTTCGTAGATGACTTGAAAGATTGGTGCTATGTAAAAATAGTTGTTAAGTTAGCCCGATAAATACTTTTTTAAGATAAGAAGTAATATTTATTGTTTATCAATTATTATCCTTGTTGCATGTTGATGTTGTTATTGTTTTTACCATAATAAAATTATTAGTAACGGTTGGTTCGATTCACTTTAATTGAACAATTCGCGACCTAATGCTTCTCAATTTTTGAAAGGGCATATATATGCGGGAAATAATTGAAGGAGAAGTATTGATTTCCTAGTGATGGAAAGGCGTGTAGGAGACTTCCGGACAACTACTTTTTTTTATCAAATTCTCTTGTCTGGGGATGATCTTTGGTGTTGTATAATGAAATCTATATATATATATATATATATATATATATATATATATATATATATATATATATATATATATATATATTTAAAGTTGGTGAGGAGCACTATGGTTGTGCCTTTTAAAAACTTTTGGTTTTCTAGCTATTAGCTAATAATAATACATAATAATAATCAATACGATAATGGTATTAGTATTAATATATATAACTTCTTCTATTGTCAATAGTAGAAGACTTATATAAAAAATTTACAATTAACATTACTTCTAACCAATGTGGGATAAAACTCTTCAAGGTTAGATATTACTTCTAATGACTCATTTTTAACATCATACTTTAAGCTTTGATATCTTATTCATTCAAAACTTGATTTGGACAAATAAATATATCATTTCGATGTTCTTGCCGAGTAGAACACATTTACATAATTACTTTTGTCAACAAACAAATGACACGTAAAGAAATTTGTGCCTCAAATTGCACAATTTCTTTTAATAAAAACGCTAATTTTTTAATAAGTATTATACTTTAACTCTTGATATTTTATTCATCCAAAACTCGATTTGGACAAATAAATATATCATTTCGATGCTCTTACCGAGTAGAACACATTTGCGCAATTACATTTACTAACAAACAAATGACACGTAAAGAAATTCGTGCTTCAAGTTGCACAATTTCTCTCACTAAAAACACTAATGTTTTTTAACAAGTATAATACTTTAAGTCTTGATATCTTATTATCCAAAACTCGATTTAGACAAATAAATATATCATTTTGATGCTCTCATCGAGTAGAATACATTTGCGCAATTACATTCGTTAACAAACAAATGACACGTAAAGAAATTTGTGCCTCAAGTTGCACAATTTCTTTCACAAAAAATACTAATTTTTCAACAACAGAAGAGATGTATCCCACATTGGTTAGAAATTGATGTTGGTTTTAAAAATTATATTATTAAGTACCAATAAAAGAAATGCATCATACATTGGTTGGAAAGTGATGTTGATTTTCAAAGTCACTAGAAAACCAAAAGTTTTTAAAGCTTTCACATAAATGCTTTAGAATTAAGATTTATCCAAAGGTGCTCCTCACCAACTTTATATGTAAATATATATATAAATAAATAATATATATATATATATATATATATATATATATATATATATATATATATATATATATATATATATATATATATATATATATATATATATATATATATTTACCATTATTACCATAAAAGATGTATATCTCACATTGACTAGAAAATGATGTTGAGTTTAAATTATTTTATTTTATTAAAAGAAAATGCTAAATTTTAAAGTCTTTAAACTAAAAACTTTCACTTTTACAAGAGATGTATCTCACATGGTTACAAAATATTCTACTATTATTACCAATTATAGAAATGTATCACACATTGGTTAGATTTTGATATTTGTATTAAAAATACTATTATTAATAATAGTTGAAAAGATGTATCATGCATTTGTTATAAAGTGATGTTGGTTTTCAAAGTTTTTTGATAAAAAAAACTTCTACCATTATTACCAATAGAAGATGTATATCTCACATTGGTTAAAAAATGATGTTGATTTTTAATTATTTTAGATTATATAAAAGACTTACTATTATTAGCAATATAAGATATATATACTTTTGGTTTTCTAACCATTAGCTAATAATAATACATAATAATAATCAATATGATAAAGGGTATTAGTATTAGTATATATAACTTCTTCTATTGTCAATAGTAGAAGACTTATATTTTTAAAAAATTACAACTAACATTACTTCTAACCAATGTGAGATAAAACTCTTCAAGATTAGATATTACTTCTAATGACTCACTTTTAACATCATACTTTAAACTTTGATATCTTATTCATCCAAAACTTGATTTGGACAAATAAATATATCATTTCGATGTTCTTGTGAGTAGAACACATTTGCACAATTACTTTTGTCAACAAACAAATGACACGTAAAAGAAATTTGTGCCTCAAGTTGCACAATTTCTTTCACTAAAAACACTAATTTTTTTAACAAGTATTATACTTTAAGTCTTGATATCTTATTATCCAAAACTCGATTTGGACAAATAAATATATCATTTTGATGCTCTCTTGGAAATAGAACACATTTGCGCAATTACATTCGTTAACAAACAAATGACACGTAAAAAGAAATTTGTGCCTCAAGTTGCTAATTTCTTTCACTAAAACACTAATTTTTCAACATATAAGAGATGTATCCCATTTGGTTAGAAATTGATGTTGGTTTTAAAATTCTATTATTAAGTACAAATAGAAGAAATGCATCATACATTGGTTGGAAAGTGATGTTGATTTTCAAAGTCACTAAAAATCAAAAGTTTTTAAGCTTCCATGTAATGAAGATTTATCAAAGATGGTGAGGTGGAGAACCAATGTAGTCTTTCTCAGCAAGCTTTATATATATATATATTTGATAAAAGTTTTACCATTATTACCAATAGAAGATATATATCTCACATTGGTTAGAAAATGATGTTGAGTTTAAATTATTTTATATTATTACCAATAAAAGAGATAAATCTTACATTGGTAAAAAATGATGTTGATTTTTAAAGTCTTTAAATAAAAAGACTTCTACTTTATCATTAATAAAGAAGAAAATATATCACATTATATAGAAAGAGATGTTGCTTTTTTAGATATTTTTTTAGAAAAATTTTTTTACTACTATTACCAAAATGATGATATCTATTACACATTGATTAAAAAGTGATGTTGGTATTAAAGTCTTTTTTATAAAGACTTAATACCAATAGAAAAAAATATGTATTTCACATTAGTTAGGAAAGTGATATTGGTTTAAAATATTTTTAGATAATGTCGCATTGGTTACAAAGAGATCCACATTATTTAGAAACATATATTGGTTATAAAATCATAGATAAACAATTTTTTTATGTTATTATCAATACAAAGATATATCACACATTGTTTACAAAGAGATGTTGGTTTCAAAACTATTTAAGATAAAATACTACTACTATTATTATTTTTATGTTATAATCAATAGAAGATATATATCCATTGTTTAGAAAGATATGTTGATTTCAAAGTTTTATATAAAAGACTATTATTATTACTATAGAAGAATGTATTTACATTTGTTAGAAATTAATGTTGGTTTTAAAAATACTATTATTACAAATAAATAATGTATACATAGTTAGAAAAGAAATGTTTGTTTAGAAAAGATGTTTGTTTTAAAAGTCTTTAGATAAAAGATTTAAATTTTTATTACCAATAGAAATAGAAAAGTATCTCACATTGTTAGAATATGAAAAAAGGTGTTCAACATATTGTTTAGAAAAAGATGTTAGTTTATAGTAAATATTTTACTCTTATTACCAATAAAAGATATGTATCTCACATTGTTTAAAAATAAATGTTGGTTTAAAATCTTTAGATTAAAAACTTTTTTTGTTACAAATAAAATAAATGCAAGTATTTCACATTGGTTAAAAGTATTATATTATTATCAATAGAAAAGATGTATCACACATTGGTTATAAATTAATGTTGGTTTAAAATATCTATTATTACCAATAGAATAGATGTATTATACATTTGGTAGAGGGTAATGTTTTTTAAAGTCTTTAAATAAGACTTCTACCATTATTATCAATAGAATATGTATATCCACATTGGTTAAAAAGTGATGTTGATTTTAATTTTAGATAAAAGAGACTTTTAGCAATATTATTCTTACATTGTTAAAAAATGATGTTGGTTTTAAAAGTATTTAGATAAAAGACTTACTTTTATCTCATGTAATAGAAGAGATGTATCTACACATTATTAGGAAGAGATGTTGGTTATAAAAATTTTAAAAATAAAAGACTTCTACTATTATTACAAATGAGGATATGTATACATTGGTTAAAGAGCAATGTTGATTTTAAAGTCTACAATTATTAGAAAATAAAAAGTATTTCACATTGGTTATAAAGTGATATTGGTTTTTAAAAGAAATTAGATGATGTATCTCACATTAGTTTATAAAGAAATGTATCTCATATTATTTAGAAATGAGTATTGGTTATAAAGTCATTAGATAAAAGACATCTTTTGTTATTACCAATAGAAAATATGTATCCACATTGTTTAGAAATGAATGTTGGTTAAAAAATCTTATCTACACTATTATTACTAATAGAAAATATATATACTACATGGTTGAAATGTGGTGTTGGTTTTAAAGTCTTTAGATAAAAGCTTAAACTTTCATTACCAATAAAAATATAAAATAATATCTACATTGTTTTT
>CM028382.1:13575679-13845842 GCA_013146195.2 Codonopsis lanceolata | reverse complement strand
CTTCACAAAGGTTACGTGTACTAGTTGAGGGGAAGTGTTGAAAAGGCAACAATTTATTTTTAATTTTATATATTTGCTCATGTGGGACTTAGTATCAAATTAAGTAAGCTAGTTAATTAATTTTGTATTCTTCTCCTAACTGGATTATGCTTCTTGTTTTATGTTTTCCTTTTCTTTTAGATTTTTACTTTGTAACCTATATATACTTTCTCTTAAATATGTTGTTTAGACACACATTCATAATAAATCACTACTTTCACTTTCATACACAAAATCTCAAATTATCATGATGCATGTTTAATTTGTCAGTGTATGGAGTATATGTAACTGGCCGAACTTTCTCACACGGGGCATTACAAAATATCACCAAATAGTTGGATGAATGAATTTTCGAGGAAAAGATCTAAATTAATTCTCTTGTAAGTATTCATTTTAGTGCAATATAAACTGAGCTTTAAAGTAGTCAATTAGAGCTATGAAGCAATACTCTTATCAAGTCAAGGAGGAGGCCCTTGTCAGTCCCTAAATGTATTCTTTGTGGAATGCCATTGGAATGAAGCAAAAGATTATTCCTAAAATATTGGCAGGATAGGTTATTAGCACCCATTTTGAACTCCAAAGTATAGTGTAGAAACAATATGTATAAATAAAATAAAACAACATTTTTCATTTTGATATGGTTCATTTAAAAAGTCTACTTTTAAAAAGTCTACTTTAAAAGTTAAGACATATAAATGTTATTTTATTACTAATGGGCAACCAAGAGTGTTATTTTTAAAAAAAATTGAATTTCAAACGGCGACTCTTTATCCGTAACGGATAGAGCTTAAGTTAGTGCAATTAAAAATTCAACAACTTATAAAGGGAATAATTTATCAATTAAAAATTTAGTAATGTTTATAACATTTACCCTACTTGAAATACTATCTTTTGATTAATAGCTTTTGATATGATGTCCAAAAAAATTAAAGGAAATTTAGCATCAATTAACATTAGTAAATTTTAAGTCGTTATGAAAAATGATAGGTGGTAGCTGATGCAGTCAAAGGTTCAAACATCGATCACGTGCTCAACACACCATCATTATTGTCAACAAGCGAATCATGTGCATTTATCATGGTCCAAGCTCAACTCATAAACGAGCTGAGACATCATCTTTATCTTTTTGGCTCGAACTTTGGCATAATCATTCCTTCTCAACTTGGAAAATTCTCTAACTTGATACATCTTAAACTTTCTCCCACATAATTTCAAGTCATATACTTAATCTTTATAGCTTGAATTTTAGGTACATATCAAATTGTCAAAATTAAATACTTCAACAATTTCTAAATAATCGTCATATGTAGCTCAATGCATTTAAGTAAAGTAATTGACTCTATTATAAACATTAATTATAATTTCCTTTAAAAACATGTTGTGCATGTGGTCATAATTAGAGTGTGAAGAAGAAGTAAGTATAAAGTGATAAACATATTTTTTTAAACAAAAGTTTAGAAACAAAACAATATTGGAACGGACCAAAATGAAAGATTGACAATTAATTTGAAACAGAGTGAATACAATTTTTGATTCCTAACTTAATTTTTAGAAATTCGACTATTTATTTGTATAATTATCCTAAGGAAATTTGATTCGTGGATATATTTATATTTGCAAACAAGCCACATGAAACTTGAAAGTAAAGAAAAAAAGGTAAGCTTTAGATAAGAAACGAATGGTTGTTAGGTGAAGTTGAATGTCTAGCTGTTTCCTAATCTATTGGCATCAAGTCAACCCATTGATCCATGGGTATATATATATATATATATAAGATGGCATTATTGTATCCAATATATTCATCATAACAATTTTATACAACATTACATCATGTATGCTTTTGTTCTACTTTTCCTATTTCTGAATTATTTTAATACTGCCTCCTCTCTTGGTTTTGATGAAGTCACCAACTGCATCAACAAGGAGAGACAAGCACTTCTCACTTTCAAAGCCGTCCTTACAGATGATCACGGCCATCTCTCATCTTGGAGCAGCGAAGAAGTTCATAAAGACTGCTGCAATTGGAGTGGAGTCCAGTGCAACAACCGAACTGGTCATGTAATCGAGCTTCAACTTTATAATTTGAGAGGTAACATCAGTCCTTCATTGCTTGAATTGCGGGAATTGAACTATCTCGACCTTAGTGGCAATGATTTTGAAAACAGGCCCATCCCCAATTTCTTTGGTTCATTCACCAAATTACAACATCTTGATCTTTCTTATTCTCAATTTGGCTCCTTCTCAACTTGAACTTTAACGGAAATGATTTTGAAAACCATTCCTTCTCAACTTGGAAACCTCTCTCACTTGAATGATCTCTACCTTGGTAGCTATATTTATGGGGTTGGCACAAACTTGTCCGTTGAGAACCTTGACTGGTTGTCTCATCTATCTTCCTTGAAACAACTCGAAATGGACGACATTAACCTTAGTAGAGCCACTAATTGGGTAGACATAATCAAGAGCCTCCCTTCTCTTAATCTCTTGAGTTTGGCAAACTGTCAGCTCTCAAAGGTCGTGTCTCCTTATCTTTCTTTGATAAACTCTTCCACTTCGATCGAAACACTTTACCTCTCCTCTAACGGTTTTACATCATCCATGTATAACTGGTTGTTCAACTTGACCAACAGCGTCACTCTTCTTGATCTCTCTAATAATCTTCTAGAAGGCATGATACCCAAATCATTCAGAAATTTGTGCAATTTGCAAGGGCTGTGGCTGTACAACAACAGTTTGAGTGGAAACTTTTCAGACTTTGTCGACAACTTGTCTGGGTGTCCTGAGGCTACATTACAGCTGTTGTCTGTTTATAGTAACCAACTTTTTGGGACATTACCTCAGGCCATCTTAAACTTTTCTTCATTGAAATATTTATACATGTCCGAAAATAAGTTGAGCGAATTTTTTACCAAAAATTTGGGGAAAATATCAATGCTTGAGAGATTGGATCTTTCTTTCAACTCTCTCGGTGTCGTCACAGAAGCTCCCTTGTCAAGTTTTTCACATCTAGTCTATCTGGACTTGTCCTTCAACCGGTTGGATTTCCAAATAAGCCCTCAATGGGTTCCCCCTTTTCAGTTAACATGGATAAGTTTGAGGTCTTGCAATCTAGGCCCACATTTTCCACAATGGATTCGAACTCAGCATGGCTTTGATTATCTTGATATTTCCAATAATAGTTTTGATAATATTCCGAAATGGTTTTGGAACGTCACTGGAAGATGCACATTTTTAAATTTATCTTCAAACAATATTGGAGGCTCATTACCAGATTTATCATCCTTTTTTGCCCCGTTTCCCTCTATTGACTTGAGTTTAAACAATTTTGAGGGGCCAGTACCACTATTGCCTTCAAGTGTGACATTATTAAATCTTTTTAAGAATAAGTTTTCGGGAACACTCTCTTTCTTATGTCATCTAAGTAAAGTAGCATTAGAATTTCTTGACATCTCAAACAACTTTCTAACCGGGGAAATTCCACATTGTTTAGGAAAACTGCAAAAACTAGTTGTTCTTAATTTAGCACACAACAAACTTTCTGGTAAAATTCCTTTTTCTGTGGGAACTTTATTAAAATTGGAAACATTATATTTGTACAATAATAGCTTCTTCGGAGAGCTTCCCTTGTCCTTATCAAATTGCACACACTTGATATTTTTGCATGTTGGAGTGAACAAGTTATCTGGAAATGTACCGGCATGGCTAGGGGAAAGATCTCGAATTTATACTTTCTTAGCCTACGATCAAATAATTTTTTTGGGACCATCCCTTCAAATTTATGTTCGTTAATGGCTCTTCATGTCCTAGACCTTTCTATTAACAACCTATCTGGAACCATTCCTCCATGTTTATACAATCTAAATGCCATGGTCCAAAAAGAACTCAAGAACGTAATCAGTGACTATGACCATGAGATGGGAAGAAGTTCGACGATTACCAATATTTATTATCACTTTGCATATAGTGACCATTCAATGATAGGATGGCAAGGAAGAGAGCTTGAGTTTGGAAAGAATCTTAGATTATTGAAGAGTATTGATCTTTCGAGCAATGATTTAACCGGAGAAATTCCAAGTGAAATAACAAAGCTAGTTGAACTTGTTGCATTGAACTTATCAAGGAATGCATTACATGGCAAGGTTCCTCAACAGATTGGTCGGCTAAATTCACTTTTGACTCTTGATTTATCGAGAAATAGACTATCTGGTAAATTACCAGCTAGCTTGTCTCAGCTCAGTTTTTTAAATTATCTAGACCTGTCGTACAATAATTTTTCCGGTAAGATACCATCGGGCACTCAACTCCAAAGCTTTAATGCTTCCAATTATATTGGAAATGTTGGACTTTGTGGGCCTCCACTTCCATCAAAATGTGCTGGAGATGAGCCGTCGTCTACCATCGTTGACAATGAAGAAGACAACAATGAGTACAAGAAATGGCTTCACATCGGCTTGGGTGTGGGTTTCGCAACAGCATTTTGGGGAACATGTGGTGCTTTGCTTCTCAATCGTCGTGGTAGACATGCCTTTTTTCTCTTCTTAGATGACTTGAGAGACTGGCTTTATGTGAAGATGGCTATGAAATTAGCCCGACAAAGAGCTTTCTAAAAGTAAGAATAAATTAATACCAATAATTATTTTTGTGCAGACATCAATTTCGTACCCCTATTTTATCTTGTCTAATAATTATCGTAAAATGCACTAATACAAAAATTTTACATGTTTCAGGGAGGATGGTTCTAAAGTGACAAAAAGAGAAGAAAATCAAGAAATGAACACAAAAAACCAACTCAATCAATCACCCTCTCAATCCTCTCCAACTCCCTTATTCGGTCCCTTATTTAATATGTAGTTCTTTTATATTGCTATATTGGTATATATTTTCATTATTGTTTTCTTTAAGTTACTTGCTTTGTAACAACCCGACCCAGACTCCAATGCGGAATCTCAAGGTCGTGCCGTCAAGAGAAGCTAAGAGATGGACAAGCACCTGCTAAGCATAATGGTGCAAGTCAAAAGCTGAACCAACAAGCTCAAAACAGAATGTAAAGTCATAACGGCAATACGGAACAATAAAAACTAAAACCTGCAGAAGCAAATCATAACTGGAACCCAAGCCTTTAATCCTAAACCAAGGAACGCAAGACTGAGAGATAACTATCTCTCGACAAATCTACGACGCGCGTGACGCAACATTGCGCACGGGCAACAACCATCGGCAACCAAAGGCCGGTGAACCAACAAGATACCAACCTGATAAACAACCACTCAACGGCTACAACATGCCGGAGGGACAAATCAACTAAAAGAATAAGAGATTAAATACTAACAACTAAACTAAAGTCTCTCGACTAAAGTTGTCAGAGATAACAACAACAACAACAATACTAGAATAAGTGAGCTAAAACTTGCTCGAAATAACAAAAGGAATAACTCCTAAAAGATATAAGAGCTCGACTATACTAGTCGGCTCCCAAACAACACAATAATAGAATACTAATATAATCTACCCAAGTAAAGTCTACATAACTTTACATTCGTGTCTCACAAATAAATAATAACAATAATAATAATAATAACTCCAAGCTTATTGCTCGGAAGACCACCTGCTAGAAATCACTATCCGAAGTCGCCACGCGTACTAATGGGATCACTGCACAGACAAAGGAAAACAAACACACGGAGTGAGTCATAATGACCCAGTAAGTTACTAAATGCAACTGTATGGCATATCATGTCATGGCATGGCATAATGCACAAGCATATATAAGAATCATGGTATCATACTAGTATACCAACAATAAACATGTACTAGTTATCAAAGCACATATTCTCACGTAAACCATATAGTATATTGTCGTTCATATAAATTCTCATAAATAAACACGTAAAACCAGAATCCGGGCCCAGCCCTCAATATTCAAACCATGGGTCCAACCCTCAAATGATCATATTATAGGTTCAATCCTCAAATGATCACAACTCATCAGTTTTCTTTAATGAGTACTTCGTTACTTTCATCCAACCTAGGATGAGAAATGGGAGCTTGATATCAAGCTAGGTGGTGCTAACACGAGACCACATCTCACTATTGGCCAAATATTGAGGAGAAAGGGAACCAATGCGGCGATTCATAGCGATTGTTTCCAAGGCCATGAATCGTCTCATTGCCAACACAACGACCAAGACGCCAGCTGGACTCAAACCAAAATGCCCAAGTAAATATTTACTTGCATAAACCAAATAAGACCAAGTCCATAAGAACGGGTTCATCAAATCAAGTAGATCATAATGCTCTACAAAGTCCCATAAATAATGCACATATTTGCATATACTTAACATGTTCAACATACTTAACATGTTCAACTAACTTACAAGTTTAGTCCAAGAATCACATATTGAGGTATTCATAATCCTCAAGTCATCACCTAATCAAGAAAAGCATATAAGCTCAATAAATCACAACGTGAGGGCTACTATAGTCCTCTACTCAAGATTAAACCAAAGACTATTATTTTAGTCTAAGAACAACCATAAATCAAGACTTAGTATTTAGTCTTTACTTAAAACACACCGGACTCAAACATAGTCCTAATCATCGTATATAATCGACGTCCCCAATACCATACTAAAGAACATCATGACTACTCCATAGTCACTTCCTCACAAGTGCTTCTATATGCACGCGACCAAATTCCTTAAAGAGAATTCATTCAATAATCATTGCTAGATGGTACTCGAGGCCATAGGTTGGTCTCCAATGCTCCGTGCTCTAACGAGCACGCTCTAAATACATTTCCAAGAGTCGCACCCGACTATTCAAATCTCGAGCTTCTAGTAGCTCTTTAATACGGCTTGCTAATTAGGTAAAGCGTCACCTAATGTTCACCATAAAAGTTTCTAACACATCGGTGTCATAATTGAACACAAATTGAGGTACTCGGGTCCTCACAAACATAATCAAACGAAACCCAAACATCGTAGGATTTCAACCCAAGTTCATTAACACTTTATTGAACTTATATTGACTCCGTTGAGTCTTAATACCATGTTTCATTCTTTACACATTTCATCAATCTCAACATTAACACCCACTTCAATTTATAACAATTTCCCCAATAATTCGGGCTTGATTCTCAAGCCCTAAAATTCATAAAAACTCAACATAAATTATAACTCATTTTTACAACACATAATATCATTCAAATCATCTTATTCATGATATCAACAAGCTCATAATTCCAAAAATCCCCCAAAATAGGCATACATAGCATAACAAGTGTTCATTGCCCACAAATAGCACATAGATTGTTTTTCTTAGGGACAATGAACCAAAATCAAAAGAAGGTAACTTACCTAGCTTGAATGAAAACTCCAAAGAACGAAAACCAGCTCAGTGAAGTTGTTCTACTCGTCGAGGGCTTCAAGAATCCGAAGTTTGAAGGCAATCTGACGGTTGGATCTCCATGGATCGAAGATAGAAGAGCTAGGGTTTCAAATCCCCCATGGATTCTCTCTCACTTTCTCTCTCTAATATTGCAGCAAAATGAAGGGGAATGGCTGCAAATGGTTGGGGGTTTGTGGTTATAAGGGTATCCACAAAGAAGAGGGGCACAAGAGACTTTTCCAAGGTACACTTAGTGAATGTTTAGGGTTAATTACAACCTAGTTTAGGCTACTGATGATCAATAAAACCAATCCAATACATTAGGACTCATTTAGGACTAATTAGGAAGGTTAGGGAGGGATTAGGACAGGTTTTAGTAAGGGTGGAATGGGTAAAACTTCAAAAATCACAAAACAGGGCAAGGCTGGTCGGGGGCACCATGCGGTCGCATGGTCCCCAAGCCATGCGACCGCATCCTCCTGATGCTCAATTCCTGGAAATCTCTGGTGACCTTGCGAGGGCAAGGTCATTCCACCTTGCAGCCGCAAGCCTTCCAGAACAAAAAGGGCTTAGATATCAACCCCAAATGACCCCCAAACACTCAACCAAACCAAACAAGGTTCAAACCCCATTCAAAGTAGGTCTAGAACTCCTGTAGAACACTCATAAACAACCCCCAAAACAACTCGGAGCGAAACCGGGACAAGGTACAACAACGTGCAACCGAAACGACGAATGAGCTAGCAATCGAACCAGCAATGAAGGGAGACTTAAAGCAATTCTAAAGGCTAATGAATATGCTTAAATACTTATAAGAATTTAATCAACAACAAGGAGAATAAGAACTCCAAAGAAGAGACGATCACGCGACTCAACTTCGAACTACACGATAGAGACGAATGTTATCTTCAAAGCTTCCAAATCAACAATAGACTTAAGGAACACCTCCAATTGAAGTCTAATAGATATAAACATGTTAATCAATCATAATGTAAAGGTCTAGGACTAAACCGAGGTCACGAACACAATACGCAAGCAAACTCTCAAGCGCGCCGCATTTCGACTATCGTCGAGTTACGACTTGTGACTTTAGCAAGTCAACAACTATATGGCATCTCTTAATAGTGTTTTGATCTTAATGTGGTCTCTCATACACATCTAGACTCTCTTGCAAACCAAACATGCTGTCAATAAAGGGAGAAGTGCGAGTATGGTACGCAAACCAAGCTAACGAAGGATCGGGGTGCCACATGCTTAAACTGTAATGGTTTCCTTTAATTTGTTTTTTTCTTAATTGTTATTTTTCCTTGCTTTCGTGAATGTTAAACTTTTTTTTTAATTATAAAATATTTATATAAAATTTTCCAGTTTGTTATTTTCGATTTGTATCTTTAATTCATGTTCAACGTGTCTTTAGGTTATTGTTACATTTACTACATTCTTTAATATCATATTATGATTACAATTCTACTTTGAAAAAAGAAAAAAAAACGATTAGTACGATTATATAAATACACCAAACTCTCAGGAAGTTAATTGAAGTCGATTTTTCGTGCATTCTTTCTTGATTAGTACTTCGGTTCCGTTTATTTCACGGAAAATGACTTAAGGAAAAAGTTTTTCTCATTTTTCGGTGTTTGGTAACCTTAGAAAAATGTAGTCAATGTAAAGGTTTTCCGAGTCAACGGAGAATGAAGGCTTCTTTTCTGAAAAATAACTTACGGGTTCATTTTCCGTAAGTCATTTTCCAAATGTTCGGGTACCCTCCGTCCTCTTTCACAATTACACATATTTACTTACACACAACATTTCACTAACAAATAAATTTGTTTAGAAATATAAATGAAGTTTGTGCACACTATTTTTAAATTATAATTTTAATAAATAATCAATACGTCCTAAATTAGTGTCAACTATATTATTTAGGGACATCCTAAACATTGTCAATTTTCTATTTTAAATTATTTTTTTCATATTAATTAACAAAAAAAAATTATAATTGTGAGATTGAAAAAAGATAGACCTTGATTTGATACCACTAATGATAAATTGAGGGTTACTAAAGAAAAATTACTTAAAATTCAACATTATCTTATATTCAATATGTGTATTAATATTATAATATATTTTTTGTATTTATTCATATATAATTTTCCGTAACATTTTATAGGGACATCATAAACATTGTCCCTTTTCTATTTTAAAACATTTTTTTTCATATAAATTATCACATTTTTTATTTATAATTGTGAGATTAAAAAAAGATTAACCTTATTGATTTCTCCACTAATGATAAATTCAGGACTACTAAACAAAAACTATTTAAAATTCAACATTATCTTATATTCAATATGTGCATTAATATTAAAACATATTTTTTGTATTTATTTATATATTGTTTCCTGTAAAAAAAAATCGTGTATTTACCAAACACTCGTAAATGTTTTCTGGCATATTTTCAAAAGATTTACCAAACACCTGAAAATGAAATCTTTTCATTTTCCGGAAATCATTTTCCTGAAATCATTTTCTGTAAATAATTTTCCGTGAAACAAATGGAGTCTTCCTTCATCCCTAAATATTGGTACAATTTTAAAATATTCTTGCCCAAAACAAGTGTTATTTTTTGTATAAAATTTTGGGTTTGGTGCTTATCATATTCCAATTGTAACTATGAATTTATACACTAACACTTAGCGTGAGTCTACAATAGCAACTCTATTTATTAGTAGATAGAAAAGTATTTATGTAATTAATGTGATTGAAAGTATTGGTGCACAAATTGGGACATTCTGAGTATTAATGTACATGCTCTACTAAAATGTATCAAAAAGTCAAAATTCCATCATTTTAGAAATAAACAAAATATGATAACATATTTATCTTTAAAAAGAAAATGAAACATTTAGGAACGGAGAGAGTAATTTTTCTTTCACGTTTTCAATCACAACTCAAATGGTAATCACTTTTACTAGTTATAGAGCTCGTATTTCGCACAGGTGTAGACACCTCAAATTCGTACCCCTATTTTATATTATCTAATAAATATTGCAAAATAGATTATTAATTATCTCTTGTATGTTTCAGGAACAAAGGTACAAAAAAATCAAGAAAATGAATAAAACAGAAAACAAAAAGAAAAGAAATCAAAAAGAAAAGAAACAAAAAAAGAAATCAAAAAGAAAAGAAACAAAAAAAAGAAATCAAAAACAGAAACGAAAAGAAAACAAAAAACAAAACAAAACAAAAAGAAAACAAAGAAACGAAAAAGAAAGAGAGAAACAAAAGAAAACGAAAAAAGAAGAAAAAGAAAAGGAAAAAAAGGGCATCAGCCGCCCCGTCCTATTTCCCCTCCAGCCGGTCACCCACCCATTTACTTGGCCCCCAATTTAAGTCCCACCTATATCTACTCCCTCACTCTCTCAAATTCCCAACCCCCTCATTTTCCTCACAAACTCCCTCTCTCCCTCAATACCTAGCGAAGCCCCCCCACACATATACTCCCCTCCAGCCGCCCTTTCCCTCACACACACTCACATATAATATACTCTCTCACATATAATCCCTCACACACACACACAATATACTCCCTCTCTCTCTCTCTCTCTCACGACGCACACACACCACGCACACACACACACACAACATACATACATATACACGCACACACTTAAATACAAACATACACTCTGCCGTTATGCTGTTCAATTTCAGACAACAAAATTAACAAATACAAGCAGTCACGCTGCCCGAATCCCCGCAAAAAATCAACATATACAAACAGTCACGCTGCCCGAATCCTCGCAACAACAACAACAAAATCAACAAACACAAGCGGTTACGCTGCCCAAATCCTCACCGCCTTTACCCATTCTAGGTAAAGCACAACACTCCATCTACACAACACAAACAGCACACACAACACACAACAACAATAACAAAAAAAATACTCCCTCTCCCTGAAGTACAGAGCGAGCACACCCTAGTCCGTTAGTATGTAAGTTTTAAATTTATTATCTCTTAAAAGTGTTATTTTCAATCCGGCCCAATGTAGATATATAAGCAGTTGTGCTGCCCGGATTTCGTTAGAAAATAGCACTAAAAAGAGCCGTTATTATGGCCAAATATTTTCAAGTATATGTGTAATTATTTGTAAAGAGACAGTTGCAAGTCTGTAAATAATGTAGACAAATGGATGTATTTGTAGGCAGTTAATGTTTTATTTATCTGTTAAATAAATATAACAAAAAACATACTTTAGCCAAAAACTGTTTTGAGACCGAAAGGGCGAGTTGGGTGTCTAGCACCTTCCCAACTCGTAACTTAGCCTCCAGACCCGCTTTTATTATCTCTGGTTTTCTTTTTGGTTTTGCTTTATTTTTTCCTTAAAATAAAGATGGCGACTCTAAAACATTTTGGATCCAGTAGGGCCTCGCAACATCTTTCCTTGCACTTTTCTGTTCTCCCCTAAAAAAAGGGAGAATGAGAATGAAAAGGCGATATATTCATATGTCCTGGTATCCCCTAAAAAAGGGATAATTTGACATAGAAAATCCAAAGCACCCATAGTGATCCGAGATAGGCTATAAGGCTATTTTCATAAAATTCATAGTGGGGGCGCTGCAACATTCCTTCCTTGCACTTTCACGTTTTTCCCTAGAAAATGGAGAATGAGAATAGAAGGGTGATGTATTTCTATATCCTGGTATCCCCTAAAAAAGGGATAACTTGACATAGAAAACCCAAAGCTCCCATATTGGATCAAAATCCACTAAAGGCAACCGAGACGCATTCCAACGCGCTATTCTGACAGCACTCCTCTCGCACTTTTGATTTCATCCTCTCCCCTAGAAAAGTGAGGGTGGAACGAGAGCAGTAGATGTCACCGCATCCGCACGTACGCGCACCCCTATCCAAGGGCGCGCGGGGCACGGGAGCAATTTCCCGGGAAGCCACAACAGGTACAATGTGGGATACATCCACCACTAGAAAACAATATTTACCAACGAAACATTTCCGTCGGTAAATATAAATTCCGTCAGTAAACATTTGTCGGTAAATACTAATGGGAGTTGAATGTCTGTTAGAAACGAATGGCTGTTAGGTGAAGTTTAATGTCTAGTTGTTTCCTTGTCTACTCGGCATCAAGTGATTCAAGTCAAACCGATGTTAGATGAAATTGATATCAAGAACTGAAACAGAATGTGCAAACAACAATCTGAGAATTGCTTAACTTACTTGAGAAAACATAAGTGGCTTAAATAGCCTTAAATGAGGAAATAAATAAACAATAGCACACACGTTTACTATAGAAACGTGGAGATAAAGTGGACTAAATCAAAGCAGCAACAGTCCCCTTAAGACTAGGACATTTATTTAACAAACAAATTAAATCCTAACATTCCCTCCCTTAAACTAGATTGTATCCCATACTTTTTTTGACTTATAAAAATCCCTCCATCAAACTGCATCACTTCAATGCCAAGAAAATATTTCATTTTGCTCAAATCAGACATATCAAACTCCCTTTTCATTGACTTCTTGAATTCATACATCATAACATCATCATCTCTAGTGTAAATTAAATCATCAACATACAAGCTAATAATCAAATTTTACCTTGTTTGTTGACTTTGGTAAAGAGGGTCTGTTTACTTTCACTTTTATCAAAGCCTTCTTTGATGAAATAGGACTCAATAATGTTGAACCATGCCCTTGGTGCCTTCTTGAGCCCATGCAAAGCTTTGTTGAGTTTTTACACTTTGTATGATTCCTTCTTCACTTCATAGCCCTTTGGTTGTTCAACGTAGACGTCTTCAATTAGTTCTCCATGGAGGAAGGCTGACTTGACGTCAAGCTGAAACACACACCAACTCCTTTGCGCTGCAATAGCAAGAATCATTCGAACCGTGTCCATACGAGCTACTGGAGCATATACTTCTTCATAATCAACCCCGTACTCTTGTGCATAACCTTTTGCGACCAAACGTGCCTTATATTTCTCCACTTCTCCAAGCTTATTTAGTTTAGTTTTGTAGACCCATTTGACTCCAATATTTTTAGCTCCTTTTGGAAAATCAGTCAAGAACCAAGTCTCATTCCTTTTAATAGATTGTATCTCACAGTCCATAGCGTGTCTCCACTTCTCATCTCTTATTGCATCCTCATACTTGACTGGATCAGAATTGCCTAACAAGACTATGTTGGAAGGTCCTGTAACTTCTATGCTTCCAGTAACTTCTATGCTTTCAAGACTTGGCAGCACTTCCTTACCATTTTGAATTACTTCTTCGCCTTCTTCATTTTCAGATTCACTCTGCTCGTCTCCTTCTTCATTCTCAGATTCAATCTGCTCCTCTCCTTCTTCTTTTTCAGATTCAATCTGCTCCACTTCGCCTCCCCATTCCAGTTCCAGCATGATTTTTCTTCGTAACTCTTATCCCAGTCCCATGTCTTGTCTTCCTAAAATACAACATCTTGGCTAATCACGATTTTCTTTGACACTGGATCATAGAGTCTATAACCCTTTGATTCTTCACTAACTCCAAAGAAAATGCATTTGCGACTTTTATCTTTAAGCTTTGTTCTTCGGGCATCAAGGACATGAGCATGTGCAATGCTTCCAAAAACTCTACAATGCTCAACAGAAGGCTTCACTCCGCTCCAGGCTTCCTCCAGTGTCATATTTTTTACTGACACCATAGGACATCTATTCAATAGATAAAAGGTCCAGTTCACCGCCTCGGCCCAAAAACATTTTGGAATACCTTTTTTGGACAATAAGCTCCGTACCATATTCATCACACTCCTATTTTTTCTCTCGGCAACACCGTTTTGTTGCAGTGTATAAGCAATTGTCAACTCCCTTTTTATCCTATTATTTCCACAAAATTGATTGAATCCATCTGATATGAACTCACCACCACGATTTATCCTTAAACACTTAATATATAAACAAGTTTCCTTTTCAACACAACTTTTAAACAGTTTAAAAGTAGAAAAGGCATCTAACTTACTAACAAGAAAATAAACCCAAGCCTTCCTACTGAAATCATCAATAAAGGTAATTTCGTACCTCTTGTGGTTGTTGGAGGTGGGAAAGATTGGGCCGCAAATGTCAGTGTGAACAAGCTCCAGTTTTTGTGTTGCTCTCCATGTGCTCTTCTTTGGAATAAAATCTCGATGTTGCTTTCCTTTTAAACAATCAACACATACTATATTAGATGAAGAGAAACTCAGCAGACCTCTCACCATTCCTTTGAGTTGCAAAGTCTTAAGCCCTTTATAGCTAAGATGGCCATATCGATGGTGCCAAAGGTGAGCACAATCTTGAGCGGTTGCTTTTAGACACACCTCATTGGTCTCTTTCTTGATAGATTGCATGTTGGACAACATCACAAACATCCTATTAGCTATCATTTCAGTTTGTAAAATCAAACCCCTGGAAGGATGGTAGATTTTACATTGATTGGACTGAATTAGGATAGCTAACCCTTTCTCCTGTAGCTGACCGATGCTAAGAAGATTATTCCTCAACTCAGGTACATAAAATACCCCTGTTACTAGGTAGCTAACACCTTCCAGTGACGGCCTCACACTTCCTTTTCCGACAACACTCATTTTTGTTTCATTGCCGAACTTGACTATGTGCTTGAACTCCTCATCTAGCTCACAAAACATTGAACAATCACCACACATATGGTTTCTACAACCTGAATCAAGAAACTACACATCATCTTGATTCCCTCCTTGTGACTCAACATAGGCCATAAGAAACATCTCCTCTGACTCATCCAGCTCTGCATAGTTTTCCTTGTTTCCCAATGTTGGACACTCATATTTGTAGTGTCCAAACTGATGGCAGTGGTAGCATTCAACAGTTGCCTTGTTATAGGTTTGACGACCCCTACCTCTACCTCTTCCTTCTATGAATGTTGCTCTCCCACGTCCTCTTCCCCTGTAACCTTCGTCATGTGTCACTTTCAGAACATGTTGTTCACTACTGCTCCGATTGAATTTCTATTCATGCACAATGAGGGAACTCTACAGCTCATCAATGGATAGAGAACTGATATCCTTAGATTCTTCAATCGAGACAACAACATAATTAAATTTCTCGGTCAAAGTTCTAAGGATCTTCTCTACAATTGTCACATCTGTCATCTGCTCACCATTGCTCCTCATCTTGTTGGCAATTGTCATGACCCGGGCAAAGTAATCATCAATAGTTTTCCCTACTTTCATCTCCAGAACTCGAAATCCCTCCTCAAATCTTGACGGATATATCGCTTAACTCTAGCGTTACCCTCGAACTTATTTTTCATAGAATCCCATATATCCTTCGAGGTGCGTTTGACCAAAATCTGCTCCATAATTGTCCTGTCAATAGCTTGAAACGGGTAATTCTTTATCTTTTGGTCTTTCTACTCCACATCATCCAACTGTTTTTGTTGCGCGTCTGTCAGCACAGTTCCTACTGCTGTCTCTTCAAAACCCGTCTAAACAAGCCTCCAGTATCCTTTAGACCTCAGTAGATTTTCCATAAGAATATCCCAATGGTCATAATTACCATTGAAGCGTGGTATGGAGGGCTGCATGAATTCCTTTTCTTCACTCATCTCATTCTTTTCAAGTCACTCAAGACCTAAATGAAAGCTCTGATACCAGAATGTTAGATGCAATTGATATCAAGAACTGAAACAAAATACGCAAACAACAATATGAGAATTGCTTAACTTACTTGAGAAAACATAACTGGCTTAAATAGCCTTACAGGAGGAAATAGATAAACAATAGCACACACGTTTAGGGTAGAAACGTGGAGATAAAGTGGACTAAATCAAAGCAGCAACAGTCCCCTAAAGACTAGGACATTTATTTAACAAACAAATTAAATCCTAACAACCGATCCATGGGATATATAAGATGGCAATATTGTATCCAATATATTCATCATAACAATTTTATACAATATTACATGTATGCTTTTGTTCTACTTTTGGTATTTCTGAATTATTTTAATACTGCCTCCTCTCTTGGTTTTGAAAATGCTTCTAATTATGAACTCACATATTGCATCAACAAGGAGAAACAAGCACTTCTCACTTTCAAAGCCGGCCTTATAGACGATGGCGGCAATTTCTCATCTTGGAGCAACGAAGAAGTTCATAAAGACTGCTATAATTGGAGTGGAGTCCAGTGCAGTAATTGAACTGGTCATGTTATCAATTAAGCTTGATCTTCAAGGCTTCAGTTTGAGAGGTTACATCAGTCCTTCATTGCTTGAATTGCGGGAATCGAACTATCTTGACCTTACTTTTAATGATTTTGAATATAGGCCCATCCCCAATTTCTTTGGTTCATTCACCAAATTACAGCATCTTCATCTTTCTGGCTCGAACTTTGGCAGGATCATTCCTTCTGAACTTGGAAACCTCACTAACTTGAACTCTCTCCACCTTAGTTGGAATGATTTTGAATACAGGTCCCTCCCCCCATTTCTTTGGTTCACTCACCAAATTGCAGCATCTTGGTCTTTCTCACTCGAACTTTTACGGAATCATTCTTTCTCAACTTGGAAACCTCTCTGACTTGATATATCTCTCACTCTCCAATAACATAAACTTGTCCGTTGAGAACCTTAACTGGTTGTCTCTGTAAGTGTAGGCTTGGCCCAAACACTACTAGAAAGCGCGCCTTCAGCAACGGAATTATCAGTGACGGAAATTTTCCGTCGCTGATTAGAGACAGAAATTGAGCATCAGCGACGGAATTGAATTGAAAGTGCCTTCAACGATGGAATTTATCAGCGACGGAAATTCCGTCACTAAAGGTCACCTTTAGCAACAGAATTTTCCGTCGCTGAAAATAAATTGAAATTAAATTTGAAATATTTAGCGACGGAAAATTCCGTCGTTAAAGGTGACATTTAGCGACGGAAAATTCCGTTGCTGAAATTAAATTAAAATTAAATTCTGAAATATTTAGCAACGAAAAATTCTGTCGCTAAAGGTGGCCTTTAGCGACGGAAAATTCCGTCGCTAAATATTTTCAGAATTTAATTTTAATTTAATTCCATAGACGGAATTTTCCGTTGCTGTAATTAATACTCCCTTCGTCCCTAAATTATCGTCCTCTTTCCTTTTTCGTCCGTCCCAAAATAATTGTCCAGTTTGAAACTTTCCTTTTTAGAACATCACTTTTACCACTTTACCCTTACTTTTTCACCCTACTTTAATTATGGACCACATACACATAAGCTTTAAAGAAAACTAAACATTAAACCAATATAAATAATCAAGTCAATTGTTTTTTCTTAAACTGTGCGTTGTGTGTTTGTGTGTATATATATATAGGAAATATTATAATCATTTTAATGAATGATATTTTATTATTAAATTAATATTTGAAATGTTAATTTAATAATATAATATCAATAATTAAAATGATTAGCATCAATATAATTACAAAAATTAAAATATTCACATTACAAATTAACTTAAATTAACTTAACCCGTAACTTAAATTAACGTAATTTAACTTAACGTAACGTAAGTTAACGTAACGTAATATAACGTAACTTAACGTAAAGTAATGTAACGTAACTTAACTTAACGTAACGTAACGTAACTTAACTTAACTTAACTTAACTTAACGAAACATAACATGAAAACACGCTATGCATATTGGCGAAATGGTATAATGGACTACGATGGACCATTATAACATGAAAACACGCTACGCCTATTGACGAAATGGTAAAATGGAGTACGATAGACCATTATAACATGAAAACACGTTACGCCTATTGGCGAAATGTTATAATGGACTACGATGGACCATTATAACATGAAAACATGATACGCCTATTGGCGAAATGACATAATGGAGTACGATGGACCATTATAACATGAAAACATGCTACGCCTATTGGCGAAATGGTATAATAGAGTACGATGGATCATTATAACAAGAAAACACGTTACGCCTATTGGCGAAATGTTATAAGGGACTACGATGGACCATTATAACATGAAAGCACGCTACGCCTATTGACGAAATTGTATAATGGAGTACGATGGACCATTATAACATGAAAACACGCTACACCTATTGGCGAAATGTTATAATGGAGTACAATAGACCATTATAACATGAAAACACAATACGCCTATTGGAGAAATGGTATAATGGAGTACGATGAACGATTATAACATGAAAACACGTTACGCCTATTGGCGAAATGTTATAATGGACTAAGATGGACCATTATAACCTGAAAGCACGCTACGCCTATTGACGAAATGGTATAATGGAGTATGATCGACCATTATAACATGAAAACACACTACTCCTATTGGCGAAATGTTATAACTTAACGTAACGTAACTTAACGTAACGTAAGTTAACTTAACTTAACGTAACGTAACGTAACGTAACGTAACTTAATGTAACGTAAGTTAACTTAACTAAATATAACGTAACGTAATGTAACTTAACGTAACGTAATGTAACTTAACTTAACGTAACGTAACGTAACTTAACTTAACATAACGTAACGTAACTTAACGTAACGTAACTTAACTTACGTAACTTAACATAACGTAAGTTAACTTAACTTAACGTAATGTAATGTAACGTAACGTAACGTAACGTAACGCAATGTAATGTAACGTAACTTAACGTAACGTAAGTTAACTTAACTAAATGTAATGTAATGTAATGTAACGTAACGTAACGTAACGTAACTTAACTTAACTTAATGTAATGTAACGTAACGTAACGTAATGTAACGTAACGTAACTTAACGTAACGTAAGTTAACGTAACTAAATGTAACGTAACGTAATGTAACTTAACGTAATGTAACTTAACGTAACGTAACGTAACTAAACGTAACGTAACGTAACTTAACATAACGTAACTTAACGTAACATAAGTTAACTTAACTTAATGTAATGTAACGTAATGTAATGTAACTTAATGTAACGTAATGTTACGCAACTTAACGTAACGTAACGTCACTTAATGTAACGTAACGTAACTTAACGTAACGTAACTTAACGTAAAGTAACTTAACTTACGTAACTTAATGTAACGTAAGTTAACTTAACTTAACGTAATGTAACGTAATGTAATGTAAGTTAACGTAACGTAATGTAACGCAACTTAACGTAACGTAATGTAACGTAACTTAACGTAACGTAACGTAACTTAACGTAACTTAACTTAATGTAATGTAACGAAATGTAATTTAACATAACGTAACTTAACTTAACGAAACGTAACTTAACATAACGTAACGTAACGTAACTTAACTTACGTAACTTAACGTAACGTAAGTTAACTTAACGTAACGTAATGTAACTTAACTTATGTAACTTAACATAACGTAAGTTAACTTAACTTAACGTGACATAACGTAACTTAACGTAACGTAACGTAACTTAACTTACATAACTTAACATAACGTAAGTTAACTTAACTTTATGTAACGTAACGTAACTTAATGTAACATAACGTAACGTAACGTAACTTAACGTAACGTAACGTAACGTAACTTAACTTAACTTACGTAACTTAATGTAACGTAACTTAACGTGACGTAACGTAACGTAACCATTTGTCTCAACCTCGGGCCTCCGGGTTTTACTGATGCTGGTTGGTCTGGATTTTTCTCGATTTGGCCGCAGCCCAACCTGCTGGTCTCCGCCACTTCGTCCACCAAAGGTTGGCTGTCATTAACGACTTTCTTCCCCCAAGAAGTACTTGACCCAGGCTGATCAATATCTTTCGCAGATTTAGTTCCTCCCCAACCAGTGGATCTAGAAAGTCCTTCCTTTGACCACCCATTTGATACTGGTTTTTCTGTACCAGCACCCACATTCTACATTTTGTCTATCACCTGCTCCCATCCACCACTTGACTAAAAAAATTTCTTAGATCCCACTGCAACCCAACCACTTGTCTGATCAGTTCGGTCCACCTTGGTACCCTTATATCATTTGTATTTTTGAAAGTACCATAATTTGGGAATTAGATTAAGAAATACTATAGTTTAGGAATATTTAATTAAAGCTACAATATTTTCGTAAAAAACTCGCTATAATATTGTGGAAGTTATATAAAATATTCACTTAAAAATAATTTTGAATATTTTTTTTAATTTTTTACTTAAAAATAATTGTGGTAGTTAATCTTTTGATTTTTAAAATAAATTGGATTTGGTAATTTAATAATATTATATTATAAAATATAATAATAGGGAGGGGATAACAACACCCCAAAAAACTATCTCTACACCCCACTTGAAATAATTACACAAATGTCATTGAGTGAAATGACCTAAAAGGCCCATTTAAACATTACACCTCATTAATTAATCTCTACACCTCATTGAAATAACTATAATACCCTTATACTAAAAAACAAATAATACTCCCTACACCCCATTGTTTTATATTTACACCCCAAATTTTGAAAATCACAAATACTATATACTAAAAACAAATAATACTCCTTACACCCCATTATTTTATATCTACACCCCAAATCTCAAAACCACTAATACATGTTTTACGGGACCTCATTGTGTGTTCTTCTCTCAATTATTTTTTCAAAAAACTCTCTCAAAACCAACACCAAACATAATCACATTGTCAAAAATAACATTATAAGGAGCTTAAAGAAGTCATGGGGTCGGGTAATGTAAGTATTTCTTTCACTTTCTTTCATTAAAATTTGATTTTTTGCCCAAAAATTCGAGCCGGTTTTACATCTTCGGCTCGTGTGATGATGAACATCCTTAAGGATGTTCGGCCAGCACTGGCCGAACAGCCTTAAGGGTGTTCATCACACTCTGGTCGAACACCAAAAGTTGTGTTCATCTCAGCCTGGCCGAACACTCTCACTGCTGTTCATCTCAGCCTGGCCGAACACTCTCTGTTCATCTCATCCCGGCCGAATGCCTATGAACGGTAATCATGAATTTTTAACATGTTTTTTTGCTTAATTTTCGTGAAGCAAACAAGTATCCTATCGAGCACGTGTCATTGGTCCTCAGATGATGCGATCATTCCTCTTCAACAACAGATTGTTATAGATTACAAGAATGTGTTTGTAAATCACGCATATTTTTCATCCCTGATGACTTATTTGATTGGGTTCGCATTTAATCGGAAGGGAGAATGGACTTGTGATAGCAATTACTAGGTCTGATAGTGGTACGGAAAATAGAGGACCTCGGTTGACTTTAGGTTGTGAACGTGGTGGGCAACCTTGTCAAAAAAAGGGGGATGATTCGAGTAAAGTAACAAAGAATAGCAAGAAAGAACCTGGATCGAAAAAATGTGGGTGTCCATTTCGTTTGAAGGGTATACAATTATGTGAAGGAGTATGGGAACTTCATGTTGAATGTGGGTTGCATAACCATGCCGAGACCCCTCACATGCATGGCCACTCATTTGTTGGTCGATTATCAGAGCCGGAGAAGGCTTATGTTCTTGACATGTCGCATGCCAATTCGAGGCCTAAGGACATTTTGCAAGGTTTACACGAGAAGTTTCAAAGTAATAAGTCTTCAATACGGACTATTTACAATGCTCGTAGCAAGAATAAAATTATCGAGCGTGATGGTCGATCGCAAATGCAGCAGCTTGTAGCAAAATTGATAGAGCATGGATATTACTACCATCATAGGAGATGTGAGAAAACCAACACTGTCCAAGATTTGTTCTTGGCTCATCCAATGAGTTACCCTTGTTGGAGATTTTTAGTGTGACGTCGACAAATATGAAATTTTTGGTTGGAGCTACATATATGGGGTCGGAGTTGCAAGATAACTACATTTGGGCGCTTGGTATCTTGAAAGCTTTTATGAATCAATCCTCCTTGCCAACCGTGATAGTAAGAGAGATCTTGCGTTAATGAATGCAATTGAGGTAACTTTTCCTACCTCCCAACATTTACTTTGTCGATGGCATATCAACAAAAACATCCTTGCGAATTGTAAGAAATACTTTCGCACAAAAGTGCAATGGGATCAATTTACCATCTGTTGGAATTTTTTGGTGGATGCAAAAAATGAGCACATATATGAAGAATACCTGAAGAGATTTCAGATGGATTTTATTGATTATCCTGATGCGGTTGAGTACGCCATGAAACAATGGATACGGCCGTATACAAGGAAAGGTTTGTGTCGGTTTGGACGAATAATGTAATGCACTTCGACAACAACACAACAAGCAAGTATTTAAATGTTTTCAACATTTCATTGTTTTCCATAAATTTTGTCATGTAATAGAAATACTAATTGTATCTTATTTTAGGGTGGAGAGTCAACATGCAGCTTTAAAAAGACAGCTTGAAATCAAGTCAAGGTGACTTTGAGACATGTTGAGACAGTTGCACACCCTGATTGAGACATCTCACATTGCAATCAAGGTGTCATTCACGAAAAGCCTTACAGTCGTTCTTCCGAAATACAAATCAGTTATATTTCAACAACTTCGAGGTTTGGTGTCTACTCATGCATTGAGTCTGATATACAATGAGATGACTAATATACCTGAAGATGGTTATATAGACCCGTTGTTGTGTGGTTGTGTACTTCGAAAAACATGCGGGCTGCCTTGTCGTCATGAGATTGCTGAGTATATAAGAAATGACTGTCCAATTCCCCTTGATCAGGTTGATTCATTTTGGAGGAAATTAGATATGTTACCTACTCCTGAGAATGGTGAAGTTTCAGTGAAGCTGGATATGGACAATCGATTCAATAGCACGTATGATGAGATTCGTGAATATTATGAGAACGCTCCTGAGACTGAAAAGTTGTTAATCATTAAAAGAATGATGGAGGTGAAAGACGCGAGAACAAACTCCTTGATTGTTCCACAGGATGAAGTGCGCACTCGTGGTCGTCCGAAGCCTGCGAAGGTAAAAAGATAAATCAACCAAGCGT
Organism: Codonopsis lanceolata; assembly: GCA_013146195.2. NCBI lineage: Eukaryota > Viridiplantae > Streptophyta > Magnoliopsida > Asterales > Campanulaceae > Codonopsis > Codonopsis lanceolata. Next base: position 13,822,454 of record CM028382.1, on the reverse strand, counting down.
GATCCGAGTTTGTTTGAGCATGTGGAGTCGATGATAGATAGTCGCTCCCTTGTGATCAAGGATTGTTATACGAGGTTGGTCCATCGCAAGAACCTCCCACGCTCACTACAGCTTGCCCGGCTTTTAACGAAAAGATTCGGTATTAATCTTCTTATATTTCAAGGATTGCTATATAAGGTTTGCTATATATATATATATATATATATATATATATATATATATATATATATATATATATTATGAATTTAATCTGCTTTTAACTTTCAATAGGTTGTGCGACCACGCACAGGCCTGAAAGCTAGTGGTAATTACGCTCAACAATTCCCGAAGGAATTTCGGCCTTTCATATTGGGCACATCGAATATCATTGGTGACGGTCATTGTGGTTTTCGTGTCGTAGCGGGTTTATGTATAGAAATGAAGAGTCATGGAGCGGGGTTCGAGCGGACTTGTCGATGGAGTTGATGTCAAACCAGAATTATACACACGTATCTTAATTGAACGTAATCGTGTGACTAAAGTGAACGCGAGTCTACAATATAACGACATTAGTGCTCCCAAGGCATATTGGTTTGATGCAAATGATATGGGACATTTGGTGGCATCATATTACAACATTGCTTTCATGGTATTAGATAGAAAACACTGCTTCACTTACTTACCATTGAGGACCGCACCCCCAAATGATCCACATATTATTTGTATCAGAAGAGTAAACGGTGATCACTTTATTCAGGTTTGATCACTTTCGATTGCTTTACTTCACTTATTTACAATTGGTTGACATATTATTTGGTTTAAATTATTTATTGACAACATCTCAATTTATTTGTAGGTTTTTTTACGTGATGGTTACCCTTTAGCACTTTGTGCTATGGGTTTGGGACCATTGCTCGCCGCTCGCTAATGCGTGGAAATTACTATATATTAATCGACAACTTTCGTATAGTGAATCAGAGGCTCGCCTAGAGTTGTTGGTAGTAGTTCGATAGTATACATTTGGAGTAGTTCGATTGTATTATATTAAAAACATGTATTTGAACGTGCCATTTAAATTATGTATGATATTCGCCGTCGCTAATGCTTTTTTTATGTTGCTATGAAATGTCCTATGTTATACAAAGTCTGCAATAAGAAAATAACATGAAAACCAAGCCACACAAAAATCATAGTCTGCTATACAAAGTTTGCTAAAAATTTCATTACCACAAAAAATACTAAAAACTGTTTTACAATTCATAACATTAAAAAAACATAAACATAGTCCACATCACTATTGCCTCCTATGAGACGGTCCCGTGTCATCAGCTGGACCGTTGATAATCGTGTGCACTCTATCAAGCAATGAGCCCAAGTCCACATATGGTATAGATCGGTCACCGATCTCCGCCGTGGGATCAATCATAGTCCTCACAACTCCCAATATCCCGTCATCGATCCGAGTGCATCGATCCGTAGTGGTGTTAACGTATCCGGATCGCCTACCACGGGCCGTACGACTACATGTGAACGCCTCCCTGCCGCCTAAATAACCAGATCACAATCCCAAGCACGTAGGGGCACGCCTCGCCGAGCCGTTCTTCGAGATAGGAGATGGCTATCGACGTCAACCAAGAACCTAGAAAACCTAGCCACAGATGCAAGGCCTTCGAGTTATCTCGAGGGCCGCAGTTCGGAGCAATGATTGTCCTCGGAATCGTTTGCACATGCCCGAACTGTCGAAGGACTCTGCGGATGGTATGGCTCGACAACATAGCCCATCTCAGATGCATCCTAGATACGTGGCAACCGATGCCATGGAAACCGGTCCCGACCTTACCGTGTCGTAAGGAAGCTACAACCTAAAACAATAGACCAACAAAAAGTCAAAAACTTTCAATACGAAACCTAATATTAAAAAGTTGTTGAAATTGATAGAAAAATACGTATACTCACGTCACGGCTCGTCGCCTATCTAATTGCTCACGTGATGCTAATAAGCGGTCGGCGTCGTCCCCGATTCCCTTGCGGGATCCACCTACGCAAGCGGTATCTAGACTTGTAATCAACATTATGTGGTGGTCTCAGATATGGAAACCGCAAGTAGATCCACGCCTAAAAGCAATAAAATATACATTTTTAAAGATTCAAGTATCAAATAAAACATTTTAACTTTAATAGTAAATACACAACATAAAACTATAGAATAATTATAATTATTACCTCAAGTAATGCCATGGAACCAACTATCTGCTTCGTGTTATACCTAGATGCTTGTCCTAGTTGTCTATATAAATATGCAAGGGTGGCAGTTCCCCACGCATAAGTATCTAGATTTTGAAGATCCTCAAGCCACTCTAAGTATGCAATAGGTACACGGGTCCCGCTCTTATCAGCAAATATCGTGCAACCCAAGATCAATAAGAAGTATGCCCTCACAGCACAACCCACCCTAAACTCATCCTCAGACGTGACATCATCATTAAACCTCACACGTAGCCACTCCAATGTCACCGAAGCCCCCCTCTTATTTCCCATGCCCTCAAAAACCTCCTCAAGTGACACTCCCAACATCTCACTCACATATGAGGCATCAACATCCCTAGCACAAGCTAATGGATCACCCATAATAGGAAGACCGAGCAGACAAAACACATCGTCTAAACTAATGGTCATCTCCCCGAAAGGCATATGGAAAGTGTTAGTCTCTGGATGCCATCGTTCCATGAAAGCAGAAACTAAGACCTTGTTCACATCAGCATAGCATACATGCCTTAGTCTACTAAGCGCACTGCCCCTGACCATATCCCGAAATACCCTCGAATCTTCGCCATTAGGAATGACCCAATTAAGCAACTTCTGTGTGTGATTGTGGCATTTTAGAATACCACGCTCTTCTTTACCAGCCCAAATATATGCAGCTACGTGTGACTCATATGAAGTCAGCAACGATGTATCACGTGGACCACCAGGAAATCCGAGCTCAATCTGAGGCTCATAAGTCTGCTGAAACTGCCCCTGCGACTGCTCGAACTGAAATGGCTCCTCATCTTGCTCAAAAGTCTGCTGAAAGCCTCGCCCATGCTCATGCTCAAAAAGTCGCCCCTCGAGGCTCAAAGTGCTTGCCATGCTCATACTCAAAAGTCTGCCCCTGCCCATGCTCATACTCAAAAGTCTGCCCCTGCCCAATCTGAGGCTCAAAAGTCTGCCCCTGCCCATGCTCATGCTCAAAAGTCTGCCCCTGCTCAATCTGAGGATCAAAAGTCTGCCCCTGCCCATGCTCATGCTCAAAAGTCTGCCTCTGCCCATGCTCATGCTCGTGTTGTTGTTGGCGTGCTTGTTCCATTTCTTTCCTAGCGGATGTTGTTACCTTTTTCCTTGTATAAACGTTTTTAAAAAGTTTTCCTGTAAACACCAAATAAAATATATCATAATTAGGTTATAGTTCCAATAAAACAAAATCAAAGTCTGAAAAGTGTTGATCATAGACTGTTCGGCCAGGCTGAGATGAACAGATCATAGTCTGTTCGGCCAGGTTGAGATGAACAGACCATGGGCTGTTCGGCCAGGCTGAGATGAACAGACCATAGTCTGTTCGGTTATGCTGAGATGAACAGGCACATGAGCGTTCGGCCAGCCGAGATGAACCACATGGCGCTCGGCCGAGCTTAGTTGAACAGTTAGGCACTTGTTCGGCCAGTCTAAGATGAACGCCCTTAAAGTTGTTCGGTTAGTACTGGTCGAACACCACAAAGGGTGTTCATCTAACCAAGTCCGAACAGAGCCCTGTGTTCGAGTTTTCAAATTTTTTGCTATTTTTTAACAAATGCAATCCAAAAATCATTAATGAAAAAAACCTACATTGTTATTGACAATTAAATTTGACCTATACCTAGTATTCAAGTGTAGGAGGAGAATGAAAATTCATACCTATGCTTGAAGACATTGTAGTATGTTTCTTGAACACTTAATGAAAGAGAGTGTTGCTTGAACTCTTGCTATGCTTAAACTCTTGATGTATGTTGCTTGATCCTGGAATGAGATTGCACAAGCAGTTGCTCACATGAAGAGAAAGAAGACGAGCTCTCTGTTGACAATAGGAAGAAGACAAGCTCTCTGGAAGTGCACAACCCGGTTGTAAAATGGGAGGGGTGGCAGTTTTGTAAATTGGTTGGTTACAATAGGTAAGTTAGTAATTAATTGGGTTGGTGGTTATTAATTGTTTTTGAATAGAAAAGGGTAAAATAGGTACTTATGTGGGGTGTTTAGATAAATGTGATAAAATCATGGGGTGTAGAGATTAATGGGGTGTTGAGCTATGATTTTGGGGTGTGAATATCCCCACCCATAATAATATTTAACTAGTTTTACACCCGTGCGTAGAACACGCTCACACTTTGTTTTTATTAAATTAAATTCAAGCAAAATAAAAACTATAAATTGAAAGTATAAATTTAGAAAATATTCAAATAAAATTGTTTTGTCTATTTAATAAAATAAATTCAAGTAAAACAAATATATTCAAATACACTTTTTTTGGAAACATGTTATTTCACTCTCCCGCTCTCCTCTCCCGCCCTCACAGGTTTTCCCCCAAATTCCCTCCACATATATAGGTTTTCCCAAAATTTCAAACACTCTCTCTTTCTAAACTCACGGCACTCACTCCCTGTCCTCTCTCATCGCACGACCTCTCCCAAGCCGCCGCACCAGCATCACCCACAATCGACGAATCCCTTCATCTTCTTCCATCCGACGTCCACCTCTCATCTCTCCCCTGTTCAAACAGACCAGCGAATCCCTTCATCTTCTTTCATCCCGACTTCATCCTCGATTTCCCCCAAACCCACCGTACCCCTCTGATCCATCTCTCTCTCGTGCCTAATCCCCGATTTCACCCACTCTCTTCTTCTCTGACGAATCTTCTTCAGCCGCTTCTTCTCCGGCCAGTTCAAACACATCACGCTTTCTCCCTACTCTCTCTCAACGGCAGCTCCATCATCACTTTCTCTCTCATTCACGAATTCGCGTCTTCAGGTTCCAGCTTTCTCCTTTGTCTTCAGGTTCCGGCTTCCTCAGTTTCTCTTCTGGCGTCTTCAAAAATCCTCCGGCTCCGTCTTTGCTCCTCCAGCTTTGCCGCCTCCGTCTCCATCTCCGTCTTCTCTTCCAAAGTAAGATCCCAAGCTCTATCTCCCATCCGACCATCCTGCTTCCAGATCCCGGCGGCTTCAGTGCCCGATTTCTTCTCCTCCGGTCGATTTCGACACCGCCGATTTCTTCTCCTCCGGTGACATCACTGTATCACCAGTCACCGCCACAGCTTCACTGCCCCTCAGGCCCTCACAGAGTCACAAGTATTGCTCTCCTACCCCTCTTGAATGGACTTTCAATTTGCGTCCTAATTTTGTACCATTATAGAGAAATGGTGATTCTTTTGATGTTCCTAACTTCTTAAAGGGCTTACTATTAGGTTGAAATTTTCTGTTTCTTTGTTTTATCCATTTCACTTTTGTTTTTTAAACCGTAGGGATCAGTTTGTAACTTAGTTGTTCCTCAAATCAGACGTGTCCTTGGCTGTTTCTTCGGTCTGATTGATTGGGCCTTGGCACTATATATACTCCCGTTGTCCGCCACTTGCAAAAAGGATCATCAAAGGAGGTAACAACCTTTGGTTCACTAGTAATCTATCTATCTATCTCTTTCTCTCTCTCTCTCTCTCTCTCTCTACGTCTCTACTATGAGTCGTGCTCTTCAAGTATACACTGTGTGTGTGTGTGTGTGTGTGTGTGCATAAGTTTTGAGATTAATGTGATCGAGAGTTCTGTGAGGGGGGGTTTGGGTTGTGTTGGATTTCTTGTTGGAAGGCTGGGTTGTATACACAATTGGGTGAAATCCTTGGAAACATCGTCCCTTCGGTTGTGAACTCTTTGGTTGTACTGCTATACTTTATGTATAGGCAGTGGGGATCTGAGCCTAGGCATTATAAGCACTAGACAGATTCGAGTTAGGCTCTGTTGAGCCGAGGATACTCAAGTTACTAATTAATCGTTTTATATTGTCTTGTTATACATTATGTGTTGCAGGTGATTCATTGGCAATATAGGATTGTTAACAATTTATTAGTGCATCTTCAATTTTGGTATATTGTAAGTCTACTGCCAAAGTTGAAGACGAGTATTTTCTACAAAGTCTCTTATTATAATTTGGTATGGCTCAGATTTTGGTTCTGTAAGTATCCTTATTTTTACGCTACAGTCTCATCTTTCTTCCTTGGAATATCATGACATGATTGGTATTAATCTTAGTAGAGTGTTTAATTGGGTAGACATAATCAAGAGCCTCCCTTCTCTTATTGGCGTGCATTTCCAAGAGTGTCAGCTCTCAAAGGTCGTGTCTCCTTCTCTTTCTTTGATAAACTCTTCCACTTCGATCAAAACACTTGATCTCTCATTTAATGGTTTTACATCATCCATGTATAATTGGTTGTTCAACTTGAGTAACAGCCTCGTTGATCTTAATCTTCAAGTGAACATGCTCAAAGGTCCGATTCCAGAATCTTTTGGGAATTATATGCCTTCTCTCAAGTTTTTTTCTTCTCTATTCTAATATTCTTGAAGGCATGATACCCAAATCATTCAGAAATTTGTGCAATTTGCAAGAGATACATCTTAGTTATAATAGTTTGAGTGGAAAACTTTCGTACTTTTCCGACAATTTGTCTGGGTGTCCTGAGGCTACATTAGAGTCGTTGTATGTTAGTAGGAACAAACTTTTTGGGTCATTACCTCATGGCATCATCACCTACTACATCAACAAGGAGAGGCAGGACAAGCACTTCTCACTTTCAAAGATGGCTTTATAGACGAGTACGGTAGTCTCCCACCATCCTAGCCAAGGATGCTAAATCATCCAAGGATGTTCCCGTCCCAAACCCACACTACCAGCCCTGGATCCGACAAGACAAACTCTTGTTCGGAGCTATTGTTGATTTCCTCTCTGCTCCCATGGTTCCTATTATCCAGCAGGCCGCCACTTCTAAAGAAGCATGGGAAACTCTGGCTCACACCAATGCTTGCCCGACTCGCGGCCACATCAAGTAGATTAAAGACTACCTCAAGCGGGCATCCAAAGGCACTCAATCGGTCTCTGACTACATGCAGCCTGTTAAAAGTCAGGCAGATGAACTCGCGGCTTTAGGCAAATCGCTTGACCACGAGGATCTTATTGATACCATCCTCAATGGTTTGGATGATGACTACCGCCACATCGTGGATGTGGTGGAAGGTCGGGACACTCCCATATCGTTTGATGAGCTCCATGAAAAACTTATCAATTGCGAACTGCTTCTGAAGCAGTCACAGCCCACGTCCTTCTCTCATCTGGTCTCTGCTAGTGTTGCTACCTTGAGATACCATAGCTTGTATGCTCGGCACTCCTCCTCGCAAGCTCGGGTAGCTCCTACTCAACCTCGGCAACTGACCCAGCAGTCCTCGGCTTCTGCTCCTCGCCAACAACGACCTTACCTTGGTACATGTCAGGACTGTCACCAACAGGGACACATGGTTGCTCGCTGCCCCAACTTTCAATTGGTCGTCATCTCATCTCTGCCCACTGACTCCAACTCGGCTAGTAACTACACAAGGTACCCCGGGCATACCTTGTGACCACAACGGACACCGGGTCACCGGGCTGGCTTCTCGATAGTGGTGCTTCTCACCATGTTACCAACGATCTTGGCAACCTCCATCTTCACTCCAACTATCCGGGCACGGATGACATGGTCATTGGTGATGGTACAGGCCTACATATCTCCAAAAAGGGTTCTTCTATCCTTCCCACACCTGCACACACCTTTAATTTACAAAATGTCCTATTTGTTCCTAGCATGAAACATAATCTCATATCCATATCTTAATTCTGCATATCCAATAACATGTCTATTGAGTTCTTACCATCTTCTTTTCATGTGAAGGATCTAGTGACAGGGAGAATACTGGTGATCGCACAGTCTAAGGATGGTGTGTATGAAAATCGTGGTACAAAACTTTGTTGGCTTTTGAATTTGTGAATCGTGGTGCAAACTAATAATAATAAAAAATGAATACTTCATCTGTCACAATATTTTGCACCGCGATATATAAACTTGTCGTAGCGTGTCTTTTGCTCATTAAGGGTATCACAGTCTTTTTGCGTCCAAAAGTGACTTTTTCCGATTGAAAAAAAAAAGAGGGTACTTTAGCGAATAGAAACTTAATAAAGTGGATCGGCCCGAGTTTCACCCTAAACTCTTTTATGGCTTGACCCATTGGTCTAGTAGTCTGAGTTAAATAATGATAACAATAAAAATAAAATTGATAATAATTGTTGTTTCTCAATTGTATTTTGATTTACATCTGCTCATACATTACATTAGTTTTAGACATTAGTGGCTAATTGGGTTGCGTATCAATTAGCGTGACAACTATGTATAAAACTTCGCAATAGAATAGTTTGTTTTTAGGCTTCACAGGTTCAGCGGAAGACTTCAGCAATGCTTCACCGGAAGACCTTCAACACCATCCAGCGGCAGACCTTGCATACAAGTGTTCAAGCATGACGTGTCCAGCTTACCAAGACTTAGTGGATTAATTCAAATTTATCATTTATCAGTTTAAATTTGAATTCAAACATCCCCTAACTTCTCAGACACGCCTAAACAACTTTCCGAAAAGCAGGAAGACTTTCGCCTCTTGAGTGGCGAGCGGGTGAGCAGGCCGACACTACGAAATTCGATTGTTCGGCTACCAACTCCTGCAAACAACTCTGCACCACTCCCTGCTCAGTATCAGTGAGGACGAAATTTACAAGACAGCTCCATGCATTTAATGCATTCAACCTAATAGAGTTGTTACACTTCGTCTTCTCCAACGGATCTCAAGAATGATCCAGCTATAAATACTGCCATTAGAGACAGAAGAAATAGAACTGTCCGTCCTGAAATGCTCTGAAATTCACCTACAACTCAAAGTCTTTATTCTCAGTGCATTCAAGAGATCTTAAACTGATCAAGAAGTCCTCAACAACAATTAAGAAGATCTGCTTCAACATTTATCTTAAGCTTCTTATTGTTGTTCTCCTTAAACTATTCTTCTGCACGAATTGAATATCTTGTTTATCCAGATATTCAATTCCCAAACCCCTAAACACAAGTCAAATATTTTGTACACAATCCATTAGATATATTCTTTGTAATAGAACTAGTGGAAAACATAGTGCACATTTTAAATCCAAGGTTGACTGCCTTGGTGGTGGACGTAGCACTCTTTATAGTGTGAACCATCTGAAATACTTGTGTTCTTATTTTACTGTTGATCATTCCCTTGAACTGTTTCTTATTTACTTTACTTATCTCTTCAACATCAGACTTGAGTATTCAATCAAGTCTACCGGTAGTCCTTAATCGGCAGACTTGAACTGTCTTCCTTACAAGACTTCCGCTACTTCAATCTCCTTAATAGATTGCAACTGCTTGTTTTAGGAACATATACGAAAAGTTTTTTAAGTGTCTAATAAGCTATTCAACCCCCCCCCCTTCTAGCTTATTATTGTGCCCTTTGGGACTAACAATAATGATAATTAGAATTTAAAAAAGAAGGAAGAGAAGATGGGAAGTAGAAATAAAGATTATGTCTCTTTCATAAAGATTAGGGGAAGCTAGCTATTTTCAGAGTCAATATAGTGAGAGAGAAGCGGCGGTGGTAGAGACTATTGGAGACAGTCGTGAAGCAAAGCTAATTGAGGTATATAATGCATGATCGTGTTTTAAATTGGTTCTTTTGTAGTAGGGGGCTTGGGTTGGAAGAAAAAAATGGAGAGGAATGTTGCACTGTTAAGGGAAAAAAAGTAATTAAATGTATAAAAATGACATGTTTTTAAGACAACAATTAATAACTAACAAAAAGAAATTGTAAATAACTAATAGATTATCACTTTTAAAAAAGTAATGGATTTGTGTTTCCAGTGTGTATGCTCCCAATGCATGTCATCTACTTATTGTTAATAAATACTCCCTCCGTTTTCAAAATATTGTCTACTTTGACCTAGCATATCGTTTAAGAAAAAGTAATTGACTGTATTATAAATATTGGTGAAATGTATGGTTTCCTTTAATGCCCTTGAGTATGTTGTGTTAATTAAAGTAGATAGAAAAAGTAAGAGTAAAGTGGTAAAAGTGTTTTCTTAAAAGGGAAAGTTTTGAAAGAGAAGAATTATTTAAGAACGGACAAAAAATGAAAGGTGGACGATAATTTGAAAACGGGGGGAGTATATATATATATATATATAGCAAGTTTCCACCAAAATGCATTTACCAAAAATAGAACCTTTGGCCGAAAAACAAGCCCAACCTTGAAAATGTAATTTTCCATGTATTTTAATCCCTTTGGTTTTGCTGACATTTCTTAGAAACAGATTAATTGAATTTATGTTGGATGGATGATAAATAAAATACGGAAGTTGAAGCCTTTCTTGGGGAGATCAAACGATTTCCACCTATCTATCTATATAGAGTCACCCTAAACGTAACACCTAAAATACTAAACGTAACACCATTTAAATGATGAAATACCTAACTACCCCTCGACACGTTTTAAACTATACTAAGTATTAAACCCTTTCATTTAATCCCCCAACCAACCAACCACCCTCTCAGTCCAATACTACTCCCAACTCCTCCCAATCTATTTCCCTCCCTCACAATCATCTTCATCTTAAAAAAAAAAACTCTTCAAACCCTCCACTCAACTCATAATCGGTTATGATTGTAATCCTAATGAAGAGGAAAATCCTGACAAGGATGATTATTTTCAGGTAAATGTTGATTTTTGAATGTATTTTCACTGAAATTTTGCAAAAAAATTCGTAACTGGGCAGAAGCCGCAGAACATCCGCTAGGGCATAACAGATGTTTAGCCAAAGTGTCACGAGTCACCAGCGGATGTTTTATTAAACAACCGCAACCAAGTAGCGGATGTTTAGGTGTAGATTTGTTTATTAAAAGCGGAAGTTATTAAATAGGTTCGCTTTTTGGTAGCGGATGTATTTAATTAGGACCGCTTGTCAGTAATGACTAAATGTAAAAATAACCGCTACTTTGTAGCAGCTCTTTGGTTGATTTTGCTAGAAATTTGTTTTTTTTATATTAATAATTATTAATATGGTTTTATTGTTGTTTGTTTATAGGATTACCAATTTGAAAACGGGAATAATTTATTTCCGGCTGTATCTCATTTTTTTGTGACAAATGAAAAATTCATTGATCGAGACGCGACAGAAAAATGGGTTAGAAATACCGGACGTGCCAAGGATATGTACTTTTACGTGTCCAGAAGTAAAACTAAATATGATAACACTCGTAAAGTTTGGTTGAGTTGTGAGAATGGTGGAAAACCTCGGTACGATGGTAAAAAAGGTTTAAAAGATGTTAAGAAAAATGGTTCGAATAAGCTTTTATGTAAATTTGAAGTGTATTTATAGGAAGTAAAAGATGATGGTTGGAGAGTTAAAGTTAGCGAGTTTAACAATGCTCACAACCATCCACTTTCAATGGGAGAAAAATGACACACTTCTGCATCAAAATTGACAAAGGCTGAGATTGAAAGGGTTGATCAACTTTATTGTGCTAATGTGAAGTCGAAACATTTATTAAATCTATTGAAAAAGGAAAATCATGATAACAGAAGTTCGAGAAAGCATGTAGAGAATGCTTTGGTAGGTATAAGAAAGAAGAAAATGGGAAATAAATCAAAAATGAAGTATTTTTAGATGAGATGCGTCGATGTGGATATATTTTCTGGTTCAGGTCAAAGAGATTTGTCCAAAAAAACAAAGTTGTATTGACTGATGTTATGTTTGCTCATCCGAAGGTTGAAGAGATGTTAGCCTTATTTATGTATGTTCTTCTTATGGATTCAACATACAAGACTAATAAATATGATTTGTCGTTATTGGAAATCATTGGAGTTACATCTGTGGGGAAGAATTTTCATGTCGCATTTACATTCTTGAAGAATGAGAAAAGTGAAACATTTGGTTGGGCATTACATCAGTTGCGTGTTTTATTAGTTCATGTTCGCCCACCGGATGTCATTGTCACGGATAGGGAGTTGGCTCTCATGAATGCAATACTAGATTACTTTCCAACGTCTCAGCATATGTTGTGTAAGAGACACATAGAAAAGGATGTCGAGAAGTATGTAAGGAACCTGTTGGGAAGGAGAAGTTATGCTGCAATATTTATGAAGAGGTGGATGGATATAGTTGAGTCCAAAACTGAGGAAGAATACACAAAACATTGTCGAGATATGGAGGAGTCGTGGACAAATATTCAGGAAGTTGTTCGATATGTTAATTCAACTTGGTTGGAGCCCTATAAAGATAGATTTGTCTGTGTTTGAACCAAACAATACATGCATTTCGGCAATCAAACGACGAACAGGTCAATGAGATCAATGAGATCTTGGCTCTATTTGAAAGGTCTTTGAATGTAGCCCATCCTTTGACATCCTCAATTTTCTTCTCCGTCGATTGAGATTTAAGATATCTTCTCATGCCCTTGAGTTACTACAATACGATTCGAATTCAACACAGTGTATAGACGAGCCAGTTGAGGGTGATTCTAAGAAGTGTGGGTGTTTGTTGAGGACAAGTTACGGTTTACCGTGTAGTTGTGAAATGTGGCACATGCAACAGACAAATGTCCCGATTGAACCCCATGATATCCATGTGTTTTGGAGGACGTTGTCTATGGGCGAAGTTCAAGATATGAGTACATCAAGGGAATCTGCGGCTGATTTGATTAAAAAAAAAAAACCTTTTATCAGATATGAACGAGACTCCTGAATCGCAACAATATCACTATGCTAAACAGTTTTTCGATGTTGTACATCCCCCAACTAGCATTTTTGAACCAGAAATAGTGCGACACAAAGGGCGTCGAAAGAAGAGCTCGACAAAGAGAGACCTCTCAGGTTTAAAAATGTTAAGTGTTTACATCATATTACTTTTTACATTTCTTTATAGTAAATGATTTATGCTTTAATGTTTATAATTATTTTCACCTAAATAGGTTACGAACATGCTAACTGTCAACCAGAAAAAGAATCAGGAGGTAGAGGTAAAGGTAGAGGTAGAGGAAGAGGAAAAGGACGTAGTTCATTAGCATCGACGGGTAATTCCATTCCATACGCCTCTCACCTTCCACCATTGATGATCACTTTCATATCAAGTGTTATAGATGTCAAAGCAAATGGAAATTGTGGTTTCTGAGTCATTGCCCACTTTATTTATCACGACGAAGAAAAATGGGATCAGGTGCGTAATGACTTGATGCAGGAACTTACTGACTACTTGGACTGCTACTCAGCCATCAATTTCTTGGAAGGTGACATTGAAGGATCGTTGGTATGTCTGAATTGGTATACCTCTCCGGCTCCAACTAAGCATTGGTTGAATCTAAGCATGCTCTGTTTCATCATTGTTACACAGTATCAAAGGATTGTGACTTATTTGTCTAATATATCGATTGGTTGCAATACATGGTTGCCGTTGCAAGCCCGGTCTGTTGATGGACAACCGCCACAACCCTGGACCACAAGTATTGACCTTGGGTGGGTGAATTTAATCCACTTCGTAGCACTTGGGATGAAGCCTTCAAGTCCCCTGCCTCGTCTGGCCATCATTCCGAGGTGGGAAGATTCTTGTCACCCAAGGATACGACATTGGCTACCAATTTGGCATGATCGATTTACTAATTACCTTAGTGTAGAGAGTTAAATTTTAATTTTTCATTTTATATGATGTAAAACATTAATTAATTATGAGGGTTAATTGTTATTTTTGTAATAGTTTATGGGGCTAATTGTTATTTTTGCAATTGTTTATGGGGTTAATTGTTATTTTTGCTATAGTTTAGGGGGTTAATTGTATTTTTGTAATAGTTTAGGGGGTTAATTGTTATTTTTGCAATAGATTTTTCAATAGTTTAGGGGGTTAATAGTAAATGCATCATAACGATACGACATAAACTTTTCTAACAATGGTGTCCAAACAAATACATCACACTCCGAGTTCAAATAAAATACATCAACGCCTTAAGAACATAAGTACCATAAAGTATATCACACAAATATAAAGTATATCACAATATATCCTCAAACTATTGAACAATTTCGTCAACAGTAGTCAAATAAGTACCCTGGACCACAAGTGCATCTCGTCTGGAACGATAGAGTGCCCTAAGCTGAGGAAGTACAGCTACGACTCGATCCTCAGTCGGTCTACGCGCAAATACGACAACTCTCGATGGATGAGAAGACCTTTGGGATGCCCTTTGTGATGGCTGGACGCGATCGTGGGTGATCCACGATGGTTGATGATCCCTCATCACCTCGGTGTCATCATCATCATCATCAACCGGCAGCGTCACACGATAATGTGTTCGCTCCCGAAACCACTGCTCGTAACCATCTACAGTGGCGGACGGAATGTTGGCTCCCCTCGATCCAGCCCTCTTGGGTTTTATAGAATGATGCTCCCCTTATTGGAAATTGCAAAGCATCTCATCGTGGACACAAATGTACTTTAACGACTTTGGACTCTATAAACCTTCGTCAGTTGGAATACATGCTCGGGAATCATTTGGATATATCCAAACTGCCTTAAGCAACAATCGGTCATGTATGGCTCAGTAATTTTACGGTAATGAATTATGCCCAAGAACAAACTGATCGGTACCTCCTGTGATGACATACGTGTAAAAGGAGTCCAAATAACCTGGAAAAAAATATTAATATAAATATCCAAAATTTTGTTTGATACATTGTTTATAAATGATAAATACTTACATCATCAACAGTCATCCGATCGAGGACTCTACGATACTCCAATAGAGTCTCGGGATCATTTCTTCTTCCACCGAGAGAAGAGGTCCATCTCTTAGCGTATGGCTCTTGAGGGGTCCATGTCGTTGAACAACTTGGTCTGAATTGAGGAAAGTATTCATAGATCCAAACCTACAATAAAATAAAATAGTGTCAAATAAAATAGCGTCAAATAAAATAGCGTCAAATAAAATAACATCAAATAAAATAGGGTCGAATAAAATAATTTAAATTTTAAAGTATCCAAACAATTCATTTTTATACATGTAGTAGAGACAAGCACCCAGTCATCTCTCTACAACCAATCTTCGATGCTATACCAGGCTGATGGTATAGAAAGGATAAAGTCGCTGCACCCCAAGCGTGATTTGGCATATCACGAATATCCATCACATACGGTAGAAAGTGAACATTTACCTGGTTTGACGACTTATCCATGAATAGTCTCGGTTGAGCTAAAACAGTCTCACCACCCAAATATTCTTGCAATGTCAAAAATCTAATACCACTTCCCCTCACCTCACTGTCCACCTTGGTAGGAGGCATGCGTAGGAGAATGGCTAGAGATGACTTGATCTGAGCTAACTTGGTACTTTCCAAAATGGGTTTCCCGACGACTGGGATCTGTAAAATGTATTGCATATCGTGCAACGTCAGCGTCATCTCCCCGAACAGTAAATGGAAACTATTGGTTTCCGGCTGCCATCTTTCCACAAAGACTGATATCAATGGCATGTTCAAGTGTTGTAACATACACTCCCTCAAGTGTCCCATGTTACTCCGAGTGATCAACTGAATAGTCTTCATATCATTTATAGTCCAAGGCAATGTTGTTCGGCGGTCCACAGAGCTATGACAACTCAATATTGGCCTCTCCTGTTGAACATAATGAAATAATCCCTCATCAATATTAAAAGCATACTATGTAGTCAATTTAATAAATTTGAGTCAATACTATCATCGTCAATATAATAAATTACCTCGTCATTCCATATTGCAGATACAATATGACCACGAAATTCAGTAAGTAACTCTGTGTTCTCGGGTCCACCTCTATGTGGCTCCATCAACATCCAACGATACCCATCCACTTCATCGTCTGAATCATTATCGTCATCATCACCACCATCACCACGACCTCCTACTCTGCCTCTACTTTGTGCTCGGCCCGCTCTCTATCATCAACCAAAACCAAATCCTCCTCCTCATCCTCCTCTTCATCAACTAACTGTTGTCTATCTCGGAGTGCAGTAAATACATCATCATTCATCGGACCCTTCCCACGCCCGCGTAATATGCTCGAACTACCACTTGCGTAACCCACACCACTACCACCCACACCACCCATGTCACTCATGCCACCCATGCCACCCATGCCACCCATGCCACTCATGCCACCCATGCCACTCATGCCACACATACCACCCATGCCACCCATACCACCCATACCACCCATGCCACCCATACCACCCATGTCATCCATGCCACCCATGCCACTCATGTCACCTATCATGCTACCAACCATGTTTAATTAGGCTTCTGTCTCCTCATCCTCTCTCGTAATAGGTGAATGCCCTCTCCCCCTCAATGGAGCATTATAAGGAGACTCAAATGGAATATCGGTGGGGTCTGGACTTCTCCTATCATCTCCGTGAATGGGGGTCCGCGCATAAGCACCCTCATCCCCCTCATTAATGGTTGTATGTGTCTGATTAGCATCTGCGTTCTAAAGCAGTCACAACCTCTACCCAGATCCTCTGCATGTGCTGGACGTTTCCCTCGTCGACGTCCGAGTTCCATCTATTACAAAAAAAAAACAAGTTAAGTTATGAAGTGATAAGTTATCTATAAAACGTTATATATATATATATATATATATATATATATATATAAGTTATCTATAAGTTATTAATATGGATTTAAAGATTCATACCTTTTAAATGCAGGTTGAGGGATTTGCAGGTTTAGAGAGTGATTTCCAAGATTGAGGGAGATGGGATTGAATGTGGAGAGAGAGACTGCCAATTTGGGTTTCAAATTTTGAATGTAGAGAGAGAGGGAGACGGGTTGGGATTTGTGGAGGGGTTGGTTGTTGAGGATGTCAAGTTTAGGGTGTTATGGGTGAGATAGTTATTAGGGGTAGTTATGTCTTTTTATATATTAAATGGTGTTATGTTTAGAAATTTTGGTGTTACATTTAATTAGGTGTTCTGATGTATATATACCTATCCAATACATCTTTCTACTCTTTATCTCTCAGTGTCTCCTTCCCCCTTCCCCCTTTCCATCTTTAGCAAAAGGTTCCCTCATATTTTCTTCGCAAATGGTATAGTTGTCATCGACTAATGAAGCTCCTTAGTACTATTTCTATGTGACATATCTATAAAATGCATATTTCCGATACTTTTAAAAACTAGTAAGGATCACGTGCATTGTACGTGATGAACATATGTGGTGCATGTTAATGATTTTTTGGTTTAGGTGAAATGGTGTTGTTAAATTTCCAAATCATCAAATTTTTAAATATTCATATGAGTTTCGGTTTTAATTTTGAAATTTGAAATTTCAAAACAATGAATTTGGCTTTGAAAATAGTGAAATTCAATGTCGTGGTGGTGATGGGTCTATAAATGATGGGTTTTGTGAATTGCTAACTTTGAAGAAAGGAATAAGAAATTAAAAAATCAAATCAAAATATAATTTTTAGGTTAATAGTGAAATTTGAGGTGATAGTAGTGGTGGTGGATCTATGAATGATGAGGTAGATGGAAGACACTGAAAAAATAAAAATCAAAAATTAACTAAATTTTAAATTTCATTTTGTGGAGTAATGTATTTAAACTTTATTTTTTTACTTTTAATTGTTGGATTCTTTTTGGGTAACTTTACAAAGCTTTTGAGACTTTTATAAATACTAGTAAGGTTCACGTGCGTTGCACGTGGTGTTAATGATTTTTTAAAAAAATAATTTGCTAGTTTCTTTATTTTTCTATTTACTTTTAATTATTGGATTTTTTTTGTATTTTAATCATTATAATTTTTGAAACTTATAAATTGTGTTGTTGTGCTTTTAGTTTTTTTGATACTTTGTTTTCCGATCATTTATAATGTATGCTTTTAGTCATTGTATAGCAACTTACCCTATAAATTAGTTTTTTTGTTGGTTATTTTCATTCTCTTTTTTTATTACCAAACATGAATTCATTCACTTTTATGAGTTTGTGAATTAAAAATAATTCAAACTTACTATCTTAGATAAACGCATTGTTGTTGGAGACTTTGTTTATGTCGTTTGAGAAATTTATGACTCCCTATAGAAAATAATATATTATGTTAGAGAAATCAAACTTTCAACCCCAAAGTATATATACTTATACTAAAAATACGAAATTCCCTCAAACAGAGAAACTTTTTGTCATTTTTTGCAATGTTATCTCTGTTTTTATTACCCAAAGAGAAACTTCATTTTCTTCTTCTCCGACAACTCTTTCTCTGCATCTTCTCCGGCAATGACTTTGTATGTAAATTTTAAGTGAGATAAAATTCAAAAGTGTATTAATGTTTTATTCAAATTATTATATAGAAAAATAAATAAAAATAGAGCGAAATCATATCAGAGATATTGAACTCAAGATCAGTTAATCACATTTAGGTGTCAAGGTCGCCACGAATAAGAACCCACCAAAAAATTAAAGACATACAACATAACACACAAGCATACACCAATAATTTACATTTTTCTCCCTCGTACAACATAATATACAAGCATACACCAAGAATTTCAAATCTCATATTTGAATCCATCACATACGTATACGACAATGATGAAACAAACCATAGTTCAATCAGTTTTCATCGTCCATAGCTTCAACACCATCAAATTTCTCATCACACCGTTGATATTGTTTATGGTCTGATTGGAGCAAATTCTCAATTTTAAACATTATTCGCCACATCATGTTTATCACTACGATTACCAGACATGACATCTCATCACTAAATTTGACATGAAATATGGAAATGCAAAAAAATTACACTGTGGGCCAAAGTGGATTTGGTGGATACTTTAGGGGGAAATTTGTATTTTGGACTAATTTTGATGGGGCCAAAATATGATTAGCTCCCAAAATTACAAATCAAATCTCGCATTGCACATCAACCTACGAAGTGTCTCACTTTCATAACTTATTTAGCTATTTGTCCGACTTTGCCCCCTCCCGTCTATGAATGTTATATAAAAATAGTAACGAAAAATGGTATGTGCATGTCACATGAAGATTATTTTGGTCATTTTGCTTGGCGCACAATTGGAATTGGCTATAAATTCAGTATTTAATTAACCATTTAGTATTTAGAATATGTTTTTAAATAAAAATAAAAATAATAATAATTTTTTAATAATTTAAAAATAATTATAGGGCCAAATTACAATTTCCCCCAAAAGTATCCACAAAATCGTATAGTTTACCCCTATGTAAAGTTTGTCTCACAATAGTATCTGACTTTACTCCCCCTCCTATTTTCTACCATACCACTAACGAACGTTAGAGAATTCACGTTAAATAGCACGTGGTCTTCCACGTACGGGGCGGCGAAAATGTCATTTTTCTTATCTGGTTAAGGAGTAAATGTATTAAAAGTACAAACCCTAATCTCACACCCTCTCCTTCTCTCTTCTCCCGGTGTAAGTTCACATCTGCAGGTCTACCGTAATAGCCACAATCTCCAGTTAGCCCCACCATAGTCACCGCCATCTCTAGGCGCAAGTTCCCATATCCGGCCCAAACCCTTCCCACTCTGGTCACGCCTATCATAACTTTAGCATCGTCCTCCTTCGATTCTAGCCAAGCTCCATCTCCGATCTCCCTCATTCTCTCCCTTGCAAAAGCCGTGCTTAAAGTAGAAATAAAAGGCTATAGAGTATACTTACAAAAAACCCTTGAAAAAACATGCAATTGACAGAAAACCCATAAACCTTATTGACGAGATCATAAAAGAGAAAGAGAGAGACGGGCTTGAATGAAGAGAAATAGTTATGAGTTTTATTGAAATACTCTTCAATTTTGCGGGAGAAAATTGGACATACGGCCGATATGCATATGGTTTTTAAAAATTATCAAAATTGAGAAGAAGTTATGACTTTAGATGATTTTGACCTCATGATAGAAGCTGTCATGGCGGTCAGGTTGGTTTATTTAAAGAATTAGGAAAGATAAAGTAAAGGTAAAGTCATGTAAGAGGATGAAGGGGATGAGAAATTGATTGATTTCGGTGGTGGATGGGTTTCACCGGAGAAGGTGGGTATGTGGATCCAATTTCATACATGAAATTGAAGATGGAGACGTGTAATTATGGGTAAGAGTATTTTTTTTTCATATCTTTCGTTTACTTTGTTTTCATTATCAAGATAAGAAAATTGACAATGAAATGGAAAAATGCATATCTATCATCTGGGTTTAAGAGAGAAATTTAAGAGAAAATTTGGAAGGAATTGACAAAACCAAGATCGGGTTATAGGTTAATTTTTATTATGCAAAGTGAAGATCGGAAAAAATGGTTGGCCTTTTCTCTAGATTTTCTTTCAGTAGGAAAAATGGAATTGTGGACCCTACTCCATTTTAACATTTGAACTTTAAGCACCCCAAAGTTTACATCGAATTCCTAATATTTCCCTCGAGTTAACATCGTGGAAGACCACACGTTATTTAATGTGACTTTTCTAACCGTTGTCGCGGTTAGGGTGGAAAATATGAAAAAAAATATAACGTCAGATATCATTATGGGACAAACCTTAGATTGGGATGCACTATGTGATTTGGTGGATACTTTGGGGGAGGGATTGTAATTTGGTATAATTATAAGGAAAATATTATCCTTACAAGATTTAGTAGTTGTAAGGAAAGCTATAAAATTAGTTGTAAGGCCTGTTGTAATTATAATTTGTATCATATTTAAATTTAAAATTAAAAAAATACATTACTCTCAAAAAATGAAATTTATAAGTTATTTAATTTATTTTGTTATCCTTCATTTTCTTCCATCAGCCTCATCTCTCATAGACCCACCACCATTACCACCACTACCACCTCAAATAACATCATTAACCCAAAAATCAATTTTTTATTTTTATTTTATTTCTTTGTCTAATTTCTTACTCTTTCGTTCAAATTAACACATATGCAAAACTCATCATTTATAAACCCACCACCACCAGAACCTTAAATTTCACTATTTACAAACCTAAATTCAATTTTTTGAATTTTTAAATTTGATGATTGAAACTCAAACCCATATGAAGATTTGAAAAATTGTGATTTGGAAATCTAACAATATCGTATTCCACACCTAAACCACCACTGTCATGGTTACAATCGCCCCCGCCACTACCCCTAATCACCACCACCAGCATCCCTGCAACTATCACCACCGATATCACTACCACCAAGGAATATGTTCACCTTGCCTTGCTAAAATTGAAAAATAAAATATATTTAACTTCCATTAAATCGAACAGCTTTCTTCAAACGTATCTCCTGTAGATTCTAGCGTTATTCTCTAACAAAACACAAAGATTTGTCAACGAAGTTCTCCATTTTTTTTTTTAATCTTCTTGACATTATATCATCTTGTCTTAAACGCATTTTCTTAGATTATTCACGAGTAATTACTAAACATGCTACATAAGTGTCTAATATATTGATACTCACCAATAAATGTATTATTATAGTTACATTTTTTCATATACCTCTAATAATGTTTTTCCCAACCTATGATGTCTCACTTTCATACATTATTTTTATATTTGTCCGACTTTGTCATATCCCGTTCATGGGTGTTAGAAACAGTAATGAAAAATCATACATGTTAGGATTATTTTGGTCATATTTTACTTATGATGCAAAGAGAGATTTGATTATATTTTCATAATTTAGTTTGTCATTTGATATTTAAAATATATTTTAATTCAAATAATAAATAATTATTTTAATAATTATACTTTGTCTCATTTTAAATTCAAAGGCGAAAAAAAATGCACTATTCCAAAAAAATGAAATTTAGATTATTCAATTTATTATTTCATCATTCACTTTCTTCCGTCAACCTCATTATTCATAGACTTACCACCACTACCACCTCAAATTTCACCATTAGCACAAAAGTTAATTTTTGATTTTGATTTTATTTCATTTTCTAATTCCTTACTCCTACCTTCAAAGTAACTCATTTGCAAAAGTCATCATTTATGGACACACCACCACCACAACCTTAAATTTCACTTTTTACAAACTCAAATTCAATTTTTTAATTTTTCAAAATTTCAAATTGAAACTAAAACTCATATGGATCTTTGAAAATTTGATGATTTGAAAATCTCACAATGTTGTATTTCATCTAAACCACCACTGGCAGCCCTATAATCACCGTTATCACCGCCCCTAACACCACTATCCTTGCAGTCGTCAACACCGTTATCACCAACACCAAGAAATGCACTCACCTCGCCTTGCTCAAATGAAGACATAAAATCTCTTTAACTTTCGTTTAGTCGAACTTCTTTCTTTAAACATCTCTCATTTCTTAATTCCAATACACTTTTTGTGCAAATTACTAAGGAGAAAATCTAATTTTTGGATAAGACTACTTAAAAGGATGTCGGTTGGTGACAACCTATTTCAATAAGAGGAGAGTTGTGGCAGAAGAAAGAAAGTCGATAGCCAGAGAAGGGAATATAGAGATTCTCACATGTAACTACCTCGAATCCGATGAAAAAGAGCAAACAAATTAAGACCAAAAGAGGTTAATTAGAGGTTTGGAACTCAGTTATGAAAATGAGTAAAATATTTTGAATCCATTTATTTGCGATTACTAACATTGGTTTTGTTTGTAATATTTATAAGTTAGGGACGACCATTAATAGTTTTAAAAGCTGTTGTAGTATTCTGAAAATTTAAAGAAGTAAATAGTAGATTTTAACATTCTTTTATAATAAAACACTTAGATTCATCAATTGGTTCTTCATTTTCTTCATCTTCTTGACATTATGACACATTTTCTTAACCCGTTTCTCTTAGATTATTCATGGGTAATAACTAAACACGCTACAGATTTGCTTAATAGGTTGATACTCACTAACAAATCTATCGTTATAGTTACAATTTTATATATACATCTAATAATGTCTTTCTCGAAGA
Organism: Codonopsis lanceolata; assembly: GCA_013146195.2. Taxonomy (NCBI): domain Eukaryota; kingdom Viridiplantae; phylum Streptophyta; class Magnoliopsida; order Asterales; family Campanulaceae; genus Codonopsis; species Codonopsis lanceolata. Next base: position 13,799,365 of record CM028382.1, on the reverse strand, counting down.
TATATATTTAAGAAATAAAGAAATAAAACTATATTATTTTTTAGTTTCAAATATTTTTTTAGTTTCGAATAAAGTTTTAGTCTCTTGAGTAAATGTATTTTTGTCATTTTAGAATATATTGGACAATATTTGTAACGATAATGGTAGGAGGGGGAAAATGATAACAAAATCAAAATATAAGACGAAATGAATAGAATTCAATAATGTAGTACCTAACTTTAAAATAGGAACAAGTCAAGGGATCAAATTATTATTTAACTATTCATGGAATTAATTAGCTTATGACAAATTTACTTGTTTAACCTAAATTAATAGTGAGTGATTTATTATAATTAGGGCTATTTTTGTCCAAATATTACTTTTTATCATGGTAAATTTACTTGTTTTGTCCTTAATTAAATGATGGGTAATTTATTTGGTGAAGGGTTATTTTTGTCTATCAATTAAATTGTAAGAAACAAGCTTGACTTTTATAGTAAGAGAGAAGAGAGATAAAGTTGTTGTGTGTTTAGCTTTTCCGATATCTCATTTTTCGTTCTTTTAAAATGTATGTTTTTTTTTTTTTACATACACTAAAAAACTACAAAATTCCCCCAAAATAGTAGTAAAATCTCACTTTACCAACCTAAGTTTTGTGTTATTTTCATATCAAATAATTTAATACTGAAGTAGCCGCTAACCCAACCGTTGACGGTGACTAAAGCAGAACTTTGACAATTTATTGATTCTCTCAACTACTTTTTCCATCTCATAATCCCATTGAATTGATAATACGTAACATATTTTCAATTATTTAATTAGTGAAATAAAAAACAATGACTTTTGGAAATCACTTTTACTTATTTTTATAATATTTATATAAAAAAAACAATCAATTCGTCATCAAATATATATCCTGTATATAATGTGATCAATCAGGGCACTAATTAATCAACACAAAGTCCTTTCTGTTTGTTCGTTAGAATTAGATAACATGCATCTCATCATGTTTCCTCTTCTTGTTCTACTTTTGATACATGTGATGAGTTGTATTAATAGTGCAGCCTCCCAGTCCCATGCTTCTGAAAATGGCTTTAATAATGCAACCAGTCACCGCATCGACAAGGAGAGACAAGCACTTCTCACTTTCAAAGCAGGCCTTGTTGATGATGACGACCGTCTCTCATCTTGGAGCAGCGAAGAAGGTAATAAAGACTGCTGCAATTGGATTTGGAGGGGAGTAGAGTGCAGCAATGGTCATGTTATCAAGCTTGATCTTCGGGATTGCGGTCTGAAAGGTAACATCAGTCCTTCATTGCTTGAATTGCGGGAATTGAACTATCTGGACCTTAGTCTCAATGATTTTGAACACAGGCCCATCCCCAACTTCTTTGGTTCATTCACCAAATTACAGTATCTTTCTCTATCTGACTCTCGCTTCGCTGGAACCATTCCTTCCCAACTCGGAAACCTCTCTAACTTGAAAGAACTTGACATAGAATATAATCTTCTAGATGGCATGATCCCTCAATCTTTTGGAAATCTGCGCAATTTGCAATATCTTGCTCTTTCTCACTGTAACTTGGCTGGAACCATTCCTTCCCAACTTGGAAACCTCTCTAACTTGAATTATCTTGATCTATCTTCTACCCTTCTAAATGGCACGATCCCCAAATCTTTTGGAAATCTGTCCAATTTGAAAACTCTTACTCTTTCTAACTCTAGCTTGACTGGAACCATTCCTTCCCAACTTGGAAACCTCTTTAACCTAACAGATCTTGATCTATCTTCTAATCTTCTAGATGGCATGATCCCTGAATCTTTTGGAAATCTAAGCAATTTACAGTATCTTGTTCTTTCTAACAACAACTTGGTTGGAGCCATTCCTTCCCAACTTGGAAACCTATCTAACTTGATAGGTCTTTTCTAAATTCTAATCTTCTAGATGGCATGATCCCTGAATCTTTTGGAAATCTGTGCAGTTTGCAAAGGCTGGATCTGGAGAACAACAGTTTAAGTGGAAACCTGTCATTTGTGGATAATTTTTCTGGTTGTGCTGTGGCACCCGCATTAGAGGAATTGTTTTTGTCCACCAATCATCTTAATGAAACTTTAATCAAAAACTTGGGGATACTATCAAACCTTCAATCCTTGGATCTTTCTTTCAACTCTCTCAATTGCCTCGTCTCTGAAGCTCACTTGTCAAATCTCAAATATTTAGACTATCTCGACTTATCCCACAACCCTTTGGATTTTCAAATAAGCCCTCAATGGGTTCCCCCTTTTCAGCTAGAGTCTATAAGATTGAGATCTTGCAACCTAGGCCCAAGTTTCCCACGGTGGATTCGAACTCAGAAAAGGTTTTCCTATCTTCATATTTCCAACAGTGGAATTTCAGATAGCATCCCATCATGGTTTTGGGACCTTTCTAAAACCTCGTACTTGAATTTGTCTTCTAACAATATTGGAGGCATATTACCAGATTTATCAATGAAATTTGGCGAGTTTCCCGGTATTGATCTGAGTTCAAACAATTTTGAGGGCCCAATACCACTTTTTCCATCAAGTTTGGCATCATTAAATCTCTCTAGAAATAAGTTCACTGGAGCACTCTCTTTCTTATGTCAAATAAGTGGCATTGGCTTGACCTTTCTTGACATCTCAAACAACTTGCTAACTGGGAGACTTCCTGATTGCCTGAGAAAACTAGTTAGTTTAGTTGTTCTGAATTTAGCCCACAACACACTTTCTGGGGAGATTCCTTCTTCTGTGGCATCTCTATCTAGCTTAGAGACACTATACTTGTACAACAATAGCTTCTCTGGAGTACTTCCTAAGTCCTTATCAAATTGCACACGGTTGAGCTTTTTGGATGTAGGAATGAACAAGTTTACTGGAAATATACCTTCTAGGATAGGGGGAAACATATCACGGTTGTATATTCTTAGTTTGTGATCGAATAACTTTTTTGGGACCATCCCTTCACATTTATGCCGATTAACGACACTTCAAGTCCTGGACCTATCTGTTAACAACCTATTTGGAACCATTCCTCCATGTTTAAACAATATCAGTGCCATGGTTCAAAAAGGTCTCGAAGTAACGAATCATAAGTATGTATTTGGAATTGATGTGAAGGATACCACTTTTACCAATGGTGCAAAATGGTGCAATACCGAAAGTTCTTTCTTATGGTTCTCTTAGCTACATTGACTATTCAGTGATAGGATGGCAAGGAAGAGATCGTGAATTTGGAAATAATCTTAGATTGTTGAAGACCATTGATCTTTCAAGCAATAATTTGACGGGAGAAATTCCAGATGAAATAACAGAGCTATTGGAATTGATAGCACTAAACTTATCGAGAAATGCACTACAAGGCAACATTCCTCAACTGATTGGTCGACTGAATTCACTTGTGTCTCTCGATTTATCTAGAAACATGTTATCTCATCAGTTACCTTCTAGCTTGTCTACCCTAACATTTTTAGGCTATCTAGACCTGTCATATAACAACTTTTCAGGGAAGATACCAACAGGAACTCAACTCCAAGGCTTTGATGTTTCCTGTTATATTGGGAATGTTGGACTTTGTGGGCCTCCACTTACATCAAAATGTCTTGGAGAAGAAGCACCAACTTTAGTTGTTGACAATGGAGATAGCAAAGAAGACAACGACGAGTACGTGAAATGGCTTTATACTGGTATGGCTGTTGGTTTCGGCACTGGATTTTGGGGAATATGTTGTGCTTTGCTTCTCTATCGACGTGGTAGACATGCCTTTTTCCTCTTCGTAGATGACTTGAAAGATTGGTGCTATGTAAAAATAGTTGTTAAGTTAGCCCGATAAATACTTTTTTAAGATAAGATGTAATATTTATTGTTTATCAATTATTATCCTTGTTGCATGTTGATGTTGTTATTGTTTTTACCATAATAAAATTATTAGTAACGGGTGGTTCGATTCACTTTAATTGAACAGTTCGCGACCTAATGCTTCTCAATTTTTGAAAGGGCATATATATCAAATTCTCTTGTCTGTAGATGATCTTTGGTGTTGTATATTGAAATAGAAACTTAAATTAGAGATAGCTTAACACAAACAGCTGATATGCTCAGTTTCACCCATAGAATTCTTATGTGAAAAGACTAGCAATTTAGAGTAATATAACTAATATTAGATTTAGTTATAATTACAAAAACGTTTGAATATATTCAAATGTTAATATCAAATGTAAAGGGTAAAGTTGACATGTATACATAATTTGTTATGAACGGGATAACTCGATTACCTTTAAAAAAAGGGTCAGTTCCTCAGAGGAACTATTGGATTTTGGATAAGGCGGCCGCGTCATCGAAGTACAAGGGTGATCACATCCGTGTGGAAAGTTTGTTTGTCCGCTTTTCTTAATTAGGTTTTATAGTTTAGTATTGTATCGTTATATATAATTATAACTCTAGAACGTGCTTAAAGTTGGCATAATAAAATTTCAAGAGTCCGTTGGCCCTAATCTCTTTATATATTTTTACAAAGTCTTCCACTGTGCACACAACATAATTTTTGAAAATTAACTCTTTATAAGTGAAATACCCTAAAATAATATATTGAACCATTTGCCAAGAATGGATACAACATTGCGGTACTATACAAATTCGGTTGGGAGAGCTTTACTATCTTGGTTAACAATCTCAAATCCATTATCTCTTAAAGCCTCGTTTGGTGTAGCGTTTCCAAAACGCAATTTTTTTTTTTTTTTTTTGTAAACACATTTGGGAAACTATTTCAAAACGTTATTTATATAAACATGATAATTGTAAATGCAACACATTTTTAAAACGCTCCAAATTGGAGCATTTTAAAAGGTTGCACATTTTTAAAACGTTGCGTTTTAAAACACTACATTGAAACACTTCAAAAGAGAAAATGTTGTATATTTTGTCAGCATTTTAGTGAAAATGCTCCACCAAATAAGCACTTAATCTAACTGAGACAATCTTTGTAGCTCCTAAACGACACCCTTTTATCCTCGATATGCCTCTCCTGACTACATGTTAGAGCATCACCATTGCTCTCTTCTTATTTCATCTTCCTATTAAGAAGAGAACAAATAGCAATGGTGAGCATTCTTATTTCTTCTTCCTAAATGGCCAAGTAGGAGAGAGAGTGTATTTTCTTCCTAAATAGGAGGAGAAAATGGTGAGAGGAAGAAGGGAGCTGCGGTGTGGTATGGTGCATCGCTTGGAAAAGGCTGGCGCGTGCACCACACACGGGGGTAAGGGCGTGACAAGGTAAGCGATGGATCCAAGCTTCTGAAAATTGTATGTAATTTGAATTTTTTTTTTTTTTAATGTTAACGTTCAAAGGGGCAAGTTACCGTAGGGGGGGGGGGTTTAATTACTTTTTTTTTCTTTTTTTACAAAAAAAACGTTTGTTGGCTCTTTGTTTAAAGTTTTTTTTCTTCTTCCCTATAAATGTATTCTCTCAACCTTTTCATTTTCTCCACAACTTCTTCATTCTCTCTTCTATTTTTATAATCTCTTCTAAAAAATCACTTTCTCTACATAATTATCTTTCAAATTGATCCAAGAGGTACTAATTTTTTCCAAAATATATTGAATTCTTCTGATATTGAAGAAAATCAAAATACACAAAACTCTCATGTTCCCGAGAATGTTCAACATTCTCAATTTTCATCTACTCCCCAATACCCCCGAATACCCGCCCAATTTTTTCAAAAATCCAAATGTTTTCAATTATCCAAATTTCTACATGTTTCCAAATTTTCCAAATTTTAAATTTCCAAAATTATCAAATTTCTCAAACTATTGGAAATTCATCTGGTAACGTTCATTTTCCTCCAAATTATTGGCAACGACGGTAAACCAATTTTTCACTCCACAAGGTACGCCTCGTGCATTTTCTCAACCTTACATATTTTCGAATGACTCACGTCCAACAAGTATAGATGGAACTTCATTCAGTAATTTTTCGGCAACCCCATCATCGGTTCCCGAGATGCAAATCAATTTAGAAACAATTGATTTGGATGGCAAAACTGAACAGTACCAAAAACAATTTATTTCGATGTAACTTGGTTGAGCATATATGGTGTCGTTACAGTGACGTTTTTATGTAATTCTAATTATTGAATTATTTTTACGTAATTTTTAAGTATTTTTGTTTTATATAACTTTATCATTATGTATTTTTTTTTTCAATTTTAACGTTTTATGTAATTTTCTATTTATGTTATTTTACAAGTTATGTATAATATGTGTTTTATAGATAATTTATTAATTAAATTATAAATTATTTAATTTATGAGAAATTTATTATTTATAAATTATTTAATGTCTTTATTTATAAATTAATTAATTTATACGGACTATTTAAATATGAAATATATTAAATAAAGTTAAATAAATTTATTTGTTTGGGAAGTATAAAAATAAGATTGAAGTGTAAAGTTAATGAGGTGGCAGTGGGACCCAGTAAAGAAGATGTATAAAAAAATTAGGAATGAGAAGATATATTTTTAAATGGAATAAGAAAAGAAAAGTATGTAGGTGATAATGAAACTCAGCTAAGAAGATAAAATAGGAAGAGGTGCATTGGGAATGCTCTTACAAAGTCATTAATTGCTCGGGGTCCAACTCATCAATACACTTCAAGACTATTGGACAATATGCGAAAATTTCCACTCTATTAAGACTAAAGAGGCTTCAAATCATCTATTCCAATAACTATCGCATTTCCTATCCTATTGAATATCAATCATACATGTCTCATTATAAAAAGAAGGTTGAAAATAATAACAAGAAATGTGTACGACTGAGATTCAATAGGACATGTGATGTGACAAAGATTAAGATAGACGATTTGGAACCCTAATAAGAGTAGTTGTCATCATACACAACTTTCTCCTCAAAGACTATAATTTCATTTATACGACTTACAAAATAATTTTAGATGATAGGAAAATTTTGAAATAAATAAGGGTTTCACAAATATCTTCCAAAAAAAACAAATAAACGGGTTGACCTGTTTAACCCGACTCATTTTTACCTAACCAATTTTGACCCGTTTACTATTTGAGTTGTAGCATGTTGCAACCCGTTCCAACTCATTACCCACTTCATTCCAACCCGACCAAACTGTCGGGCCTAATGGAAAGTAATGTTCAATACTCCATCGGTCCCCCCAAATAGAAAAAGAATTTATTTTATGAAAAACTGTTGGCCGGTACCTTTTCCTAAACATTTTTTCGCTACAATCCCTCGTTCTTTTTTTCAACAGCTAAATTCTATTTTCAAAATATTGTTTTAAAATTCTCAGATCGTCCTCTTTTACAACTCCGGCCAACACTTTGGAGTTCGAAAATCACGATTGTTGTGCAACGAAACAAGGAAGAAAAAGGCATATGACATAGATGAAGGAAGAAGAAGGCGAAAGACATGAATTGATTTTGTAGCGCGATGCAAAATTGGATTAGGTAATTAAAATTGATGCATCACATTGTAAAAATTGATGCAACGCAATACATTTGAGTGAGTGAACCGTAACGATTGAAAACATATCGTAGTCTTTTAACCTCTAAAAATAACTTTTTCCGCTTTAATAAAAAAAGGTATTGCAACGATTCCCTCCTATCCTCGATAGTTGATACCGTCCCCAAAAAATGGTCTCATTTGGCGAGTCACATTTTAAAATGACTTTAATAGCGAAATTCCTAACTATTATCCCTCTAAAATATTGTATTACTGTGTAATCATAATTTTAAATTACTTTAATTAATTTCAATTTAAAAGGAATTATAAACATTATCTTAAACAATTACTTCTCAAACAAGAGTCTATTTTTAATACTTGTTTATACAAGCACCTAAAATCATCAATTTTGAGTAAAATGATTTATAAACTACAGGATAAATCGCTCAATTGGTCCCTTGACTATGGACTTCTCCGCCTTTAGTCCTTTAACAACTTTTTACCAATTTCGTCCTCTGATTTTTAAATTTTCACACGGCCAATCCTTTTGATGGATGTCGTTAGTGAAATATCGTTAAGTTGTCAATGTGTCTCTCATGTGTAGAGATGTTAATAGGGTCGAACACTGCATGTTCGAACCGAAACCATTAGGTTTTTTACCGAGTAGATCGGAACCGTTAGGGTTAAAATTCTAAATGGACCGTTTAAGTCGGACCGTTTAGGGACCGAAACCGTTAGGGCTAGACCGAAAACCGTTAGGGTTGAACCGAAAACCGACTTTCATACGGTTTAGTATAGTTAGTAATATACAAGATGCGTATAATACCGAAAACCGTTAGCGTTAGACCGATTAACAGCTTTAATATAGTTAGTATAATATACGTGACGTGTATAATACGTTGAAATAAACGTATAAGCCTCGAAATTGGGAAAAAACGTACAAGTTTAATCATTGGCTGCAAACCGCAGGTTTGAACCGAAACCGACAAGGCCAGACCGAAACCCTCAGGGTTTTGACCGGATAATAGTGATAACCGACTAAACCGAACCTATGTTGGATCGGAACCGTTAGGGTTGGACTGAAACCGTTAGGGTTGGACCGATTAACATCTCTACTCATGTGCATTTGGGTAAGGGCTAATATATAATATATAATTTCTCAAACATAAACTATATCACAATCTGCAATTGAGTCCCTAGGGTTATAAAAAAGACCACAAGCCTTCTTCCCCAAACTATTACACCAAAATTCATCTCTCTCCTCTTACCACCTACCCCAACCAAATGAAATCTCATCAGGTCAAACTCCCTTACCAAACTGCATATCTCCATCCCCAGACCTAGTTCTACCTACTGATATCACCAAATTTAACAAACACATCAACAATCGAATTATATGAAACCAAGTCTACTAGATATTTCAAAAAAATAAAAAATAGAGGCGAGCACCATCAATAATCCCACAAGTGTACATATGTATTAAAGAACTATGTACTTGCAACACTCAAATAAATCCCATTGTTAACTGCAAACCCTTGGCAGTTTCTACCCATTCCCGACACCCCGATTTCTTGTGAACGCTAAAAATCAATGAAAGTAAAACTATTTAGAACGAATTGAATCTATTTTGGAGCATTTCGAAATAGACCCCAATAGCTTCTTTCGGGACAGAACTGCCAGGATATGCTTTCATTACAGTGTTTATACAGTAAGTATCTGAATGATTATTAATGGATAGAAAAATGAAGCTAGTGTAGTAAATGTTGCAGTATTGTGTGGAAAGGTTGAGGATTCTACTAGCGAGAGATGGGTTTTGGAAAAGGCCTGAAGTTATTAACTGGGTTTGGATTTGGAATATGTGGCCTCTGCAATGGCTATGATAGAGAGAGCATATTGTTGTTTGTTGCTAAAGATGAAAAATACGAAATGAAGTTTTGGTTTGGAGGGGATTAGGGCAGGATGGAGAGACCAAATTGGGTTCCTAAATCAAAGGATGTTTCGGATAGAAGCTCTTGCCATTCATTTGGTTGGGGTGGGTGGAAAAAGGAGAGATGAATTTGGTTGAAATAATTTGGGGAAGAAGGCCATGTGGTCTATTTACAAACCCCAGGGACTCTTATTACAAATTATGAAATAGTTTATGTTTGAGAAATTGCATATTAGCCCTTTCCCAAACGCACATGGGAGGCACACGAGCAAGTTAACGGCATTTCACAATCCGCATCCATCTAAAAGGTGACCACGTGAAAATTTAAAAGTTATAGGACCAAATTGGTAAAAAAAAATATTGTTAAAGGACTAATGGTGGAAAAGTTCATATTCAAGGGACCAATTGTGCAACTTACCCTAAACAAAAATGAAAGACGTAACTTTCGACTTGTGATAGATGGAGTAATAAAAAAATAGAATTAAATGTAGAGCTTGACTCAACAGACAATTTGTTGAAATATCATTGTACCATTAATACTGAAGTAGTTGTTGAAAATGTCTAAGTAATTAATGATGATTTTTTGACATTATATATCCTAATATGATCTCAATAAGATGAACCAAATCATGCACTCTGTTTTAATTCTTCACTATAACATCATGTTTGCTATTCTTCTGCTTTTCCTATTAGTGAATTCTATTAATACTGCCTCCTCCCTTGGTTCTGAAAATGGTTCTTATAATGAAGTCACACACTGCATCAATGAGGAGAGACAAGCACTTCTCACTTTCAAAGCCGGCCTTATAGACGATGACGACAGTCTCTCATCTTGGAGCAGCGAAGAAGTTAATAAAGACTGCTGCAATTGGAGTGGAGTCCAGTGCGACAACCGAACTGGTCATGTAATCGAGCTTCATCTTTATTATTTCAATTTGAGAGGTAACATCAGTTCTTCATTGCTTGGATTGCGGGAATTGAACCATCTCGACCTTAGTTATAATGATTTTGAACACAGGCCCATCCCCAACTTCTTTGGCTCATTCATCAAATTAGAGTATCTTGATCTTTCTTACTCTTACTTTGATGGAATTATTCCTTCTCAACTTGGAAACCTCTCTAACTTGAATTATCTTTCACTCTCCAATTATGATGGCATAAACTTATCCGTTGAGAACCTTGACTGGTTGTCTCATTTATCTTCCTTGACATACCTCTACATGTCTGGTGTTAACCTTAGTACAGCAACTAATTGGGTAGACATAATCAAGAGCCTCCCTTCTCTTAATGACGTGAATCTGAGACAATGTCAGCTCTCAATGGTCGTGTCTCCTTCTCTTTCTTTTATAAACTCTTCCACTTCGATCGAAATACTTGACCTCTCCTCTAACAATTTCACATCATCCATGTATTCTTGGTTGTTCAACTTGAGCGACAGCCTCGTTGATCTTACTCTTCAACATAACATGCTCAATGGTCTAATTCCAGAATCTTTTGGGAATTATATGCCTTCTCTCAAGTTTCTTCGTCTCTATTCTAATCTTCTTGAAGGCATGATACCCAAATCATTCAGAAATTTGTGCAATTTGCAAGTGCTGTCTCTTAATGACAACAGTTTGAGTGGAAACCTTTCAGACTTTTTCAACAACTTGTCTGGGGCTAAATTAGAGTCGTTGTTTGTTGATCGTAACAAACTTTTTGGGCCATTACCTCATGGCATCATCAGATTTTCTTCCTTGAAACTTTTATCCCTTTACAAAAATAAGCTGAACGAATCTTTGACCAAAAACCTGGGGGAAATATCAAAGTTAGAATATTTGGATCTTTCTTCCAACTCTGTCAGTGGTGTTGTCACAGACGCTCACTTGTCAAATCTTTCGCATCTAAGCTATCTGGACTTGTCCTTCAACCCTTTGTATTTCCAAATAAGCTCTCATTGGCTTCCCCCTTATTTCCCACTGTGGATTCGAACTCAGCAACGTTTTGCCTATCTTGATATTTCCAACAATCAAATTTCAGATAATATTCCGATATGGTTTTGGGACCTCACCGGAAGTTGCACATATTTGAATTTATCTTCTAATAGTATTGGAGGCACATTACCAGATTTATCATCAAAATTTTCCAAGTTTCCCGATATTGATTTGAGTTCAAACAATTTTGATCAGGGCCCAATCCCCCTATTGCCTTCAAGTTTGACATCATTAAATCTTTCTAAAAATAAGTTCTCAGGAACACTTTCTTTCTTATGTCAACTAAGTGAAGCAGCCTTATCCTTTCTTGACCTCACAAACAACTTTCTAACTGAGGGAATTCCTGATTGTTTAGGAAAACTACATAAATTAGTTGTTCTTTATTTAGCACACAACAAACTTTCTGGTAAAATTCCTTCCTTTGTGGGAACTTTATTTAACTTGGAGACATTATATTTGTACAATAATAGCTTCTCTGGAGAACTTCCCTTGTCCTTATCAAATTGCACACGGTTGATATCCTTGGATGTTGGAGTAAACAAGCTATCTGGAAATGTACCTGCATGGCTAGGGCGAAACATGTCGAATTTATACTTTCTTAGCCTACGATCAAATAATTTTTTTGGGACCATCCCTTCAAATTTATGTTGGTTAACGGCCCTTCATGTCCTGGACCTTTCTATGAACAACTTATCTGGAACCATTCCTCCATGTTTAAACAATCTCAAAGCCATGGTTCAGAAAGGACTCACGGTAATCAATTATGACCATTTTTGGACTGCGGAGGTTCTCATGACCAATGTTTATGCTAGCTACGGTGACCGTTCAATGATAGGATGGCAAGGAAGAGAGCTTGAATTCGAAAAGATTAATCTTAGATGGTTGAGGTGCATTGATCTTTCAAGCAATAATTTGACCGGAGATATTCCAAGTGAAATAACAGAGCTAGTTGAACTGGTTGCACTAAACCTATCAAGAAATGCATTACATGGCAAGGTTCCTCAACAGATTGGTCGGTTAAATTCGCTTATGTCACTTGATTTATCGAGAAATAGACTATCTGGTAAATTACCAGCTAGCTTGTCTCAGCTCAGTTTTTTAAATTATCTAGACCTGTCATACAATAATTTTTCCGGTAAGATACCATCGGGCACTCAACTCCAAAGCTTTAATGCTTCCAATTATATTGGAAATGTTGGACTTTGTGGACCTCCACTTCCATCAAATTGTGCTGGGGATGAGCTGCCCTCTACCATCGTTGACAATAAAGAAGACAACAATGAGTACAAGAAATGGCTTCACATCGGCTTGGGTATGGGTTTCGCAACAGGACTTTGGGGGACATGTGGTGCTTTGCTTCTAAATCGTCGTGGTAGACATATCTTTTTTCTCTTCTTAGATGACTTGAAAGACCGGCTTTTTGTGAAGATGGCTATGAAGTTAGACCGATAATTTTATTCAATAGCTTGACTCAGCTGACACAGTTTGTTGAAAATGTCCAAGTAATTAATGATGATTTTTATCATGTTTGCTATTGTTCTACTTTTGCTATTTGGGAATTCTATTAATACTGCCTCCTCCCTTGCTTTTGGAAAATGGTTCTAATTATGAAGTCACCTACGGCATCAACAAGGAGAGACAAGAACTTCTCAGATTCAAATCCAGTCTTATAGACCATGGCGGCCGTATCTCATCTTGGAACAGCGAAGAAGTTAATAAAGACTGATGCAATTGGAGTGGAGTTGAGTGCAGCAACCAAACTGGTCATGTAATCAAGCTTGATCTTCATTGCTTGAATTGTGGGAATTGAACTATCTCGATCTTAGTCATAATGATTTTGAAAACAGGCCCATCCCCAAGTTCTTTGGCTCATTCATCAAACTACAGTATTTTGATCTTTCTTACTCTTATATTGATGGAATCATTCCTTCTCAACTTGGAAACCCCTCTAACTTGAACACTCTTGCACTCTCCAATTATGATGGCAGAAACTTCTCCGTTGAGAACCTTGACTGGTTGTCTCATCGATTTTCCTTGAAACAACTTGATATGTACGGAATTAACCTTAGTAGAGCAACTAATTGGATAGACATAATCAAGAGCCACCCTTTTCTTTCTTACTTGAATTTGGGAAACTGTCAGCTCTCAAAGCTCGTGTCTCCTTCTACGTCGATCAAAACACTTGAGCTCTCCAAAAACGGTTTTACATCATCCATGTATTCCTGGTTGTTCAACTTGAGCAACAGCCTCGTTGCTCTTGATCTTCAAAATAACATGCGCAAAGGTCCAATTCCAGAATCATTTGGGAAATATATGCCTTCTCTCAAGCATCTTGGTCTCTCTTCTAATCTTCTCGAAGGCATGATACCCAAATCATTCAGCAATTTGTGCAATTTGGAAGGGCTGTTTCTGTACGACATCAATTTAAGTGGAAACCTTTCAGACTTTATCGACAACTTGTCTGGGTGTCCTGAAGTTACATTAGGGGTGTTAAATGTTGCGGGTAACAAACTTTTGGGGCCATCTCATCAAATTTTCTTCCCTGATAATGTTATCTCTGTCTAGCAATCTGCTAAATGGAATTTTGACCAAGAACTTGGAGACACTATCAAACCTTGAATACTTGGATCTTTCTTCCAACTCTATCAATGTCGTTGTCTCCGAAGCTCACTTGTCATATCTCTCTCATTTAACCTATCTCGACTTGTCCCTCAACCCTTTGGTTTCTCAAATCAGCCCTCAATGGGTTCCCCATTTTCACCTAAATTATATAGATTTGAAGTCTTGCAATCTAGGCCCAAGTTTCCCACAATGGATTCAAACTCAAAAAAGCTTTTCCTATCTTGATACTTCCAAGAGTGGTATTTCACTAGGTTGGACGGATACAGATTCGCAGATACAAGATCCAGGGATACGGGATTTTTGAAAAATATAGGATACAGATACGTGGGGTTAATGTGTAAATATTCAAATTATAAGGACCAAAATGTAAATATTCAACATAAGCACCATAATATAAATATTCAACATCCAAAATATAAATATTCAACATAAGCACCAAAATATAAATATATGTTTGACATAAACACAAAAACTATTCTGTAGGGAGCCAAGGACACGTGTATCTGAGTCGCATATCCAGACTTTGAAAAAGTGACAATTCGCCCCCTGGACGTATCCAGGGGCATATCCAGTAATCAAGCATATCTGAAGCATATCCAGACTTTGAAAAAGTGACAAATCGCTAGCGTTATCCGATACGCAAAACGCTGTCTTGGAGTAGGTATTTGAGATAGCATCCCATCATGGTTTTGGGACCTTTCTGAAAGATTCATATATTTGAATTTGTCTTCAAACAATATTGGAGGCACATTACCAGATTTATCATCAAAACATGGCATAGCTCCCTGTATTGATCTGAGTTCAAACAATTTTGGGGGTCTGATACCACTATTTCCTTCAACTTTGACAGCACTAAATCTCTCCAAGAATAAGTTCACAAGAGCGCTCTCTTTCTTATGTCAATTAATTGGCATTGTCTTAACCTTTCTTGACATCTCAAACAACTTCCTAACTGGAGGACTTCCTGATTGCCTAGGGAAACTAGATAAATAAGTTGTTCTTAGTTTAGCACACAGCACACTTTATGGGGAAATTCCTTCTTCTGTGGGATCTTTATCTAGCTTAGAGACATTTTTTTTTTTGATAAGTAATCTAGCTTAGAGACATTATACTTGTACAACAATAGCTTATCCGGAGTACTTCCTAAGTCCTTACCAAATTGCACACGGATGAGATTTTTGGATGCTGGAATGAACAAGTTTACCAGAAATGTACCATCTTGGGTTGGGGGAAACATACACGGTTGTACTTTCTTAGTTTGCAATCGAATAACTTTTTTGGTATCCCTTCAACTTTATGCCAATTAACAACACTTCAGGTCCTTGACTTTTCTATAAACAACTTATTTGGAATCATTCCTTCATGTTTAAACAATATCAGTGCCATTGGGAATTTGGGAGAAGGATGGTATTTTTGTTGGTGCTCATAGCTACATTGACTATTCAGTGGTAGGATGGCAAGGAAGAGAGCTTGGTTTTGGAAATAATCTTAAATTGTTGAAGAACATTGATCTTTCAAGCAATAATTTGACCGGAGAAATTCCAAATGAAATAACACAACTATCTGAATTGGTAGCATTGAACATATCGAGAAATGCAATGTTCCTCAACAGATTGGCCAACTAAAGTCGCTTATGTCTCTTGACTTATCTAGAAACATGTTGTCTGGTGCGATGCCTCATAGATTGTCAGACCTGAATTTTTTAGGTTATCTAGACTTGTTATACAATAACTTTTCCAGGAAGATAACATCAGGCACTCAACTTCAAAGCTTTGATGCTTCCAATTATATTGGGAATGTTGGACTTAGTGGGCCTCCCCTTACATCAAAATGCCCTGGAGAAGAACCGCCACCTCTAGTTGTTGACAATGTAGATAGAAAAGAAGACGACGACGAGTACAAGAAATGGCTTTATATTGGTATGCCGTAGGTTTTCTGTCTGGATTTTGGGGAATATGTGGTGCTTTGCTTCTCAATCCCCGTGGTAGAAATGCCTTTTTCCTCTTCCTAGATGATTTGAAAGATTGGTTTTACGTGAAAATGGGTGTGAAGTTAGCCCGATAAAGAATTACTAAAGGTAAGAACAAGTTATTATTGTACATCAATTATAATGCTTGTTGTTTTTATTGTTGTTATCAATATAAAACAATTAGTAATGGTTGGTTCGCTTCACTTTGGTTGAACAAATCGTAACCATCTACGACCTAATGCTTCTCAACTCGTAAGGGCATATATGTGTGTGTGTGTATGCGCGCAGAAGAATTGAAGGAGAAATATCAATTTTCTTGTGGTGGAAATTCTCTTCTCAATTATTTAAAGATTGAAGGATATATCTTTTAACTAGATAAATTGTCTAGAGATGATCATGCCTATGAACAAAAACAGACAAGATAATGGTAAATAACCATTTTTAACAACATATGAGAAGCATGAATGTATGGCGGGAGTCTATTGGAACACTCCACTAATTTTCACTAACAACAAGAATAAAGGCTTAAATCACAAGTTGGTCACCCTATTTGACGAGTTTTTCGTTAAGCTAACTCTACTCTATTTTTATCACTTTAATCACTATACTTGATATTTAAAGTCAATAACGTCACTCAAGGGCATTTCCATTGGTTAAGTTAGATGGAAATGTTCAAAAAGACATAAATGTCCCTTTACCTTTGGCCTCTAAATTAAATAAGGTCACTATACTTGGCCAGGTCACTATAAGTTTATTTTCTTTTCATAAGAAAAACAAATTACTTAGCTCACATTTTTGTAAAATAAATACTAAATTATTAATAAAGTTAATTCATCTAAATTTTAGCTATTTTTATTCATTTTAATTGTTTATTTGACTTATGGCAAATTAAAACCCCACGTTGTCTAAAAAAATGTTTTGAGTTCTCATTGTTCTAAAAAAGTAAAAATAAATGAAAATAAATAGTTATGATATATCTTTCAAAAAGTTTTAAAATTAAATTATAATAAATATAAGTTGGCTTTTTTTTGTTTTTGATAAGTAAAGTATATTATAAACTAGCGCCAAAAAGGTGGCACGCCTTTGTACACTAGGAGTATACCTATTAAAGTAAATTAAATTTATACAAGAACTCTACAAAAGAAATGGAAGAGCTCACGTTGCCCTCCACCTGGACCATCTCTGAGGAGTACCAAAAAGATAAGAGTGCGAAGCAAGGACTCCTTCAAAGTAGGCATCGACATTTCCACATTCTCAAAAACCCTCCTCTCCTTCCAAATTGTCCAGCACACTCCTAGCAAAGCGGTGTCCCAACTGAAGTTTCTTCTCTTGCGCTTATACAAAGACCAACTCTGAAAGAGTTCTTTGACCGAGCACGGCATCACCCACGAGATACCAAACAAATTGAGGACCAAATCCCACAACTAGGGACGCAACAGGACAATGGGATCAACAAATGATTTACGCTCTCATCGCTCCTTTTACACATATAGCACTAGTTCACATAGATTTTATGATGCTTTCTCAAATTGTCTCCCGTCAAAATCCCAAGCAAAAAAGGCTACTCTCATAGGGGCGCTTGATCTCCAGATTTACTTCCACGGGAATGTAAGGCTCCGTTTGTTTCACGGAAAATGACTTCCGAAAAACGTTTTCCTCATTTTCCGGTGTTTGGTAACCTTAGAAAAATGCAGTCAACGGAAAATGAAGGCTTCTTTTCCGAAAAATGACTTACGGATTCATTTTCCGTAAGTCATTTTCCAAATGTTCGAGCACCCTCCGCCCCCTTTCACAATTGCACATATTTACTTACACACACAATATTTCACTCAACAAATAAATTGTTTAGAAATACAAATAAAGTTTGTGCATACTATTTATAAATTATAATTTTAATAAATGTTATTACGTTCTAAAATTAGTGTCACCTATATTATTTAGGGACATCCTAACCATTGTCAATCTTCTATTTTAAAACGTTTTTTTCATATCAATTATCAAAAAATTTATTTGTAATTGTGAGATTGAAAAAAGATAGACATTGATTTGACACCACTAATGATAAATTGAGGGTTACTAAAGAAAAATTACTTAAAGTTCAACACTACTTTAATATGTGCATTAATATTAGAATATATATTTTTTGTATTTATTCATATATATAGTTTTCCGTAACATTTTCTAGGGATATCCTAAACATTGTCTATTTTCTATTATAAAACGTTTTTTTTTTCATATCAATTGTCAAAAAAAATATTTGTAATTGTGAGATTAAAAAAAGATGGACCTTATTAAAAAAATGGTCCTTATTGATTTTCTAGGGACATCCTAAACATTGTTTATTTTCTATTTTTATTTTTGTATTTATTCATATATAATTTTCCGTAACATTTTTCGTGTGTTTGCCAAACACCCGTAAATGTTTTCTGACATATTTTTAAAAGATTTACCAAACACCTGAAAATGAAATCTTTTGATTTTCGGAAATCATTTTCCATAAATCATTTTCTGGAAATGATTTTCCGTGAAACAAACGGAGCCTAATTTTGCGCCTTTCGCTCAGCTTGAGATAATACGAGCGAACGGAGAAATTCTTGCTCTTAGCCCCATTCCAAACCACCTTATCAATCTGTTGTCCCACCTTATAGGAATGCAACTTCTCGTTGAATAACAAAAAGGGTTCCACCTCCCAGTCTTGAAGGTTCCTACGAAAGACCGGGTACCACGAAATACTATCTTCCCCAAAATTCAGAACTGAATTGATGAGACAATCCTTTTGTAGCTATAGAGAACCGAATCTGGAAAGGAGCGAGACAGCACCTCATTGTCGCACCATATGTCCTTCCAAAACTTGATTTCATCGCCTCTGCCAATGTCAAAGGAAATAAATCTCTCAAAATAAACCCAACCCTTTCAAATAGCCCTTCAAACACCAGTTCCGTAAGGTAAAGAAATGTCGTTTGGGAACCATAAATGATCCCCTTCACCGTATTTGCTTACTACCAACCTTCTTCATAAAGTCTCCCTCTCCTTCATAAATCTCTAAAGCCATTTACCCAGTAAAGCGATGTTAAACAGCTTCAAATTCTTGATGCCCGGCCCACCTATCTTGTTGATACCACACACTTTATCCCACTTGACTAGATGATATCACACAATTTATCCCACTTGACTAGATGATAGTTACGATCCCCCGACAACCCTTCCCAAAGAAAATCTCTTTCCAACTTCTCTAGTCTACTTCTAACAGAACTCGGAAGAATGAACAAGGACATAAAATGTGGGAAGACTTGAGAGAGTATTTTTTACAAGCAGCAACTTCTTCCAACCCGCCAACTGACATTCGAACCTTTCCATGACTGGATTCCAAAAAGCTTTTCTCTTGTGAGGAGTACCTAAAGGAAAGCCAAGTTAAGAAGAGGGGAGGCTTCCAACCTTACACCCAGAGAACGAAGCTAAAAACATCCATATTGTTAACATCCCCCAACTGGAATAATCTCACTCTTGGCTATGTTGACACTGAGGCCCAAAACAACTTGAAAGAAAAATAGAACTAGCCTCAAATAGCCCAATTGAGATGTATCCGCATCACAGAAAATAAGAGTATCGTCCGCAAAAAGTAGATGAGATAGATAACTCTGAACTACTATCGCCAGCCACCTTGAACCCTCGAATAAACTGATGTGAACCCAAGAATGGTTACAAAGAAATTAACCAACCTTTTTAATAGCGGAAACGGTGTATAACAACGAATCGAAGAAATTGATAGGGAGCTTCCCTCAACCCTAGGGTGATAAATCGATCCCTAGAACCTCAGGGTGCAACCTTGACCCGCTAGTCGCAATTAATTAGGAACCAACGCTACGGAACGCCACAAACTTGCAGCTCAACAAGCATGGTAAGTTCGACAGACAAGAAAATTCCAAACAAGAAATTATCTCAAGAAACTCATAATTATGTGAAAACCCAAATCAATAATATAATTCAACTTCATCTTAAACAATGTTTGAGATGCCTTTTAAATAGGCTTACAAAACCCTAAAACTTGTAGGAAAAGAAATATAAGAAACCCTAATTAAATAAGGAAACCAAAAACCCTAACTAATAAAAGTTAACAAAACAATAAAACCCTAAAAATCAAATAAATAAAACATGGCAGAATTCCTCCGGATCGAACACGTAAGTGCGCGCTGACCTTCTGGACGTGTGCGCGTCTATTTGCGAAAGTTACTGGAATTTGTTTGCGGCAGATTTCTACTAAGTTAGCAGAAGTTACACTTTAACCCCTGAACTTTCATAATTATCATTTTTATCCCTGAAGTTGTAGAACGTCTTTTTAAGCCTTCTAACTTACCCTTAAGCTTCCAAACATGACATGTGAATCCCTCTAATAGTAGAATATGATTTTGGGCCCATAGGATCACTTTATTCCCCTCTTCTTGAAAATGATTCATCCTCGAATCTACACGTGCAACCTTATGATCTGCTCTCGAGACGAAGTCCATCCAATCTGCCCATTGCGTTGAGAAGAAGTAATCGTTGATCATTTGCTTGATGAACCAAGAATCTGATAGAGTTGGCATTTTGAAGTCGAACGGATCTTCATAAATATGCAACAGCTTCATATCTTCTCAAATTGCCATTAACTTTCTTTCATCCTCCCCTCTCTCAAGTCTCTCTTGCTCAAGCTTCTCTCTCTCAAGTGTTTCTCTCCTTTCTCTTTCCGTTATCTCTTTTTCAACTCTCTTTTTTGAGTCTTTCTTCTTCAATTTCCTTCACCAACGCCATCATAGCATTTAGGTCCTCCCTCATCTCAATGACTACCTTTTCAATTCTCTCTATTTCAAGTCTCTTTTTCTATCCTCTCTTTCTCAACCCTTTCTCTCTCTAACCTTTGCTCATTCTCAATTCTTTTTATTTCATAAAGCTCCATTGGTGTTAAAGGTACAAGAGTGATTTTCTTTTGATTGAATACAAAAGAATATCTATTGAAAGCATTACGCTTAGTTCGGCGATCAACTAGCTATGGAAGGCCAAGCACCAAATGCCCATCCAATGACACCACTACATCACACCAAACTTCGTCCTTATACCTCCCCATTGAGAAAGAAATTAGTGCTTGCTTGGTCACCCTATTCTCTTCATAGTCACAAACCCACTTGACAAGAATTCCCAATTTTTGAATGGCTTCCGTAATCACCGTATTATAATCACCGGATACATCTATGTTGAATTTACATACTTCCCCTTTGGATGTGACAACGAGAATGAAAGGTATGGTCATGATACCCCATAAACTATGAATGACTTCTTTTTTAGACAAAAAAAAAACTAGGGTTAATGACCCAAGTTTATAAAATATTTTAAAAAAAAAATAACAATTTTTTTTTGACAAATAAAGGGAATACCACCTTTTTGACCACCGTACAAATTGGGGAAATCCAATTTAACCAACAACGTTTCATAACGACTAAATTAATCAACCAACTTTTAATTTGGTTACAATGTCGTCCTCGCCGTGAACCCTCCGTTCAATTTGATTTTTTATGTTAGTTGACTCCTTACGTGGCATCTACGTAGAATTGTCAAATTGAACGGAACGTTCACGACGAGGACGACATTGCAACCAAATTAAAAGTTGGTTGGTTAATTTGGTCGTTATAAAACGTCGTTGGTCAAATTGAATTTCCTCAATTTGTACGGTGGTCAAAAAGGTGGTATTCCCACAAATAAACTAGGGTTGATGACCCAAGTTTAGAAAACAACAAGTAATTTTATTCAATTTCCGTTTTTTTGGGGATTTTTTTTTTTTTTTTTGCTACTAGGTCTTGGAAAATAACCAAAGAAAATTTATACAAGAACTGATAACAAAAAATGGGACAGAAAGAAACTACAAAGAAGCACGAAGAAATTATGTTCAACGAAGATATATATATATAGCAAGAAAAAAAGAAATCGTTGGTTACCTCTTTGTGGCTCTGATACCAAAGATGTGAATCCAAGAACGATTACAAAGAAATTAACCAACCTTTGAATTGCGGAAACGGTGGATAACAATGAATCGAAGAAATTGATAGGGAGTTTCCCTCAACCCTAGGGTGATAAATCAATCCCTAGAACCTTGGGGTGCAACCTTGACCAGCTAGTCGCAATTAACTAGGAACCAACGCTACGGAACGCCACAAACTTGCAGCTCAACAAGCTTGGTAAGTTCGAAGGATAAGAAAATTCCAAACAAGAAATTCTCTCAAGAAACTCACAATTATGTGAAAACTCAAATCAGTAATATAATTCAACTTTATCTTAAACAATGTTTGAGATACCTTTTAAATAGGCTTACAAAACCCTAAAACTTATAGGAAAAGAAATATAAGAAACCCTAATTAAATAAGGAAACCAAAAACCCTAACCGATAAAAGTTACCAAAACAATAAAACCCTAAAAATCAAATAAATAAAAACATGGCAGAATTCCTCCGGATCGAACACGCGTGCGCTAACCTTTTGATGAGTTTATTGTTGTGGATGCTTTACCAAACTCCATGGCTACCCATTTGGGTCTTCTCCCAAACCCTCAACCCATATCTCAAATTTCATTCACCACCCATTTGATCTTTTTCCCCCAAACAAACCTTCTTGCCAGATTGTGAAATTAACCTCTAACCCCATATCTCAAGTTTGACCTCCGTCTTTGTCTAGGATGTGCTGATGCGCATGTGTTGACACCAATGAAACGGTGATAGTCGACAAGGAGGACTAAGGATAGGCTCGAAGGTCTTAGAACGGAAGATTTTGGGCTCAACTGATGTCGCCATGGTCGTCTCTCTTTCTCTCTCTACCCTCCTAACCACCATCCGCCACCGCTACGACAATCAAACCCACAAGGGCTTCTCCCACAAAGATGGAGTCCCCATAAGGATATTAGGTGTTTTTTGTTCAATTTAGGGGTAAAGCAACCGGAAAAAAAAAAATTATTTTAGATTAAGCATTTTACTTAAAGTAGGTTAAAATTTTATATACCCTTTGTTATTTTAAAAGAATATTATTTTTAATTCGTCACAAGTAAGAAAAATCAAGATATTATTAAAAATATTTATATATTTTGTATTTTTTTAAAAGTACTTCTTCAGTTGATCGATTGACTACTTTCGTGAACTAGACATCCATGTCTCTGAGTTTAACCCAATCTTCGGGTATGATAAACTTGATGAAGTATGGACAGTCTAATGGGGATTGAATTGGATTGGAGATGTGCAGGTGTCATTCTTTCAACAACAGATTCCTAGCTTTTTCTTCTTCCACTTATCTTTTCCCCTTTCTTTCTTATTTCTTCTTCGCTTTTCAACTCTCTTTTTTCTTTCTTTTTAACTTTTGTTTTTCATCCATTCGTCTTCTTCATCTTTCGCCTTTTCTTTGACAGCTCAATACACGTCCATTTACTTTTTTCCGTCAACCCAGTACAATAGACCCTTTTTGGAACAAAAATAGAAGTTTGAACGCTCTAAATTTGAGGCTGTAGTGTAAATTTCAAACCTTAAATGCAAGTAGCCTGAATTTATTTGAATTAACTAGATCACCCATGCAACAAACTCTCTCGAAAAATTCCATGAGAATCTTCGTGTGCATCATACAGACCATCAGAATGAACTAAGGGATGAGCTTAAAATGGTCATGTTTTCTGATCATGAGCACAAACATGAACTTGACAAGAACCAAAGTTGGCTAATGTTAAGGTTCTAAAGTACACTAGATAGAATAGATATGGGAATAAAAATGCACCTACACTTGGGTGACAATATAACTAGAAACTTTGTGTAAATTCCTTAATATTCATCTCAGAAGGAATAAGACCAAAAAAAAAAAAAAAGTGATGTATTTTCCCTTGACAAAATTGTCATAAGTACAGAAGTTTTAGCAGTTGTTCATTTCATATATGTAAGAGATTTACACTAAACTGGCAAACAGATCAAGAAAACTAGCCAAAATTATAACTAAATAAAAGAATTAGACCAAAGGATTTGTCTTACAGGTTGAAATTGCACATCAATGCAGAGAAATGTGAAATCCTGACTTCATCTCGTAGACGTTTTGAATATCCAGAACCTCTTACACTTCTTGCATAGTATCAATCCTACATAAAAGAAAATTTTAGAAAAAGCATACGAAAGAATTTAAAAGAACCAGCCTAAACAGTCATATAAGAGAGTTGCTCAGCACAAACATTTGCACTATAGCAATCATGAGTTGAATTCAGGGCCTAAGATTTAAGAATCATATCATGATTTCATTTGAACCACTACAAACTGCAAAGTAGAAAGTTCTGATACAGTCTTTGTTAGTATACAACATATTGAACTTGGTCCGAATGTACAAACTACATACTGAATATGACCCAAGTAAAGAGCTGAGTGGGCCATGGACATACTGAACCAACCGTTGATTATAGTCACACTGCACATGTATTTGCCAAGCTGTGTTGAGAAGATATGTATATACATTGTTTCAGTCCATTCATTGTCGTTGTTAATAGGTGGATCTTGAGCAACAAGAGCAGAATTTTCAAGTGTGGACTTTGGTTTTAAACTCCCATCTTTACTTTTTTTCTATTCTCTTCTCATTTGACTTCGGAAAATGCTTCTCTGACACTGGCCGAGGTTTGAGTCTTTGTTGAGGCCAAGAAGAAACTTATAAGCCCTCTTCTGCTCAACAATTTTCTTGTATAGAGCAGAATCATGAGAATATTTCCAAGTGTGAGTTTTGAATGTGTCTAACTGTTGTCAATGTCGAGTAAGAGGGCTATAATATTGAGTAACAGAAAGATCACCTTGATGTAGATCATGTAAAGTAAAATCAATCTGTAATAGTTCAGAAATATAGTCTGAACTGGAATAAGTCTCTTTTGCAGCATCCCAAATTTCCTTTGCAGTTCCATAAAGAAGGAAATTCTTACCAATCCCATGATTCATGTTGATCAACCAAGACGTCACCAATCTCATTTTTTGACCCGAAGGGATAGGAGAGATGGCAAGGGCACTCAGGCAAAGGCCTTGAGGTCCTTGGTTTCAATCCCCATAACAAGGGGTCACACTTGCCTATCAAAACAAAAAAAAAGGGTTTTTCAGGACTTGAACTTTAAATCATTCTTCTCTGGAATTGAAATCTCACCTTGAGAGTTGACATCTTTTGTGATTCTAATTTAGCTGGCTCACCTTTAGACAAAAAGTCTACCTCAGTATTGTGTATTTGTTGGACGCAACTTAGTATCATGAAAGAGTAAGAAGCAACCCGTAGTATCAAGATCGATGCAGGGGCGGAGTATAGAGTCATGGTTGAATCGACATGTTAGATGATATGGACTAGCCAAATGCTAGATGAGATCTGAGTTAGGTAGTTCAACACCCATGCAGTTATGGTTCAATAATCAAACTGCTATCTATATCACATCGAACCATGTGTTCCATGAACACACAAAACATATTGAGGTCAACTGTCATTTCATTCATGAGAAGCTAATGGAAGATTAGTGTCACAAGGTATGTGAAGTCTGTTGAACAGCATGCTCATGTGTTTACGAAGTCCTTGGGTGGAAATAGATTAGTTATATCTGTAACAAGTTTGGCATGCATGATATTTATGCTCGAGCTTGAGGGGAAGTGTTAGAGAATAAAGGATATTATGAAGGGTGCTAATTGTAACATTTGTTATAAATAAATATTCTAGCCTAACCATTTTGGTGGTTACGGTTTTCCACGCTCTCTTTCTCTTTACTAATCAACACTAAGAACTTAGGTTACCAACTACTTAAACTTAACCGCTAACATTATTGGAAAGCATATGCAAGTGGAACGACTCGAATACAAGACCTTACTTACCGAGACCTCTGATGCCTATGATGCCTTGATAGGTTACCAACTCATCTAAAGTATAAGTTCTTTAAGAAAGGACCCAACATTGTATATCAAGCCTTAACAATGTTCATCGGTCTAGTATAAAAGGACTTGAACATGTTTTATTGCGATGGTGTCTAATGAGGTAACACTTTTATCATAATATACGATTTCAACAATACTAAGCAAGTGAGGGAAAAGGGATATACTATTTCAAGGAAAAATTAGCTCACAATGATGACTAGGGATGAGAGTGATAAAGGGTTGTATTAATGGCACAAAAATCTTTATAAAGGTAAGCTTGTACAATTAGTATAGAGGAACCAAAGACCACTTTTTCTCTAGGCCTCTGCCAATTTCACAGCAGCATTTTCTGTATACTACGTTTTTTAGTTTGAATTTAATTATAATCATAGTTGTCAAAGGCCAGAGGCGACGCGAGGCGAGGGTTGGTTGCCTGAAGAGGTCTAGGTGAGGAAATGAACTTTTCCGGCCTAGATCTGAAAATTTTCATTCCAGATCTAGCCTTCAATCTTCAATATTAACCAAATATAAGAGCACAGATGGTTTCGTCCCAACCTGGCGAACTGATGTGTGGTTTCGCTATTGCTGGAGGTTGCCAGAATCAGTTACGCGCCTCACGCGACGGCACCGGAGTTTTCTGGCCAGAGTTCCACAAACTAGGTCACCGGCTCCCAACGAACTTGGTCCTGAGGTTGGTTTGTTAGTTTTGGGAGATTAAGACCGGTTTTGTAATTTTGTTTGTTTA
Source organism: Codonopsis lanceolata (assembly GCA_013146195.2). NCBI lineage: Eukaryota > Viridiplantae > Streptophyta > Magnoliopsida > Asterales > Campanulaceae > Codonopsis > Codonopsis lanceolata. The sequence continues at coordinate 13,772,752 of CM028382.1, read as the reverse complement.
TTTTATTTTTTATCCACTACATGGGGGTTTTTTTTTTCTAGTGTGTTGTGTTGTGCTGCTTCTTTATATCTACTTAGGTTTTTTTTTCCTTTTATTTTTAGGCATTTTATTTATTATATTTTTAATTTGGGATTTGGATTTTTTTCTGCATTTTTCTAATTACTTTGCTTTTTAAAAACCTTATTTTCTTTGGCTGCTTAACTATTTATTACTCCCTCCGTTTTCAAATTACCGTTCACCTTTTCTTTTTCGACCGTTCTTAAATAATTGTCCTCTTTCAAAACTTTCTCTTTTAAGAAAACATTTTTACCACTTTACCTTTACTTTTTCTACCTACTTTAATTATGGTCACATACTCAAGGACATTAAAGGAAACCACACATTTCACCAATATTTATAATACAGTCAATAATTACTTTTTCTTAAACGGTGTGCCGGGTCAAAAAGTAAACAATATTTTGAAAACGGAGGGAGTATATTATTTGGAATTTAAACTAACTCATAATTTCATCTTAAGATATTATGTTAAAATTTAGTTTCATGTGACACCTTTTGTTGAGATTTGTTAAGTTATATATATTTTATCTATTTATCCTTAATATTGTTTCCGCGAGCACCTTTTGAGAGCCTTGCCTTTCGCGTAAAAAATGGGCCTCTCGCCTTTCGCCTTTGACAACTATGTTTAGAATGCACCTATTCATGAGAATTATATTTTGTATTCTATAGAAAATAAAGTTTGCAATCTCATAGGAAGTGCAGCAGAGGCTTCTTTCGATTTGTGGCCAATTTAAGGAGCTATTGTGCATCAGTTATTCATATTGACCATTAATTCTGTGAAGACCTAGAAGATGGTGAGTAAAGCAGTTTCGTAAAGATTATTATGCATCATCATACTGACCTTTAAATTCTGTGAAATTATCAAGTTTAAACACCTACAGAAATCACCTTAGGGAGAGAAACAATGAATTCCATAAAATAAAATAAAAACTCCATCTACCTTGGTCATGTTTAAGAACACAATTTGTAATTTTTGGACTTCATTCAGAAAATCATATGTATCACCAAATAAGTAACAAGAAACTTTGAAAACTACTATGTCAATTCTAGAATTGGTTCATACCATATATAACAGATATTTACAAACAAATTGGCAAACAGACCAAGCAGCCATGTAAAATATTGAATAAGAGGAAAAAAATTAATGCCAGTTTTTCTTACAAGTCAATCACAGGTTCAATGGGCTGAAAGACAAATTCCCAACTATAGCTCATAGGCGTTTTGAATATCCAGAACCCGCACACTTCTTGCAGAGTATCAATCCTATGCATAGACAAAATTAGAAAAGAATCATAAAGATTTGAACAAAAATTGACATAAGCAATAATGTACCAGAACTGCTGTATGAACTGAATCACTACAACATGCCACTGGATATCTCAGTATCTCTTGAAGTCTAATGCGAACGGCAGCTTATCCATTTGCTCAATAGAAACAAAAAAATGACTTCCTGTTTGCATAGCAACTTATATAGATGGAACCCAGTAATCCTAGTAATTATCTCATCATGCTGGGCATTCAATCCTGGTAATTTAGAAAAGGCTTAAATCGCAATTTGGTCACCCTACTTTTCCACTTTTTGCAATATGGTAACTCTACAAAAAAAAATTCAATTTAATCATTGTACTTGATTTGGATAATCAATAAGGTCACTCAAGTCATTTCCGTCAGTTATCTTAGATGAAAATAGTTAAAAAGACTAAAATACCCTGACCAATTTGCAATTTAAAACCACAAGTGAAGCTCAGACCACACGTTCCACACCTTATTAAAAAACATATCCTATAAAAACACTACACAATTCATCAACGGCGGAGGTTTCTTACCTTCACCTCCACGAAGAAGACGAAGAGGTCAGGGGCGATGTTTTGGTTTCCATCGACTCTGTTCCTTATTGGTCTCGCGACTTCGACGGTTAACACCTTAGATCTCAAATTCCCCCTTTCTGATTCCCGAATTTCATATATTCGTCAACACTCTCCTAAACGATCCCATTCTCACGTGTTCACCGACGACGTTTCCAACACCGATTCGATCATCCCAAACCTAGATTTGTTTGACCACAGGAGCTAGGTAAATTACCTCCATCTCTCTCTCTCTCTCTCTCTCCCCATCTCTGTCTCTCTAGCACACACACAAATTCACTCTTGACCTAAAAATTGGAAAACCCATTTGAATTCGTACAGGGACTCACTAACCCGATATCCCGGTGGCCATTAAATTTCAATTCAATGACTTAGCTAACCGTCGACAATTGCTCCATTTCCGATTTGGCCGCCAAACAACAACCACCGGAAGTTTCAGAAGTCAAAAATGTCAACTCAGTTAAGGAAGACGAAGGAGAAGATGAAGACTTGTAGAAGCTTCTGGTACCAAATATCATTGATCTCCCTTCTGCTCCTCCCTCCGCCGTTGAATGCAATTTCCTCACCTTCTTCGCTCCAGATTTTATGAAACCAAGGCACGATCAATATGTTCATCGGCATGCCAATGGTTTGTGTGTCATTGGATTGGCGTCAAGTCATGTAGCGAAGGATATAATGCCAAGAAAAATTGATGTTGTGGTTCTGTTTAAATTTAGAAGGGGAGAAATAAAATGCTGGAGATAAAAAGAAAAATATTAATTATAAAGGGTATTTTCGGGTTTCTCTAAATGTTTAAATATTTCCATCCAAAAAATTGGATGGAGTGATGAACGTGCTATATGTTGCAAAGTACAATGATTAAATTGAAGAAAAAAAAATTGTTGAGTCACCATATTGCAAAAAGTGGGAAAGTAAGGGTGACCAAATTGTGATTTAAGCCTTTAGAAAAATATATATGTATAAATTCTCTTCATTATGATCATTAAATGATGTATAATAAACAAAATTTAGAAAAAAAAAATTATAATTCATAGTGGTTTTATCTTCGACAAGTGAACAAAACTTAAACCATTAAAAAAGGCTAAATCAAGATAGTCCAGAATTTAATTTGTACATCATACTAAAAGCATTCATGCCAAACAAGCAGATATATTCAACTAACCATACACTTACACTTGTGGGCATTCGATGAGCCATATCTACGTAAAGCTTCTTCAGAATGGTCATGATTCAACACAAAAGTTGCAACTTACACATGCAGTCCACATTTCCTCCATTTGTAGCATGTAAAATAAGCTAAGCAATATTGGCCTCACTTTCCCTTGACATGCAAAGGAAGTATTTGTCTTTTATTACTATGTCTTTCATTTATCTTACTGATAAGTAAACATGTGAAATAAAGCTTGCCATATTTTTAAAAAAAAAAATTACATGCATATGCATATGTATATTCATAGATGTGCCCTGCCCAATGTAATCAGTAATTATTGATTGATTGTCACATTTTCACTACAAATCTAGCCATGGAGTACATAATATTAATATTTCAGCTTCATAAATGCAGAAAAAAAAATGAAAAAATCTATTGCTTTACTAATTCAGCCCAACCAGTCAAAAGAAAATATATCATATATGAGTCTCATCTCTGTAATTGTGCTTCTTAGTCCTTACATGCTTTACTAATTCAGCCCAACCAGTCAAAAGAAAATAAATCAAGTACCTGCACCCTTGCATACCCTACATTCAACCGAGCCCGTTTCTATCTTCATCTTACCATCACTACAGAATACACATTTTGTGCCACCTGTTCATCAAAACACTCGTTGTCAAGAACTTGGACCTTCTTTGTTTGGTAATATAGAAAGAACTCAGGCTTTCTTTATTTGGTAATACATAAAAAATCAAATTATGAATCACTAACAACTGAAGGAGAAAACAGTGCTAGTTTACGATTCCAAGTTAAGAACCAAAACTAAATAAAAATATATAATAAGAACATCACTGGAGCGTAATGTTACAGGAGAGTTAAAGACCAAATGTAAACTATCACCACATTTGAGTGCCGGTACATCTAGGCATACAAGGCATTACAAAGCAAACGAGTAACCTAAGTAGCTGACCAGTGGTCCTTCACTCAGAATCATGTACCAGACCAGACTCTCGGTATTGATTTCAAAATTCAAATGGACCTTCTCGGGAATGCACTAGTAATAGATGCATTTTCCCTAACCGAAGGGCACTTACTAGAGGCGCTTTCATTAATTAAGAAATGGCAAAACACATATTTGGGCCACTGTACTTTTCAAAAAATTGCAATTAGGCCACTGAGACGTCAAAATTTTTGGAATGGCCATTGTACCATACTTATCTTGCACGTTAACCCCTTTTTTGGATAGACGTTAAGTTTGGACATTACCTTATGTTAAATACCTATTTTACCCTTGTCTTCATTACTATCAGAAATCAAACCCAGATCTCAAAGCAAGCTGGGGTTTTCAATACCCAATCTCAACACTCTCCTTGAACCCACAAAGATTATTTCCATCTCTACCCTCTTTCTCAAACTTAAACAACAACTTAGAAGGCTCAAATTTGACATCTTCCCCAAAATCCAACCCCTTAATCTCCTTCGGGAACACGAAATCTGCATAACCCACTTCTCTTTCCTTCAAGAAATTCCCAGATTTTTCCATCACAGAACCAGGCAAGAACATCTGGAAAACAACCACAAAGAAGAGGAACACGGTGACTGTACAAATCCACAACAAGTAATCAATCTTCTTGAAAGGCAGAAATCTAGCAAATCTCGATCTGGATTGTCTTTGACTTTGAGCAAATGGGGATTGGGATTGCTGCTGATGATATCTCTCATTGTTGTTCCTGCTTGTTGACCGCAGGAACCAACTGTTGTCTCTCTTCAATGACAAGCCTCGATCTCTCTCTCAAGTTCGATCTCCCAGATCTCCCTCCAACTTCACACCCAGCGCCGTCTCCCCTCCTGTACCCGACGCTACAATTCCAGCCCCGTCAAATGCCGGTGACGTAAGTCACCTTTTGATTTCTCTTCGCCATCAAATCTCCATCGCCATCATCATCCTTCAAGCTCTGCCTTATACAGCCAAAACCTCCAACCGCCATCGGCATCCATCGTCGCCGCCTCCATCCCATATCTGTTCCATCTCCGTCTCCAAGATTTCGACATAACAAACTCAGCCGACCTTTTCTCCATTGCAACACCAAACTCAGCCCCGCCAAATCATTCCTCTCACAGTTCCGCCATCTTCCAATGCTGGTATCTCTCTCATCTCTCAGTTTCAACAAAGCTGCCAGCCTCGTTTTTTCCTCAAACCCAGCAAGCATCCAACTCATACAAGCTCCGAAGAATCTCCGTCCTTCTCCCTTCGAATCTGGGTTTGATTTTTGTTTCAGATTTGGATTTGATCTGAGTTTGCCATTGATTTTTGTTTGGGATCTGGGTTTGATTTCTGATAGTGATGAAGACGAGGGCAAAATGGGTATTTAACCTAAGTTAACGTCCAAACTTAACGTTCATCCAAAAAATGGGTTAACGTGCAAGATAAGTTTGGTACAATGGTCATCCCGAAAATTTTGATGTCTCAGTGGCATAATTGTAATTTTTGGAAAAGTACAGTGGCCCAAATATGCATTTTGCCTTAAGAAATCAATTATTCACAATTTCAAAGAAAATAATGACCTAACCTTTAATGTTAAATAAGTCTATATAGTGTTGTAACTTGTGGATGATCGCATTCTTAAAGAACTCAATGTACTATGAAAAACATCGATCTATAATACTTCAGCTTCACCACTAAATTTGTCGATCTACCATTTTCCATTCCATCATCTATACCATGGTATGAACCCCCAAAAATTCCAAATCCAAAAGTAATAATCATGAATTCATGATAATAAGGTCCTATTCACTACCATTACTCAAGCAAGAATGAGGAAGAAACTAAAAGAAAGACAAGTATTACATGCCAACAAAGACAATCCCAAAAATTACTCGAATTGAGAGGGCCGGCTCACCAACTATCAAAGTACAACAAATAGACTAATTTATTGTGAAAACTGCATCTCAACTATTCATTCTAAAAGAGTTCAAGTATGACATGTCAATATCCTTGAGTCCAATGATATGGTTCAACAATTGTGTCCATTGTACTGCAACAACCAACACATGACTTAGCTTCCTAAGGAAAATCTTAAATTGAGGCACTTAGTGGTCTACACTCTACACTGTATATGTTCATACCCCTTTAAGCATATGTTCATGCCCCTTTAAAAGATTTTCTCATTTTGTCTATTTTATGGCGCTTCTACCCAGTTTTTGGGTAAGTGAAGATTAAAGTTCGAATATTACAAAAGGGAAAACCTAAATGGAGAAAAGCAAAAAAGAGAAGGAAAAAAATAGGAAGAAGAAGAAAATTGGATTTTTAATTGGAACAGAAAGATAACCAAAACAGATGCAAACAAATACACAATTACAGAGAAAGAAACACAGGAAATGCCATTGCCACTGTAATCTTTAACTTAATTATGCATACATTTCTATATCCCAATTGAAAAGTCAAATTGCTTTGGAAATAAGGATTACCATTGCCAGCACACCTCTCACAAGGAACAGGATCCCCCTACAACAACCAACCAATTATTCAAAACAACAATACAGACAAAACCATTTTTAGCATTCTAAAGAACTAATGACAACAAATTCCCCAAGTGTCCATTTTAATTTTATTCTTTTCTTATCAAGAACATACTGAAAAGGGGGGCAGAAATACCTTGAGACCAAGAAATAGTGAGAGAGAAATTGCGACCAAGATACTACTAGTGGCAAGAAATGTTTGAGTATCCAAAGGGGTATCAAACCCAGTAAACAGCAAAACTGGATTAATCAGTTTTTGGGGCTGGAGGAGATGGAGTTTAGGAGTACAAGAAGCGGACAAGATTGGTATTTCTGGGTTTGTTGGGATATGTAGGGGGAGGGAGGAGAGAGAAAACCGTACTGTAAAGGGTGGGGGGGGTAGTGAGTTGCTGAAGCGCTGGAGTGTTGAGGAGTGAGAGAGTGTCGCCATGGATGAGAGAGAGGGAGAAGGTGAGAAACTGCTGTTTCGTGGCCGTTTGTTTTTCTTGTGGGTTAATATCACTTTTGGTACCCTAAGTTAACAACCTTTTCACTTTTGGTATCCATTGTACATAAAATATCAAATATCATCCTAAATGATTGCCAGTTTCATCAATTTTCATATTTTCCATTACCAATCTGTCAAATTCAAACGGAAGACCTATTGTTCTAGGTTTGAAAGAAAGCAAAACCGATTACGTCGCTTGGTCTTGGTAGAAAAGTGAGAGAAAGAGAAATAAGGGTCTATTAGCCCGACATCTTTTCCCTAATTCGTCATTGTTTCCCTAATTTTGCCCTCTTCCCTTTAGAATCCTAACCCTAATCCCCAAATCTTGTCCATATTTCTCCAATCATTATCAAATCAACCCTGAATTGAGCTGATTAAAACTCTAAACTCGTTCAATTGAACTCACATGACGAAAAGAAGCAAGGATGTGTCCCAACCAGATTACGGTATGTTATGTCTTCAAGAACTTGTAACAAAAGGAATCCTAATACAGACTTTGATGAGATCCCCTTAACTGGACATGAACTTGTTTCATAACCCACTGCAGAACCTGTCACAACTGAAAGCAGTCAACCTAGTAGCCAACCTCAGTCATCAAATCCTTCAAAATTACCTATAAGTTTGTGAAATTGAATACTGACTTTTTGTTGATGTGTATTATACTGATTTTTTGTGAAATTGAATACGGACTTTCTAATCATCTTCAGGTTAAAAGAAAGAGAGGTTCAAGCAGTATGGGGGTGAACATAAGGGGCAATACAAATAGGATTGCTTCTGTAAATGTAAGAAATATAATTTCACCATTTTATATTCTTTTTTTATTGAAAATTCTGATTTTGGCTTTTATTTTTAAGGTGAATCAAACATCAACAATTAGTACTCCACTTATTGTAAGGGGAGGAGTGAATTACATTACAATGACCAATTTGAGACATGCAATGGGAGGTGGATATGGAGGTGAAACTTCAACAAATGTAAAAGGAAATGATAATCGAAGTGGCAAAGACAAGATATAACCACTGAAGGGAATGAGACATGAAATTGGAGGTGGATCTGGAGGACATGAAGACTGAATTTGTGTTAAACTTTGTTGTTGTTAAACAATTTGATGTTATCAAACTCTGTATGGATTTGGAATTTGGTATTTGGTATTTGGTATTTGGTATTTGGTAGTTGGTAGTTGGTAGTTATCAAACTCTGTATGGATTTGAGTAGGAATTTGGTACTTGTGGATTTGACTTATCAAACCATGTTCTTGTATGGATTTGTGTTATCTTAATGAAATTGGTTATATTATGTTATGTCCAGTTATACATGTTATGTTTGGTACTTGTGGATTTAACTTTGGCTTTTATTTTACAGCTAATTTACAGTACTTCAATACTCTAGTATTTGGTTATGTATGTCCAATTTTGTTGTATGGATTTCGTACTTAGAATTTCAATACAAAATTAGACTTTACTAATGTCAACACTTTTGTTTTGATTGTGTCAATGTTGGTTCATAATTTCCAGTAATGTCAACACAAATTAGCTAGTTATATTGGTTCATAATGTTGTCAGTTGTTATGTTGGTTACAAAATTTTCCAAACTCTTCAAACTTGTCAAATAGAATTGCCAATACAACTTCCATTGCAATCAATAGATTAACAAAAAACATATTGTATTTAGAAGATTGCAAAGCTTTTACATATTTATAATTACAAATCAAACATCATGGTCATACAAAAACCAATTATAATTGTCATTACAATAAACACACATCTGGGTTTTATTTTCAACTGAATGACTTCAGTCTTCATGGCCTCAACCATGGTATTTGTCATCATCAACTCAGCTTTCATTTCTTCCCCTTTCATCTTCAATCTCTCTACTTCAGCTTCAAATCTGCTCAACTTGGCTAACAATCTCTGAATAATTTGTTTGGATCTTATGTTACATTCATCATCCAACCATTAAAAAATCCACAATATTCATGTTGTTGTAATTTAAAAAAAAAAAAAAACAAAGTCAGGTATATCTACCATATCAAACAAAACAGGAGGCAAATGCAATAAAAATTAAAATTATCTCATATTTTGGGCATGTCCAATATCTTCTTCCTGGATTATTTATAGTCCAAGAAGTCTTCAATCCAATCTTTATTCAACATTTACAGTACATGTCTTCCATATTACTTGAGCTCCAACTATCATTTGAAGAGGTTGGTGCGGAGTTGTTCATTTTCAAAATCAAAAGCTTAAGAAAACAGATGAAGGTAGGTGGGGGCAGAATGAACTCGAATTGAGAAAAGGGAAGAATGAGCTCGAGAAAATGAAATCAAACTTTGGAGGGAATTACATATTAAGGGAAACTGAGGAAAAAATTGGGGAAGACAAATTGAGAAAAGGGAATGCAATGGGAGACAAAATGAAGTAAGAATTTGGAGGAGGGAATTACTTGTTAAAGGCTAAGATTTGAAGAAATTGGACACCCATAAATATTAGGCTGGAATGAAGAGAAATTGGGGAAGAAATGAAGAGGGCTGAAATGGCGGGAGAAATTGGGGAAGAAATGAGGGCTAGAGTCAGTTTCTCTCACTTTTCTACCAAGACCAAGTGACGTAGCCGGTTTCCCAGCCTTTCTAACCTAGAACAGCAGGTCTTCCGTTTGGGTTTAACAGATTGGTAATGAAAAGTATGAACATTGATGAAATTGGCAATCGTTTAGGATGATATTTGATACTTTGTGTACAATGAATACCAAAAGTGAAAAGGAGGTAAACTTAGGGTACCAAAAGTGATATTAACCATTTTTCTTGTTCTTTGAGTTTTGATTTTTGGAGATGACGTGATTGCCCCCGTTCAGTTGTTTTGTTTACGATTAAGTCCTCTAGGTAAGACCTTAGATTTCACGTTGGGTAAATAGGTGATTGTTAGAGTTGCCCGGCTAGGGGCGTAAGTCGGAACCGCTCGAACCATCAAGTCGAATCAAAAACCAAACCAAGTCGGGTTGGTTGAGTTTTTGTTCAAAATGGTTCAGTTTTGGTTTCAAAAATTGAAAAATCAGATCAATTTAATTTGTAATTTTTGAGATCAAACCAAACTAAACGGAACCAAATCTAGGCTTGTTGGAGGATTTTTTTTTCTTCATTAATTGTATTTATTTGGAATTCAGAATTTGTAAGAGAACTTTGACAATGTGAGGATAAAAATTAACATTTGTGTTTTATTTAAGATATTTTACTTTTAAAATGTTAATTTTTTTAAATGTTTGTTGTTAATTAGCAATTAATATCTTAATTTTTCTCATTTTTAATGTTGGTTAACATAACTATTAAAAAATTATTTGAACAACAAAATCGAACCAAATCAAGTGGTTCGATTTAGTTTGAATAATTTGGAACAGATGGGGGTGGTTCAGTTATTGGTTTTTGCCAAAATCGAACCACTTACACCCCTGTTGGCTATGGCTGCAATTCATACATTTTTTCTTCCTCAATACTCTCATCATTCTTAAAAGAGTATTTTGTTTGCGAAAAGATTATTAACTATGTTATAGAAGAGAAACTGATCGTAATAACCTTGAATCTATTATTAGATATTTTGATTTAAATGAAGGCCTTGTTTTGAACATGATTTCGGTTGTAAGGAGATTGTTGCCTTCACTATGTTGCATTTGAGATGAAAGACAAATTCCCTCCCGTCGTTTGATCTTTTATTTTTGTATTTTCTCACATTGATTGACCAAAAATTGTTGAAATGAAACATGATGCCTCACACATCGTGAAACAGAAGAAAAAGAATTACTTATGGTAAAACTTGTAGTATTTAGTTGTATGGTAAAAAATTATTTTTTTTAAACTCCTACCACGTCTACCTGAAGTGAGCATTTAGTAGGAGTTAAAGATTTTAGTGATTTATCCGAAAACAAAAAATAGTTTCTCATGCCTCTCAAGAGTATTTTTTTTCTTTAATCGTAACTTTTCAACTTCTACAATGCATTATTCAAGACCCCAAAGGGTTAGAGAGACGACAAGGAAACTCAGACAACGACTTGCACGTCTTTGGTTTCAACCGTTATACCAATAAAGATCACACTTATCTATAAAAAACTATTCAAAAAGACTTTTTAAAAAAGGAAATAAACTTACGGACTTTACAAAGTACATAAAATGACCAATGACAATAAGACACGCCCATTCCTTGGTTCATTAAATTTGAATTGCGATAAATATTGTCCCAAAAATTAATACAAACGTCTCATTACAATTAACAATTTTTATACATAATAAACTGGGCCAAGTATATAAATGTTATCTTTAAATAAAATATTTGTCCTTGAAGCACTATTCATTATCCAACTAGACCTAAATAAGGGTGGTGTTGTGATTTTATATCACACTGTTCGGAATGAACTCATACAGAAATGGAGCTTTTGAATTAATCAAAGATACAACCCGCTAACAACTAACCTATTAATACAAATAGTCTAATTAATGTAACTCCAAGAGACCTATGAAAAACCTGCACACAATCTGTTAGATTAAACAGTTATAAGAAAAAAGCTACGAAAAGGAACAAAAATAAATGAAACGAAGAGCTTCGCAATCATGCCATAACCCAAGCACGACTCGCCGTCATTGATCACAAAGGTCTAGGCTACAAGCTCTTCGGCTCATATTCCTTTCACCGACCAAAGTCCACCAAAGAGTCCACGGTAAACCCAACAACTATCCACCAAGATTAGAACCACAAAAATGGTCGGACAAATCCTTTCCGACAACACAACGAGGGAGGAACAGAAGAGCGATCTGTCCACGAGAATTCCGAAGCACAGAGACTATCGAGAAGAGGAACTCGGCTCACGCTAAATCACAAATTGAAGGGTGTACCTTCAATCATAGAAATAGGAAAAAGAAGAAAGGGGATGGCGGCTGCTTTTCTCTTGATTTGTGTACACATAGGTTTTCTTTCTGACTTACTTTGGCTGCCAAAGGAAGGGAGTATATATATTAATCCAACTAATCAATCAAGCTTGATTGAAGGGGCAAACAAGAGGAAAGGGAAGACCAATCGTGCAAGTCACCACAAAAGAGGAATGGGCCAACCAAAATATTTGGGCTCTTGGAAGTTGGAATAGTTAAAAGGCAGCCACCAAATTGGGCTTCCAATTTTAACAGGTGGGGCTATGCAAACCCCATATTTTACTCTCTACACCCTATTTTTATACTTCCTTCGTCCCTAAATTATCGTCCTCCTTTTCTTTTTCGTCCGTCCCAAAATAATTGTCCACTTTGAAACTTACCTTTTTAGAACATCACTTTTTCCAATTTACCCTTACTTTTTCACCATACTTTAATTATGGGCCACATACATATGAACTTTAAAGAAAACTACATATTAAACCAATATTAATAATCCAATCAAATAGGTTTTCTTAAACAGTGCGTCAGGTCAACCAGGACAATAAATTAGGGACGGAGGGAATATTAAAGTGTTTATCTTTCAGAAAATAAAGTATAGAGATCAAACTTAAGAGTGTGGAAACCCCACCCCTAAACAAAATGGTTATCCTTTTTCAAGGACAAGACCAACACCTAGCAAAGTTCTTTTAAACAAGCTTTTACAAACAAAGTATAATCATTCCAACCGACTAATTAGTAATTACACCGTTAAAGAAGAAATACTTATTAAAATCAACATATATCCATTTTAATGGGAAAAAAAGAGTACAATTTTAATGCACCGTCTAATGAAATTACTTTTTATACACAAGTGACCTAAAAAATACATTTTTGTATGTAAAAAAAAACTAAAATACATTCATATTGTTCATTATCACATATTTACTACACACTAAATTTTGTGAACACAAATTCTTTTTCTCTCTTACTATAAAAGTCAAGCTTGTTTCTTACAGTTTAATTGATAGACAAAAATAACCCTTCACCAAATAAACTACCCACCATTTAATTAATGACAAAACAAGTAAATTTACCATGACAAAAAGTAATGTTTGAACAAAAATAGCTCTAACTATAATAAATCACTCACTATTAATTAAGGTTGAACAAGTAAATTTGTCATAGGCTAATTAATTCCATGAATAATTAAATACTAATTTGATCCCTTGACTTGTTCCTATTTTAAAGTTAGGTCCTACATTATTGAATTTTATTCATTTCGTCTTGTATTTTGATTTTGTTATCATTTTCCCCCTCCTACCATTATCGTTACAAATATCGTCCAATATATTCTAAAATGACCAAAATACATTTACTCAAGAGACTAAAACTTTATTCGAAACTAAAAAAATACTTGAAACTAAAAAATAATATAGTTTTATTTCTTTATTTCTTATATATATATATATATATATATATATATATATATATATATATATATATATATATATATGTGTGTATATATGTGTGTGTGTGTGTGTGTGTGTGTGTGAAATACATTATTAGATGTATATAGAAAATTGTAAATATATATAACGATAGATTTGTTATTGAGTATCAACCTATTAAACAAATTTGTAGCGTGTTTAGTTATTACCCATGAATAAGCTAAGAGAAACGAGTTAAGAAAATGTGTCATAATGTCAAGAAGATGAAGAAAATGAAGAATCAATTGATGAATCTATGTGTTTTATTAGAAAAGAATGCTAAAATCTAATATTTACTTCTTTAAATTTTCAGACTACTACAACAACTTTTAAAACTATCAATTGTCTCTAACTTATAGATTTTTTTCCCCCTAACTTATAGATATTACGAACAAAACCAATGTTAGTAATCCCAAATAACTGAATTCAAAATATTTTACTTATTTTCATAACTAAGTTCCAAACCTCTAACCTCTTTTGGTATTAATTTGTTTGCTCCTTTTCATCGGACTCGAGGTAGTTACATGTGAGAATTTCTATATTCCCTCCTCTGGCAATCGACTTTCTTTCTTCTACCGCAACTCTCCTTTTATTGAAATAGGTTGTCACCAACCGACATCCTTTTAAGTAGTCTCATCTAAAAATTAGATTTTCTCCTTACTTAGTAATTTGCACAAAAAGTATATTGGAACTAAGAAATGAGAGATATTTAAAGAAAGAAGTTCGACTAAACGAAAGTTAAAGAGATTTTATGTCTCCATTTGAGCAAGACGAGGTGAGTGTGTTTCTTGGTGATGGTGATAACGGTGTTGACGACTGCAAGGATAGTAGTGTTAGGGGTGGTGATGACAGTGATTGTAAGGATGACAGTGGTGGTTTAGATGAAATACAACATTGTGAGATTTCCAAATCATCAAATTTTCAAAGATCCATATGGGTTTTAGTTTCAATTTGAAAAATTAAAAAATTGAATTTGAGTTTGTAAAAAGTGAAATTTAAGGTTATGGTGGTGGTGTGTCCATAAACGATGGCTTTTGCAAATGAGTTACTTTGAAGGTAGGAGTAAGGAATTAGAAAATGAAATCAAATCAAATCAAAAATTAACTTTTGTGCTAATAGTAAAATTTGAGGTGGTAGTGGTGGTAAGTCTATGAATAATGAGGTTGACGAAAGAAAAGTGAAAGATGAAATAATAAATTGAATAGAATCTAAATTTTATTTTTTTTGGAGTAATGCATTTTTTTCGCCTTTGAATTTAAAATGAGACAAATTATAACTATTAAAATAATTATTTATTATTTTAATTAAAATATATTTTAAATATCAAATGGCAAACTAAATTATGAAAATATAATCAAATCTCACTTTGCGTCACAAGTAAAATATGACCAAAATAATCCTAACATGTATGATTTTTCATTATTGTTTTTAATACTCATGAACGAGATATGACAAAATCGGACAAATATAAAAATTATGTATGAAAGTGAGACATCATAGGTTGGGAAAGACATTATTAGATGTATATGAAAAAATGTAACTATAATAATACATTTGTTGGTAAGTATCAAGATATTAGACACTTATGTAGCATGTTTAATAATTACTTGTAAATAATCTAAGAAAATGCGTTAAGACAATGTGATATAATGTCAAAAGATTAAAAAAATGAAGAACTTCGTTGACAAATCTTTGCGTTTTGTTAGAGAAGAACGCTAGAATCTATAGGAGATGCGTTTGAAGAAAGCTGTTCGATTTAATGGAAGTTAAATATATTTTATTTTTCCATTTTAGCAAGGCAAGGTGAATGTATTTATTGGTGGTGGTGATAACGGTGGTGGTAGTTGCAAGGATGCTGGTGGTGGTGGTTAAGGGTAGTGGTGGGGGTAATTGTAACCATAATAGTGGTGGTTTAAGTGTGAAATACGATATTGTTATATTTCCAAATCATCAATTTTTCAAATCTTCATATAGGTTTGGGTTTCAATCATCAAATTTAAAAATTCAAAAAATTGAATTTAGGTTTGTAAATAATGAAATTTAAGGTTCTGGTGGTGGTGGGTCTATAAATGATGAGTTTTGCATATGTGTTAATTTGAACAAAGAGTAAGAAATTAGACAAAGAAATAAAATAAAAATAAAAATAATTTATTTTTGGGTCAATGATGTTATTTTGAGGTGGTAGTGGTGGGTCTATGAGAGATGAGGCTGATAGAAGAAAATGAAGGATAACAAAATAAATTAAATAACTTATAAATTTCATTTTTTGAGAGTAATGCATTTTTTTAACTTTAAATTTAAATATGATACAAATTATAATTACAACATTGCTAGCCTTACAACTAATTTTATAACTTTCCTCACAACTACCAAGTCTTGTAAGGATAGTATTTTCCTTATAATTATACCAAATTACAATCTCTCCTCCCAAAATATCCACTAAATCACATAGTGCACCCCAACCTAAGGTTTGTCCCATAATGATATCTGCCGTTATATTTTTTCATATTTTCCACCCTAGCCGCGACAATGGTTAGAAAAGTCACGTTAAATAACACGTGGTCTTCCACGATGTTAACTCGAGGGAAATATTAGGAATTCGATGTAAACTTTGAGGTGCTTAAAGTTCAAATGTTAAAATGGAGTGGGGTCCACAATTCCATTTTTTCCTACTGAAAGAAAATTTAGAGAAAAGACCAACCATTTTTTCCGATCTTCACTTTGCACAACAAAAATTAACCCATAACCCGATCTTGGTTTTGTCCACTCCCGCCAAATTTTCTCTTAAATTTCTCTCTTAACTCATATGATAGATATGCATTTTTCTATTTCATTGTCAATTTTCTTATCTTGATAATGAAAACAAAGTAAATGAAAGATATGAAAAAAATACTTTTACTCATAGTTACACGTCTCCATCTTCAATTTCATGCATGAAATTTGATCCACGTACCCACCTTCTTTGGTGAAACCCATTAATCACGAAATCAATCAATTTCTCATCCCTCTTCATCCTCTTACATGACTTTATCTTTACTTTATCTCTCTTAATTCTTTAAATAAACCAACATGACCGCTATGGCAGCTTCTATGAGGTCAAAATCATCTAAAGTCATAGCTTCTTCAACATCTTCTCAATTTTGATACTTTTTTAAAACCATATGCATATCGGCCGTATGCCCAATTTTCTCTCGCAAAATTGAAGAGTATTTCAATAAAACCCATAACTATTTCTCTTCATTCAAATATGTCTCTCTCTCTCTCTCTCTTTGATGAACTCATCAATAAGGTTTATGGGTTTTCTGTCAATTACATATTTTTTCAAGGGTTTTTAGTAAGTATACTCTATAGCCTTTGATTTCTACTTTAAGCACAACTTTTGCAGGGGAGAGAATGGGGGAGATTGGAGATGAAACTTGGCTAGAATGGAAGGAAGACGACACTAGACTTATGATAGGCATGATCAAAGTGGGAAGGGTTTGAGTCGGATATAGGAACTAGCGCCCAGAGATGGCGGTGGCTATGGTGGGGCTAACTAGATATTGCGGCTATTACGGTGGACCTGGAGATGAGAAATATTCTCCCATACGAATACCTAATAAGATCCGTCTTTTCGATCAAATCGAGAGAGCGATGGATTACAAAAATCGAGAGGGTGTGAGATTAGAGTTTACTTTTCGTAATAATCTTGAAATTTACACCACAATCCTTCGTTCCTTCCGAACTAGATAATAATAATAATATGTTCCTTGATTTAATGTGGAAAGAATATTTAACTTGACAAAACTAAACCACAAAATTTTTCATTAACTCACTGTTCCCTGATAAAACAAGGAAAAATAAAAAATCATTGTTTCTGCCGCAGACCCCTTTCATATTTATAAATAGACCACTTTCTTTTGTGCTTTCTTTTCATTTAACGTGAATTATTCTAACGTACGTCGCTGGTAAGGAATGGAAAATGGGGGAATGAGTAAAGTCAAATAAATTGATACTCTTTATCAATATTCGACTTATTAATTCGATATTACTCCACTATAAATTCGCAAAAATATAGAATATCTTTACATATTAATTTAATCATTACATATAGATTAATCCTCCATATACAATTCGGGTAAACTATACATCTTTCCTCATTTACCATTAATTCACTAGATTTTTTATAATTATATTATAAATTAGTCTCAAACCACTCAGGATACTTTGGGGAAATTGTAATTCAAATGGAATCTAAAATGCCTATAATTATCAAGAAACACACTGAAATTTTTATAATCACTCGAATTATTAAAATAATTATTTTTATTTTTATTTAAAAACATACTCTAAATATTAAATAGCTAATTAAATATTGAATTTATAGTCAATTCTCATTTTGTGCGCCAAGCAAAATGACCAAAATAATCTTCATGTGACATGCACATACCATTTTTCGTTACTATTTTTATATAACGTCTATAGACAGGAGGGGACAAAGTCGGACAAATAACTAAATAAATTATGAAAGCGAGACACTTCGTGGGTTGAAGTGCAATGTGAGATTTGATGTGTAATTTTGGGAGCTAATCATATTTTGGCGGTTTGGTCCCATCGAAATTAGTCCAAAATACAAATTTCCCCATAAAGTATCCACCAAATCCATTTTGGCCCACAATGTAATTTTTTAGCATTTCCATATTTCATGTCAAATTTAGTGATGAGATGTCATGTCTGGTAATCGTAATGATAAACATGGTGTATCGAATAATGTTTAAAATCAAGAATTTGTTCAAATCAAACCATAAACAATATCAACGGTGTCGATGAGAAATTTGTTGGAGTTGAAGCTATGGACGATGAAAACAGATTGAACTATGGTTTATCTCATCATTATCGTATACGTATGTGATAGATTCAAATATGAGATTTGAAATTCTTGGTGTATGCTTGTATATTATGTTGTACGAAAGAGAAAAATGTAAATTCTTGGTGTATGCTTGTGTGTTATGTTGTACGTCTTTAATTTTTTGGTGAGTTCTTATTCGTGACGGCCTTGACACCTAAGTGTGATTATCTGATCTTGAGTTCAATATCACTGATATGATTTCGCTCTATTTTTATTTATTTTTCTATATAATAATTTGAATAAAACGTTAATATACTTTTGAATTTTATCTTACTTAAAATTTACATATGAAATCATTGCCGAAGAAGATGCAGAAAAAAGCGTTGCCGGAGAAGAAGAAAAGAAAGTTTTTCTTTGGATAATAAAAGCAGAGATAGCATTGCAAAAAATGACAAAAAGTTTCTCTGTTTGAGAGAATTTCCTATTTTTAGTATAAATATATATATTTTGGGATTGAAAGTTTGATTTCTCTAACATAATATATTATTTTCTATAGGGAGTCATAAATTTCAGAAACGACATAAACAAAGTCTCCAACAACAATGTGTCTATCTAAGATAGTAAGTTTGAATTATTTTTAATTCACACACTCATAAAAATAAATGAATTCGTGTTTGGTAATAAAAAAATGAAACTAACCAACAAAAAAACAAATTTGTAGGGTAAGTTAATATACAATGACTAAAAGTATACATTATAAATGACCGAAAAACAAAGTATCAAAAAAGCTAAAAATACAACAGCATAATTTATAAGTTTCAAAAATTGTAATGATTAAAATACAAAAAAATCCAATAATTAATAATAAACATAAAAAATGAACAAAACTAGCAAATCATTTTTTAAAAATCATTAACATCACGTGCAACGCACGTGAACCTTACTAGTGACATTAAAATGACTAATGTTTTATTTAAATTCACGTGATGCTCCAGTACCATCCGATATTTTCTCGTTTTCACCCATGGCAGATCAACGTCACTTCGTTTGATGCACAATTTAACCATACATTCATTTGTGGTAATGAAACTGTCGTGAGTGTCATCCTATGCCCAACCGCTTAAATACAAAAGTGGGGCTTGAAATATGATTATTCAGAGAAGCAATTTTTTGGCTCAACCATGAAAAGGAACATGAAATTTTCTGACAAAAAAGTTGTATTAATATTCACCGTGTCCCATGAGCAAGGATTCATACAACATTTCAAGCTGAATGATCTCAAGGCTCGCTGTTGGGAAGCCTGCTCAGAACAGAGTGCTCCGGTTTGTGATCACACTCGTAATCGATATGAACAAATGCGCGTTCAACCTCGGGAAGTTTCTCAATGTTTATCTGTAGTGTCTCTCCTATGGCATGTGCTTCTTTCAATGGCAAATCTTCTGGGAGCTCGATGTCAACCTATTTTTGACAAATATAAAAACTAAAATATTTCACTCTGCAAAATTATGAGTTCAAGGAAGCAAGTTGATTGCAAGTATCATAAAACTGATGGCAAATAAAATTAACCAATAACCACCACTATTCTGTGTTCAGACCGGAAAACAAACAACATTCCTTTTTCATAACAAACATATAACTACCAAGAAAAAAGAGAGCACAAAAACAAGGGAGAATGACTAACCTCTACAAAATACAGAACGCCAAAAGTGTAAGCACGGACTGTGTCAACACGCTTGACTCGCGGGTGCCTAGTGACGAGATACGTCAACTTTTGCAGTACTTCAGGAGGTGCTGATTTTCCCACTAGTGATACTGCATTAAGATATCTCTTAAACTGGGGTGGCACATATGGAAAATGTGGGGCAATTGACTGAATGATAATGCTTCAAATATGATCAAGATTCAACACCTCAATTGAAGGTTGTTTGCCCTTTTCTAGAACTGTGGTATAACAGCCATAATTAGGCCTATAAACCAAAGGAAGGAGCTGCATTTCAAGTAAGATATCATTTCTAACTCAAAAGTACGCACGGATATCTTAACCAAGCTCTGCATCATATTTTTCTCTAAAGAACTAATCAAACCATATTTATGTTATTGGAGTAATAATAAATTGAAATTAGCAGACATTAAACAAGCAAGAACAACAGCCTTTTAGATAAATTTAAGTATTTAAGGTACAAGGGGTGCAACAGCAATGAGATGGAACTTTTGTAAATCTGATTTTAAGGAACTATGATATATGATAATGCTTGAAAAGCTTGAAAATGCATAAACCAGTTCAACAGCTCGACAGAAAGAAAAGCCTTATACTGGCCATAACCAATGCATCATTATTAGTCATGGTCATAAGATGATATTTGAGTATGGTACAGTGTCAAGTAAAAATCAGTGGATGCTGAAAAAGCGTTTGTTCAAAATATAAGGCTCAGTCCATCTTATAGATCTTTCATGTGGAAGTTACTAATGCAAAAACAATTGAGATAAGGCTGAAGCACCCACCTGCATTTTCAAGGACAGTTCCAGACCAATTTGTGATGGTATAGATGGCAAGCACAATGGCACCAGCAGGATCGAACCACCAGTAGAACTTATCTCCAAGAACAGCGGCAACTAATCCTACTATATTTGTAACTACATCGAAATAGTGATCCTGTTCATAGAGTTCCCACATTTTTGACCATTAGCCTTGAGAGAAAAAGACAAAAAAGAAAGAAAAAAAGATCAAGATCAGATTGACTTGAGTACCTTTGCATAGGCCCGAACGATTTCATTTCTAGAGCTTTTGCAGTAAAGCCATAAGCCAAATTTCACAACAGTTGCAGTTATCATGATTGCGTACAACCATATCAATTGATCGAAGGTCAGCTTTTCAGGAACTTCATCTTTAATTAGTTCTTCTACTGCTTGGATCAGTACCTGAAACCCTAAAATAAAACTGCACATGTAAGATTTGTTAATTCTAAGAAAACTTTTCCATACGGCTAGTGAGAGAGACATTTTAGACTTTTTTTTAGAATGTTCAAATGTTTTACATCATATCTTTCATCGAAAAGTTTGCTGTGGATCCAGGATTTTGAAACCACATGGGCTTAGTATTTAAAAAATATAGTAAACAGTAATAACCCTAAAAAATTAATTTTTTTAAACATCATAAAAATCATCTTTTTTAGAGAACCAATATTCAAATTGTTTTTTGAAGAAAATAAACTAAATCAAAAGAGAAAATATTTTGTAATACAATCTACATCAAACAAAAAAAAACTACATCTTGAAATATTTGAAAGATAACGACTAAACAAATCAATATCTACATTTTGAGACAAAAACTTGTACATAATAACAAGATCTAAAAATAGTTATTACGAACTTAGCATGCACATAGATCACATTTTATCATACAATCAAAGCCTAGAAATTTAATTATTTAAAGAGTTAAACCACAAGAGATAGAAAATATATTACTCCAAGAAATTTGTGGAAACGGGTGAAGTAAATGGCTTATTTGGATCAATTTCAGTGATGTAAAGCTCCAGCACAACATTATAGAGAGAGAGAGAGCATGAGTGTGAGTTTTGTGTAGTAGGATGGCAGGTGATTTTAGGATTTATAAAAAAAAAAAAAATTGTGTTGAGAAGTTTGGAGTGGGCTGGAGCCCTACCCACCCCACACCTAGATCCGCCCCTGGTGCTAATATGATAAAATAAAATAAAAAAAATCAATGTGCATTATAGTGGAGGAAACATATATAACATAAAGTTTCTGATGACACCTTATTATCCACCATTCTGCCAATCAGTATTCAGTAGCAGAGAAAGACAGTTACAATAGAAAATGTTATTATTACACTAGCTATACAGGAGTGATGTAAGATCAGGATTTAAATGTCAAGTCCAAAATAAAAAACATTAGACTGTTTTGCCAATTGCATTCTTCACCATAACAACACCCCCCCCCCTGACACCCCACGACAATGTTGCTTCACCTCAATCTTACTGTATGAATGAAGAGATTTATGTCAATTGCACTATACCAAAAATATTGTTATTATCTCAAATAGTAGACGGTCACTTCCAGATCACCGATCCTCCTGCATAGTACCCTTTTTAGGGTTCCTATCAAGTGTCTCCTAGTGTATCTAGTAACTGGAAAAAGGCTAGCTTATGAAGAACAGTAAGTAGGTATCAAATGACAAAGACACAGATTCCTACAGCAATAAATAAGAATCAAATAAATGACGAGATCTATTTCAAAGGTTAGTGCTAGCACAACGACATACCGAGAGTAGCCATTATAGCAGCAAAGACAATGATCCCAACTGGTTGCACCCTCAATTTACCAATAGGATATTTATAAATGTTGACATTTTTCATTGACAGATGAGTGAACCAAAGAATGGCACCAGCCAACAGATCAAGTAAGGAATCCAGTGTTGATGCAGCAATAGCTATTGATCCAGTCTTTATTGTCGCATAAATCTGCAGAATGCGACGCATATGTTACAACTGGTCAATACATTGAAAAATTATCTTTGCCAACTTGCAAAACTAAAAAGAAGAATGCGAGTAGACGAATATATTATTAAGATATTACATTAAATTTCCAAAGACCACTCTCCGCACCTATTCCATGAAAACAAGGTCACACTACAGCATTAAATACAGTAGACAAATATATTATCTTTTCCTAACTGAATGTCAACTTTAGGTTTTCAGTTTGTGCTTATATCTGAGTCAATCTGACTAATTGATTCACACAAGTTCGAATAACCATACCAAAGAATTGACTTTCTTAATGACCACATTTTTTACCAAAAAAGGACATTCATTTAGGATGGAAGTAGTACAGTCTAGCTCTCTTGCATTGCAATGTGTACTAGTTTCTTGAAGTCAGTCCAGATTCTGTGATTTAACTTTAGGTAGGAAACGAAAGATCACCTTAAATGCCAGTAGTAAGATATTTGCATAATTAGAGACTCTCATTGCTATTTCTTGTTGGGCTTGTTCTTCAACATCTTCTTCTTCCATTCCGTCGGAAGCCACCAAAGTATCCACTTCATCAAATGATTTGAGGGTTGCAAACTGCCTCTCATAATATTCCTTTTCTCCTAAAAATAGAAAGTGTTTAAACCATAAGAAAAAGGGACAAATGAAAAAACGAGGGGAAAAAAAGAATGAGGACATGAGAGACAGAAAAGAAAGGCAAAGGAACATGCTCTTCTAAGTCCTCTAGGCATGCCATTGTTTCTGTGTGCTGAGTTCTCAATGAACACAGTCCTCAGACATTCAATTAATTCTCACTACACCAAAAAACAAAAAAAAAAAGGCTATTCTCACCTATTAAGGACTAAACTAATGACAGAAAAAAATAGACATGAATAATTCAAGCAATACTAATGAAAACTGAAATGTAAAAAAAAAAAAAAAGATTTGATAAAAAATATAAACAAAAATGATTACACTAGTTCAATTCGACAATAGAGACAAAATAATCAGAAGAAAAAAATACAAGTACCTGTTCATGTAATTTCTCATTACCGGAACTCTTGGACCACTTAGAACAAGGGTGCTTGAGAGATTCTTTGGGATTTTTCTAAACAACAAAGATTCTTAGCCAATGCTTGATAAGCAAAAAGGGGATTGGGGATCTTCTTGGCTCCCATGCTTAACAAATTTTTTAAAGGCAAAACGACACTGTTTCTTAAAAAAAAAACATCAATACACAGCTGTTTTGGTAAAATAAAAAAAAAAAAAAAATTGATGCCTACTGTCACTTGCCTTTCCACATGTCATCATGTTAGTGGACCAAAATTTCTTTTTCTCCATTGCTTTCTTAATCAATTTTCAGCCATTAAAAAAAAAATCCTGAATTAAAGTATGCATTTTTACCTATAAATAGACTTGGTTTGTTTCATTTGGATATCAGAAAAAATTTCTATGATTTTTTCAAGTTTCTAACCATTTGGATATAAAAATATTAAATTAATGAAGATAAATATAGTGGAGTATGTAAAAGTGTTGGAATTTGTGCATTGTTGGAAGGATATTTTTGTTGGGAAGCTTAATAATATTTTTGTAATAAAATTCAAAATACCCGGAGCATTGTTAGAATTCAGTCATTCACAACAATACTATGCAAATTAAAAAATATAAAACAAAAATTGTACAATAATATTAATTGCCATAACATTATAAATTGTCAACGAATAATGGCAAAACTTGATTAAGATGATTTTACGGATATTTTTTGTAAAACGAATACCACGTGTTGGTGGGTTAAACAGTGAGAGTTTGGGACTCGTCTTGCTTATTTTACATGAGACCTGCCTATGATAATTAAGAAAGTACATTTTCGAAAACCTTCAAATGCTCCGTAATTCATTATTTTAATAACCAGCTACAGGATACAAGCGTAATCATTTTATTGTGTGTACTTTTTCATTAGCAAAGTTTGTTTGAGTTTCATGAAGTTACTCAAACAACTTGTATCTCGTATTTTGATTATTTAGCAGATTACAATTTCAAAAGATTTACCAAACAACTAATAGTAAAATGTTTATGATTTTGGAAAATTATTTTCCGTGAAAGCCTAAAGTACAAATTTCATGAACTCAGGGCGGACTGAACATACAATATTCTAAAACAGAGTTCCTAAATTGAACAAATTAACTCTATTAAGAGAGAGAAAGAAAGAAAACCTCGTGTTAATGAAGTAGATTTAGAGAGATGAGGGAAAGAAAACGACTCGGGATCAGCACTTGAATGGACCTTCTCCGGTAACCTCGCCAGAAACTCGTTCCTTAGCGAGTTCACCGAGTAACGACGACTGAGTCTGCGATGTCGCCCGCTACTGCTACTGCTACTGCTGCCACTCAGCCTCCGCCGGTCGTCGTTTGGCGCCACCGCCAACAACCGCTCTTTCTCATCTTCCACCTCTCCCGTCATCCTATCCCGACCCCACAATCGAATATCTCTCTATTTAGTGCTAGTTGACCTTGAAAATCTGAATACCGCAAATGATATTAAGAGCTAGTTTTAGACGTTTTAGCCTTCGAGTAGTTATATGATTAAGATAGCGATAATTTGGAAAGTTGGTGTTATTATTTTAAAAAAATTATATTTGATTTAATAGTGTAAAAATTTAAATAAATTTGATCAAAGGCTATAATAATATGATATCATATCTTTATCGAAGATTATAATCACTATAGAGTGTATTTATATAAGGGTCAAAGGCTCTATTTGGATCATATTATTTTGAGATATTTGATTTTAAAATCTTATTTTTAAAAGATTATATTATGTTTATCATTTTTATAATATTTAAACATTATTTTTCATATTTGATATTTTTTTATAGGTAAAAATCAATTATTTTATTTTATGATATTTCACTTAAAAAACAATTTTAAAAACTTAAAATATATAAATATAATTTTAATAGTAACGTACTACTAAAAAAGTATTTTATTAAAAAGTTTGACTTTCAAACGAGTATATTTTGCACATAACGGAAGGACTATTAACTTATTTAGTAATTATGCTCAAACATTTTAGTAATTATGAGCAACTCTAGTAGTAATTATATATTTTTCTTAATAATTACTTTTTAAATATAAACTTTTGATGAAACGGAGAAAGTAAATATTTCTTATTCTAACTCCTATGTTCCTAAATAATTGTTCGGTTTTGATCGGATAGATGGATTAAGAAAATCTAATTTATTAAATTATAAATATTAGTAAAATATGAAATTTCATTTAAAACCCCTTAATATATGACCCACATTTAAAATAGAAAGAAAATTTTATGAGAAATTAGTAAAATGACTTTCCTTAAAAGAGTAAAATTACAATTATTATCCCAGAAGTTTAAATTTATTTTGTTTACCTCCTTATAATGTTTTGATACTTGCATTATTATTATTTTTGCTTGTTAAAGCTTCTGATTTAACTTCCTCGCTGCAATTTTACATGTGTCTCCTTATCTTTAAATAAATGTCTACTTTTGCTATATATTCCCCTTTGACTTGTTCTTTAAAATAGTACTTCCCCATCCCCAAATAAGTGTCCCTTGTTATTAATGATTAATACGAATTATACGCAATTCAATTAAAGAGCTTTAATTCAATTAGTATTGTTTATTTCTTTTGATAAAAAGATCGAGTGTTCAAACATCGATCAAGTCTTACTGAAGGAACGATTGTTATAACTATGGTCGTGATCATCTTTGTTGTCTTCCAGATAACCTCCTCAACAATGGGTTTAGTATTTTGATGTTTCAATTAACTATTGATCATAAGTGATTAATATATCTATGCATGTAATAATAGATTAGTCATTTTATTTTATTTTATTTAGAAAGTCTTACTTTGAGAGCTTAACCATTATAAAGAGCACATTACATGCCATTTTTATGAAAATGATCCTTTTTTTAGTCTTTCTAAATATATAATTCATCCAAATGAAATCTTCATTCTAAGATTTGCCTTAATAAAGTACTAGTTTTATTTCCGTTGAAAAAGATCAAAAAGGAATTTAACTTTATTATTTTTAAATTTTAAATGATGCAAGCAAAAGAAAATGAATGGAATCTTATTGATAAAATGACATATTAATTACTCCCTCCGTTTTCAAATAATTGCTTAATTTTTTTTTATTCATTTTAAAATAATTATCTTTTTTAGACTTTTTTATTTTAGAAAAATATGTTTACCACTTTACCCTTATTTTTTATATTCATTTTAATTATCACCACATATACAAAATCATTAAAAGAGACCAAACATTATATTAATATTTATAATGCAATTAATTATTATTTTTTAAATGGTATGACATGTTAAAGAAAACAATAATTTAGAAACAAATGAGTATTTTCTATAATTATTATTCTTTGAAGTACAAAAGTCAAATTATTTGTTGAGAAGCTGTAGTCCTTGAGTGCCGACACCGAGTACAATACAAACTTTTCATTTCCTTTCTCTAATGATTTGTGGCCCCAAATGTGCAAGCTTTACGCTTTGTTTGTTCCTAGAAAAATATGATCTAAAGTGCTAAATGCAACGCCACATCAAAATTATAATTACTAAAATGACCTGGACTATATTCAAACGAAAACAAATTACTCGATGAAATATCTCTGGCAAAACACTCTCTCATACCATATATATATATATATATATATATACTATTTTGCCACTTTATTTATTGCAGATTAGATTTTTATCTTATTAGTTAGTTTTCATTTCAAATATCAATATTTAATTTACAAAACTATCAATAAAAAACAATTATTTTTAAAAAGGGGTGAAAATGTAAATAATACAATTTGGGGGTTAAAGATCTTCTGGTCATCTTCATCTTCTTTTCTCTCAACAATCTCTCCACACAGCTCAATATTTCTCACATCTCTCTTCAACATCTCCACCATTCAACCTCCGAACAAACTTGAAGTGAAAAATTTCGAGCGGTCACAAATTATAATTATTACATAAAAAATTTAAAAATAATTTAAAATGGGGTCATTTTGTAGTGAAATTATTTTCAAAAAAATTACCTCATGGGGCACTTGCCCCGTTCTACGCCATCTCCGTATCGCTAACCTCAATAAATTGGTTATTGACTCTCGATCCATCCATGCCCATAACTATTCTAAGAAATCCCACCCATAACCTCCTTAATCTTACTCGAACTACCATCAAATAATTTAACTACTTTAACATAGGCTAGAAAAAATAAAGGTTATGTGACGTTTAAGCCATTGACTGGTGATTATTTTTGTTCAATCAAATATTTTTATTTTGCTAACGCGTTTACATATATAAAATTTGTTTTAAACTTTTGTTCAGAAATTATTTGTCCGCATTAAATTGGTTGATTCGGAAGATTTATGTAGCGTGTTCCATAATTTTTTTTCATCTTACTAGGTGGAGGGACCTCTTATATTTTTTTTCTTAACTCGGTTTTAGTTACTATTTTTAAAACATAATTAAAAGGAGTGAGATGGTGGTGGTGAGAGATAAGAAGAAGATGGGAGAGGAGAGAGAAGCGAGAGAGATAGTGAAGTATGAAAAGTTAATAATTAAAAGTGAAATTTTGAAGAGATGTGTGTGTGATGACTTGAGAATTTATCAATAAATGAAGCAGATCTCGAAATGAACTAAAAAATATTATTACATTCTTAAAAATTGACTTTCAAAATTGATTATGAAATGACAAAAATTAAATTGATTAAGTTAATTACGATATTAAACAAAAAATATTTCAAATTACAAAACTTACGATATTTTTAAAAATATTTAATTTGTACAAAATTACGGGTCAAAAAAATTAAATTGATTAAGTTAATTACGATAACAATTAGAAATACAAATACAAATTTTCGCAACCATAAACTCTCTAATATCTCAATATAACTAATAAATGTAAAATATATATATATATAATATCTCAATAATATAGTAAAATATGATGATATATTGAGATTGTGTTAAACGTTATGAGAAACTATATTTCATATATATCAATATTACAAAATGAATATAATTTTTCGTTTAAAAATTTCACACATAAGTATACTAAATTTAAACACTACCAATTATTATAGATATATAAAAATTCCTTATAAAATTCATTTATTATAAAAATAAATTGATTCAAGTAATTACAATAAGACCGTAAATTACAGTAAAAGATTGAGTTAGACAGAAGTTAAAAATAACTAGTACTCTTGCTCGTGTTGATAGCACGACGTTAGTTTGTGAATTTATCAATAAATGAAACAGATAATGTGAAAATGAATTAATATTTACTTATAATTTGTCTAAGTTAATTATGATAACAATTAAAAAGAAAAAAAAACAAATATTTCAAATTACAAAACTTACGAATTTTTTTTAAAATTTATTTGTATACGAAATTGTGGGCCGGAAAAAAATTAAATTGATTAAATTAATTACGATAACAATTAAAAAGAAAAAAATTAAAATAGAAATATTCAAAACTTAGACATACATTAAATTGGGATTCAGTTTTAAAAAATAAATTGATTAAGTTAATTATGATAACAATTAAAAAGAAGAAAGACAAATATTTCAAATTACAAAACTTACGAATTTTTTTGCATAAAATTGATTAATTAATTAAAATATCGAAAATAAAAGGGACGTGAGTTTAGTGGAGGAAGGATTAGCGGTCACCAACCGTGAATAGTAGAGGGAGTTGGAGAGAGAGAGAGGATAGTTGCTCAACCGCCGTTCACACATGTGAACTTAGGGAGTGATAATGACCGTAGGATCTCAGTAAATGAATTAATCTCAGCCCCTGAATAGCTTTAGTCAATTGCACTTGTGCGACTATAAGAGTTGTATTTCGCTTCCTAGTCGAGTTAGCAAAATCTTTCTAGCACCATTATCTTAGCCTAGAAGGAAGACTGATATGAAATTCCTCTCTATTCTCTCTCCAAGAGCTATAAGAGAGAGCTCATTTCGAGAGAGAGAACTTAAATTTAATTACTTCCGTTGGCTAAATTGAGTCGTAGGTAAAAGATCTTTCACATCTCTTTTTCCTTCCTAACCTAAGTTTTCTTTATCCAAGATCGTATCGCATATAGCAACAATTCGCATGCTTATGTGAGGGTATGAGAGAATTACGTTGCTAAATTGATTAAAGATAGAAAGAAATTTAATTTAATTACGTTGATAAATTGAATTAAGTAAAAGATAGCTACCAACCGTCCTTCGCATATGTGAGGGTATGAGAGAATTACTTTTAAAAAATATCTTTTTATCAAGTCAATTGTACACATATAAACTGAGTTGTATTGTATTATATATATATATAAGTTGGGTAGTCTATATAAGGAAAATTCCCAAAACTTTTGTTTCCCAAAATAGAAACTCTTATTAATAAGAAACAATTAATGAATTCTTTAATTAAATAATTTAAAAACTCCTGAGAACTTCCACCATCAATTATCTCAATTTGCATAGTTTTTCAATTCTTAGTTGTGTCAAATGGAAATGAATCAACATATTGTAAATAATGATTAATGAAAATGGATTAGTTCACAACATGAACCTACCAAATATTGAAATATTATACTAAAAAAAAATCAAGTAAATCAAGAAATACCCAAAATTTGAGATGTGAAAAAACCATTAACAAATTCGAAATAGTATGTATGAAATAAAAATCACCAGAAAAATTTATCTTTCGAGAATACTAAATAATTAAACCAGTTCGAGATTTATCTAAAAGTAAATAACAAAAATCGATGTATAAAAAAATTAGCAAATTCACATTAGATCTGAATGTCAAAAATGTTTTTTATACGAAATAATTAAACAAAATGTTTTAATGTGATTTCATTAGATCCGAATGAGAAATCACCAAAAAAATATAATTAATATTTTTTCCTTAGAATAAAGTTGGATATTAGAGAAAGAGAGATGAATCGAGCGAGATATGGAGCGATAGCTTACTGTACCGTGGACGGTGAGTGTAAGAAAGATCGCCGGTAAGAATAAAAGATATTTCCCGAGAGAGATGAAGAATAAAGGAGATTGTCAGTTGGGGTTTCCTATTTTCCTCTCCTTTCTTTATATATTTTTTTTGTGTAGTTAACGGGGAATTATTGAGATACCACGATAACGTTTCGATTTTTTTTCTTAATGTTATTATTTTTCGATGTAATTCTTTATAATTAGTTTCTCTTCTTTTGTAGTATATTCTTTAAATTGTTTATTACTTTTCATATAATGCAATTACTATATGACCATATATTCACCATATCTTAATTTATAACAATGTTAGGTTTACAACTATTTCTTAAATTATTGCTACAATTAAGATTTAGTGAAAGACAAAGTTGTCTTTATTTTCTAAAAAATTGACTTTATTTTCTCAGATCTTAAATTTACAAGTCTCTAATTTTTTAATCAAAACAAAACCGTTTTTTTTTTAAATCAAAACTAGTTGCCTCCAACATTTTTTTTTAATTTTGTTTTTCTTCTTTGTTTAGTTTGAGTATAAGTTAATTGAAAAAATTGTATGACCGTAACGCACTTGTGTAAAACTAGTTGAATGAAACATTTTCCTAGTTTCTTAACTTTTCCAAGCTTTTATTACATTACGCATTTGAACCAGATTGAGTTTTGTGCAATAAGGGTGTAAGTAATTTGATTCGATTCGATTTTGGCTAAAACCGCAAACATAACCACCTATATCGATTCTAAAATTTCTCAAACCTAACCGAACGAACCACTTGATTCGATTCGATTTGGTTCGATTTTATGGTTTCAAAAAAAATTTAACTAATCAACTTGGAAGTTGGCAGAAACTAATAGCAGCACCCCAATAAATTATCAAATATATTAGAAACTTTTAAGAAAATTAATTAACTTCAATGAACAAAGAACAACATCAATAAACAAAACAAATAGGCTAGAATGTTTAGTGTTTTTTCAACTTTGATTGGTAATTAGATTTATGGTTCTTTTCGTGTATTGACTATTGATGCAGGACATCCCAGTCCAGCTTGATAATTTCAAGAGTTATCCAATTATTTAGTTGTTTATTTCTTTTAGTTTTCTCTTAGTCTTAGGATATGTTTTACATTTCCTTTTCCTTGTCTTATTAGTGTTTTCTAGTCAGGTTATGTAAGGCTATTTATAGCCAAGTTCTTCTTGTTGGTCGATTAACTTTTACTGCAATACTAAAGCTTCAATTATCCTTTCAAAACCTTCTCATCTTATTCTCCCTATCTCACCTCTACAAATTATGTTTCACTTTCTTCTTAGTTGTGTTCGGTACGACATTAGCTATTGAGTAATTTGAACTCATGAGTTGTATCAAATATCAATATGAAGGTATGAAGGACATTGGAAAATTGGCAAGAGTACATGACTATGTGGTATGCGACTGTCAAACACAAAGGAAGAATTAAAAATATAAAAAAGTAAATCAGTAAAAATATTTAGGAGGGTTGTTCGGTTCGATTCGATTTGACATAAGAAATCGCAAACCGAACCACTAGATTTTTTATTTTTCCAAACCGAATCGAACCACTATAACTTCAAAACCAAACCAAACCGCTCGATTCGATTCAATTTTATCGATTCGGTGGTTCGAATTTACACCCCTAATGTGCAATGCTCCCACATCCTAGGCCTTCTTTGCTAAGGGCTACCCATCACACTCGGCCTTCTTTGCCTGGGGCCGGCCATCTAACTCATATTGCTAGGAAAATATGATCAATGTAAACAACTTTATGGTCAACTTGGAAAATGAATCATATACCAAGGAAAACGATCTAGGAAGGTACCTCTCCCTAAGTCATTTTTCAAAATGAAGTTACAAAACTCTCTTACTCTACATAGTGTTTGAAATATTATACTCCAACTCAATTGCAAATCTACACTCGAAACATCAAGGGATGGTGTAGTTGAAAATGATAGATCGCGGAAGATGGATCCAAGAGCAGGAACAGTGAAATCTTTCTATTCATCTTTATGTGAGAGTGGCAACAACAATTTCCCTTGGAAGGTTATATGGAAAACAAAGGCTCCCGAGAGAGTAATGGTTTTTACGTGGTAGGCAGCAAAGGAAGCAATCTTAACGGGTGATAATTTGAGAGCTCGGAATAGAATATACGTCAACATGTGCTTCATGTGTAAAGGGACGAGGAGACAGTTAATCATTTGTTATTGCACTGTGATGTAGCAAGGGAGCTTTGGAGCTACTTCTCTCTTTTGGTTGGTGTTGCATGGGTAATGCCAAGTTCTATTGTAGACTTAGTTTGAGGTTGATCTCTGTATGAACGTAAGAAAAAGAGTTTTTTTTAGGAATTACCTCCGATGGCGATTTGGTGGAGTATTTGAAAGGAAAGGAATCAAAGAGTATTTGACAATGAATAATCATCGAGTTTAGATCAGATTAAAATGAATGTTCTCCAGCTGCTTCGTTTCTGGTGTTCGGAGTCGTATCCGAATGACGGAAACCCTTTTGTTAATATGGTGGATAGTGTTTAGTTTAGCTTTTCTATGTATACGTCTTGTGTACAAGGATGCGCCTCTTGATTAGCCGCATTAATTAATACAATTATTACTTATCAAAAAAAAAAAAAACTTGCCATTCTCACTTCAAATCCTGAGAGAACATTCATTGCTTCGTCAACATTGCACGACCTAGAACTCCGTTTCACCCTATCGAGCTCATATTCAACCTACCATGGATTGTACTAAGAAAACTCAAAAAAAATTGCGTAAAGGAAACCCAAAAGTTGAAAGAATCAATCACAAAGAGGATTCTTCATAACGGCAAACCTAGGAAGGTTCAGTATCGACACCAAATAGGATTAATTCAAAACATGTAATCATCAAAAAATGTATATCTCTCTTCACTCCTCTCTTCTCTACATATAAAAGTCAAGGTTGTTTATTACAAATTAATAGATAGACAAAAATAACCATTTACCAAATAAATCACCCACTATTTAATTATGGACAAAACAAGTAAATTTACCATGACAAAAAATAATGTTTGGACTAAAATAACCTTAAATATAATAAATCACTCACCATTAATAAAGGTCAAACAAGTAAATTTGTCATAGGCTAATTAATTCTATGAACAATTAAATAATAATTTGATCCATTGACTTGTACATATTTTAAAGTTAGGTCCTACATTTTTTAAGTTCTACTTATTTCGTCTTGTATTTTGATCTTCTTAGTAGTTCCCCCTCCTATCATTATCATTACAAATGTCGTCCAATATTTTCTAAAATGACAAAAATATTCATACTTAGTCGAAAGACTAAAACATTATTCAAAACAGAAAAATAATAAGGTTTTTTACTTTCTTAAATGTGTTCGGGAAAGAAATCATTAAATGTATATGAAAAATTGTAATAATAAATTTGTTGGTAAGTATCAAGATATTAAGTATCAAGATATTAAGCAAATATGTAGTGCATTAGTTATTACCCGTGAATAAGCTAAGACAAAAGAGTTAAGAAAATATGTCATAATGTCAAGAAGATGAAAAAAATGAAGAATCAATTGATGAATATGTGCGTTTAGTTAGAAAAGAAAACTAAAATCTATCGTTTACTTCTTTGAATTTTCAGACTACTACAAGCAGTCTTAAAAACTATTATATTGGTCACTAACTTATAGATATTACAAATAAAACCACTGTTAATAATCACAAATAGTTGAGTTCAACATATTTTACTTATTTCCATAACTGGATTCCAAACCTCTAACTTTTTTTTGTCTAAACTTACTTCCTCCTCTTTATAGGACCTGAGGTAGTTACATGTGAGAATCTCTGTATTCCCCACCACTGGCTATCGACTTTCTTATCTTCTACCGCAAATCTCTTTTAATTGAAAGAGACGATCACCACCCGTCATCCTTTCAAATAGTCTCACCCTAAAATTAAATTCTCTCTTTAATTAGTAATTTGACACTGAAAGTGGATAAGAACTAAGAAATGAGAACGTTCGACGAAAGAAGTCCGAGTAATTGAAAGCTAAAGAGATTCTATATCTCCTTTTGAGCAAGGTGAGGTGAATGCATTTGTTGGTGATGGTGATGATGGTGCTAACGACTGCAAGGATGGTGGTGTTAGGGGTGGTGGTGGCGGCGATTATAGGGATAATAGTGGTGGTTTAGATGAAATACAACATTGTGAGATTTTCAAATATTCATATGAGTTTCGATTTCAATTTGAAAATTTTAAAATTCAAAAAATTTAATTTGAGTTTGTAAAAAGTGAAATTTAAGGTTGTGGTGGTGAGTGTATCTATAATTGATGGGTTTTGCAAATTGGTTACTTTGAAGGAAGAAATAAGGAATTAGAAAAGGAAATAAACTAAAATCAAAAAATGGAATTTTGGGTTAATAGTGTTATTTGAGGTGGTAGTGGTGGTGAGTCTATAAATGATGGGGTTAATGGAAGAAAATGAAGGATAAGAAAATAAATTAAATTAATTCTAAATTTTATTTTTGGGAGTAATGCATTTTTTTACTTTAAATTTAGATATGTTGCAACTAATTTTGTAACTTTTCTTACAACTAAGCCTTGAAAAAAGGCAAAAATATTTTTGTCCAAAACAACTTTACGTTTTTTCAAAATTTAGTTGTAAAGAAAGTAGTATAATTAGTTATAAAGATAGTGTTTTCCTTATAATTATGCCAAATTACAATTTCATCCCCCAAAGTATTCACCAACATAGTGCACCCCAAGGTCCCCAACCTAAGGTTTGTCTCGTAATGGTATATAACGTTAATTTTTTTTCTTATTTTCCACCATAACCGCGACAACGGTTAGAAAAGTCACGTTAAATAACGCGTGATCTTCCACGTGTGGGGTATTGTTTTTGACATTTCCTTGTAGGCGTAACTCAACGGAAATATTATGAATTTTGTGTAAATTTTGGGGTGCTAAATGTATTTTAGCCTAATAAAAATTTAAATAAATTATAATTTTCTAACAAAATTATATAAATGTGTGTGAAAGTTAAAATGTTTTTAAAAATGGAGTGGTGTCCACCATTCCATTTTTTCTACTAAAAGAAATCTAGAGAAAAGATCCAACCATCTTTTCAAATCTTCACTACCAAAACAAAAAATTAACCCAGAATTCGATCTTGGTTTTGTCCACTCCCTCCAAATTTCTTTCTCTTAACCAGAAGTAGATACGCATTTACATTTCATTATCAATTTTTTATCTTAATAATGAAACCAAAGTAGTCGAAAGATATGAAAACTCTTACCGATAGTTACCCGTCTCTATCTCCAATTTCATGTATGGAATTGGATCCACCCACTTTCTCCGGTGAAACCCAATCACCACCAAAATCAATCAATTTCTTCCCCCCCCCCTTCATCCTCTTACATGGCTTTACCTTTATTTTATCTATTCTTATTCTTTAAATAATCAAACCTGATCGCTATGGCAACTACTTAGAGGTTGAAATCATCTAGAGTCAAAGCTTCTTCAACACTTCTCAATTCTGATTCTTTGTTTTAAGTCATTTACATGTTGGCTGTATACCCAATTTTCTCTAGCGAAATTGAAGAGTATTTCAATAAAACCTTACCATTTCTCTTCATTAAAGCCCGTCTCTTCTTTGATGAATTCTTCGATAAGGGTTATGAGTTTTTTTTAATTGCGTGTTTTTACAAGGGTTTTTACTATAGCCTCTGATTTATACTTCATGTGCGACTTTTGTAGGGGAGAGAATGAGGAGGATCGGAGATGGAGTTTGACTAGAATCGAAGGAGGATGAAGCTAGAATTGTGACAGGCTTGACCAAAAACCGCCCTACAAGTTTAGAAGAAAAACCACCTATCCCATACAGTCCCCAAAAAACGTAAACGAATTCAGATATAGCAGTGATATGCAGAAGGGCATAATGTATGGAATCGAAAGCTTATATTCTTCAATCAATTAACCACCAAAACCACGAAATGATGTCCAGAGCAACAGACCCTTGATGTACCTGAAATATGTACCAGATGTATACTGCTCTCTTGATTTCATGTTCTCCCTTTGATGTAACCCCCGTCTGACAAACGTGTCCGTGCACCCAGTGTATCTCACATAAGAAAGATGCTCCTCTCATCCAACTACAACATACCAATGTCAAGGAAAATAACTCCCCATGATTGGTAGTGACTGGTTATTTAAGAAATTTCTTTGACTTTGCGCAACAACAATGCTACCAGTCTTACCGTTCTTTCTAGATTGCGTCATCTGGTAATGACAAGCACAATCAAGCAACTGAGTGAACTCTAATTGGGTAGAGAAGAGTTATCAGCCTATGATAATGATGATGATGCATCTCGTGAAGTTTCTTCTGTTTCTGAATCGTTGAGTTTCCTCTTCTTCTCATTAGGACGCTGCTTGTTTTTAGTTTTGTCAGCTTTCGAAACAATTTTTGAGACTGTGAAGCCAGCACCTTCAAAATCGTGTGATCTGTGAGGAATCATAGCCTTGCGATAAGTAACATCAATACCGTCATAGGTCCAAACAGTAAGCCGAGCTTCTCCTTTGAGTCCAAGGGCAAACCAACCAAGACCAGCAACCACAATATCTACAGAACTTAAATCCCACCGGTTGCCACTCACATGAAATTCCTTTCTCACCCATTTCCCCAGTTCTTCGACTCGGCCCGTCCCGATTGGAGGCTGTTATTTTCAAACATGGATGCATAAAGAATATATCAATCATTACAATGCAGCAAGTTAAAATTGAGGCATAAATTAATTATGATTACTCAAAGTGCAAACGCCCTTGAACATTAGCCTCGCAAGTGATTCAAGAAACACAGTTGAGCAGTGACACATCCAAAAACTAGGTTTTGAGAGTTCAAGACAACCACCAGTCATTGACAAATCAGGGAAAGTACGGGGCCTTTGATCCAAACTCTAATGATTTCACAAAAAGGTTATAGTCCATCTCCATTTCTAAAAGATATACATTACTTTCATTGGATATAAATTTGAAGACAAAAACAACTAGAGTGAAGCATACCTGTAGCGTACGACCGAAATGATTTTCCACCATTGTACATGCATTCTCTATTTTACCCAGGTGCAGAGGCAGAAGCGGAGATGCCCATACGGTAACGTATATAGAATCCACAGATGACTCATCCATGTCCAGTCTCATGAGACCAGCAATATGAACTGAATGGCCAGCCTATTAAAACAAATGCTAGAGGTTAAATGAAGAAACATAATTGAATATGCGGACAAAACTTAGCAGCAGAGGACAAATGCATATCCTACATAATATAAGGGAACGACACAGATGTGAAAAAAGTTGCAACTTTAGTTATGACTTTGCTTCGTCTCAGTTTTCATACCTCTACTATATACTCCCCCTCCGTTCCAATCAAATAATCCACTATTCTATTTTGGAATGTTCCACTCCAAGAGTCCGCTTCCCCAAACATTATGCCTACCATATCCTTACCCTCTTAACTTCCCTCCACACAAGATATAATTAAATTGGGCATGCCAAGCATGTCTGTAATCATGACCACTTTAAGGATACTCATGTATTCCTTAATTATCAGACTTTTCAAACATAGACTCTTTGCTCGGAATGGAGGGAGAATAATTTCTAGAGTTGGATTACTCGAACCACAATATGGATCTTGTGAATTTGTTACTTTGTATTTTGTATCCTTTGAATTGAGATGACTCATAAAAGATTACAGAGAGCAGATAGCTACAAGGAAATGGAAGGAATGTGTATACTGAGGAAGCAACCTTAGTTAATGATCCTGCTTCTTTCTGTTCACGGGCATACTAAAAGGTGCCTAACCTAATACGATTCAAACATGAACTTCATATTTGACATTATAAAAGAGATACTGCACTTACAACCTGGAAGATAATTCAGGTGGCCAACTATAGGGTACATTTAATATAGAAGCTTCAATTTCTCCTAGTATGGCCATATATTACTAATAACATATACCGCACATATGACCTGGAAGCCAATTCAGGTGGCCAACTGTGCGTACATGTAATATGGAAGCTTCAATTCTGACCTTATAATACTAATAGCTAGCTTCGTCCAAACTTCTGGGTGGGTGCGGACCTAGTGCAGGCACACATAATATCATCAGAAATTCCCTCCATAGTATAATTCATTGATCAGCTAAAAAGTGAAGGGGAGGAATTTTATTGGTGCAACATGCAACTAACGTCATAGAATATCTTCCAAAGTACTTGCTTACTATGTTCAAACAATCAGATATATACGCTTTCCGCACTTCCACTATACAAGATAACAAATTGGCAAATAGGAATCTAGCTGGCAAACATGTTTCTAGCATATAATTTGAGTAATGCACTGAAAAACGGGTTTTTTAATATATAAATACTGTTTTTACTGAAAAAGTAGACTTCCTAAAGTTAAACACTTGAATCTCATTTGTTATATTTCATATCCATTGTTGGCCCTGTCTAACAACTTAAGATTTCAAATGAGTAGTGAACTTAACATGGCATGAGAGCTCTTGTTTGGCAAGATGTTGGGTTCAAGTCATCCTACTAGCTTTTGTTAGGATAGTAAGTGCACATGTTTGAACCCTGTTTAATTTGTGATGCACATGTCAAGGCATTTTCATGTTTA
This sequence comes from Codonopsis lanceolata, assembly GCA_013146195.2. Lineage (NCBI taxonomy): Eukaryota > Viridiplantae > Streptophyta > Magnoliopsida > Asterales > Campanulaceae > Codonopsis > Codonopsis lanceolata. Next base: position 13,733,314 of record CM028382.1, on the reverse strand, counting down.
TTATATCACTCCATGTGTGGATGAATCACACGTGAAAGGGAGTGTTAAGCATGATATATATTGTTGCACCCTTATCTAAAACTTTAGCTTTTAGATGAGTTTGGAACTAAACATGATTAAATTTACCAACAGAAATAATACCTACTAAATTCCAATGCAAAGGCGTTTGAGAAGACAATTTGTTTTTGCAAAAGCCTAGGGACCTGATCTTAAACTGAAAAGTCATGAAGGCCTTATGGTCTCGGATGCAAATGTTATATATACCCTCGATGGCTATCCATGAAGAATCCATATACTTATAAATTCTACTCTTTGACACAATCAAAATGGAGAGAAAAGTCTTAGCCAGTTACCCAAATGCACTGATATTATAAGATTTAGAAAAATTAACACATTACAAAGAATGTATCAAAGACTGCTAAATAGAATTATAACCAAATTATTTAAACAATTTTTTTTTACAAAAATCAACCTTTTATCTAGAATGAACAGATTGCAATTCCCATACAAGTTTTCGATCAATCCTATTGGATAAATTATTACCCAAAATGAGATCAGTATATTGGATAGAACATATTCAACATCAACCTAAAGACGTATTCAGGAAGAGAGCAGAGGTGATAGCAAAGAAGGGCTCTAATAGACATGGAGAAAAGAAGTCCGAGATTGCAGCAATTAAGGTATTTGCAAACCACTCCTGTGGATGAGGAGGGACTTTGTAAGGGATGTGAGAAGAGGGAAGGATGATAAACTTAAGAAATTTGGAAAACAGAAAGACTAGAATGAGGAAAAGCACAAGAAAGCCCTAGAGTTTTACCACAAAACATATTCAAGTGTTGTAGTCTGGACATAAATTTGGGAACAAGAACATGAAGCACAAGATGTGATGTGGAGGCACAATGGTTTTGTCCTAGAAGTTAATCTAAAAAATCATTCTCCCCTAGAGGCTTAAATTTAACGACTAAAAACGATGAAACCTTAAAAATTGATTAGCAATGACTACCATCAAAAGAGAATTCTTCAAATAAACATGTGATATGCACAATTACTTTGGCAAATATATTTTTAGAAAACGATGCTGAAGAAAATAAAAGGTCAAATTGTCTTTTGGAAGCAAGTACAAAGCAGAGTCACTCACATTGATCCTGTAAGTCCTTGGTTTCAACTCCTTGTCAATGTGAACTAGCTTCTGCTCCTCCCTTGTCAACCTAGTCGTAATCTGATGTGGATGCAAAAGCCCCGGCGTGTCAAACAGCTTTGCTTGACCTGAAAGCACCCCCTCAACCCTAACAATCCCCAACGTAGTCCCCGGAACTGGAGCCTCTGTCAAATGACTCACTTTCCCTCCAACACACTTCCCAATTGCATTAATCAACGTTGATTTCCCTGCATTCTGAGCACCTATCGCCCACACGTGCCCTCTTGGCCCTGCCAACGCCGCCACATCATCCACAAGATTTTTCAAACCCCAATTCTTAACAGCACTCACCAAATGAACTTTGGTCCAGTTTAGTTGCTCCCTCTTCCCATGCCCTAGTCCTAACCCAATGCTCAAACCCCGTAGGCGACAATGAGGTAGGCAACAAATCAATCTTAGTCACAACTAACACTACCCTAGGCAAATTACCCGACTTCCCCTCCTTCCAAGCTGTTGAATTATCATCAATCGTCTTTGAAACTAACTTTGCTACCGTCCGCGGAAACGACCCATCAAAATCTACAGCATCAACCACCATCAAAACCACAGTTCTTGTGCCCCCAACCCAATTCAACCTCCTCCCAACAGTATAATTGAAATCGAAATCCGGTAACAGGTTTTCAGCATTTGGATTTTTCACCCTCCCATAATTTCGCAGCGAGTGACACCTCGCACATACAACTGGCCGTTCGGGCAAATTGGTAATCATGTTTTCGAGATCATCTGCGCCGTCGTCGTGTTCAACAGCGAATCCCCTTTTGAGTGAATCCGAAACTTCGGATTCATCAAGTATGGGATTCTTGTCAACAGGTGGCTTCCTATTAGGATTTTTGACTGAGGGTTTGACGAAAAACCCAGGTTGTTTTGGGTCAGAATCTTGCATAGAGATGCCACAACCAGGGCAAATGCGGAGAGATTGGGAGGTGGCTTCGTCGTAATTCCCATCCCTCGCGAGACGCAAAGATGGAACCGTTGAGAAGAGTTTGAAAAAGAAGGGCAGGGTTTTAGGGTCAGGGTTTAGGAGAAGATGGGGTTTTCGAGTGGCAATGAAGGAAGGATGAGGATTAGATACAGGAGTGGTTGTATGTATAGGTGGAGTAATGAGAAAGAGGTAGAAGGTGTTTGAGCTTTGACGGAGAGAGCTTTCGGATTAACATTTTGGCAACTCAGTTCCTCAATGTGATCGCCGGCGGCCGGAGCTGTATCTCAAATACAGGCTTTTACTATGTTATGTTGTCAAAATTACAAAAACCCCAACAAATTATATCAAATTTTCGAATCACCCCCCAGACTTAGTGGTATTAGTCGAGTACAGCCATTTGACCCGAGCTTTTAACATTTTTACCAAAAAACTTGTAAACTTCCCAAATGGCCATACTTGACTCCTCACACTACAGTGCACTTTCCGCCTCCTCTCTCACAGTCTCACTCATGTGTTTTCCCTCCCATGTCTCTCTCATCCGCCTTTTCATAACCCCTACATCTGCGTCCTCTCCATCAACGACAAGCGAGCTCCATCTCCAGCTGCTCTCACTTTCTTCATTACGGTACCACAAGCTCCATTTTCGATTAGATCCCTTAACTCTAACCTTGCTCATCGTCTCTCTTTCTATCCTAGTGATGATCAACTCTTGAGTCAGTTTGGTCGATCGTGAGTCGATTAATCGACCTTTGTTTTGAATCGTATTAATTGACTCATGAGTCAATTAATAGACTCTTGAATCATTTTGTTAAGCTCATGAGCCGATCAAATTGGCCCATAAACAATTCATGAATAGATTAATTAATCCTTAAGTTAGTTTTATCGACTCAATAAGGGTAGTTTGGGGTTTTCGAATTCAAAAGTGGTCATATAATATATTTTCTAATAAGTCGGGTCATTTTTAAAAACTGCATCCTTGACATAGCTAAAGATACCCTCTATCTTGGCCGATTGATTGAGAGTGAGAGAGAGGGCCTTGCTTTCTTCATCTATAGAAAAAAGAAACCAAGCATATCAACCAAAACTTTATGTCAAGTCAAATAAGATAACAAAGGGCATTCAAATATCAAGTCCAAGGAAGTCCTTCAATTATTCTTTTATTTTCCGTTATTAAGATATTTAATTTGAATGGAAGGATAAAAAATCTTGCTTCACCGACACAAATTGTATACCGTTTTCACATACGATCATCGTTGGAACTTGTAAAACTCAAATATTCATTCCAACTTTTACTCGAACATTGTTATCTGATTCATGAAACCCAACAACATCAAGCAATATTGTCTTCACCTTTGTCGCCCCCACAACATTCCTCACTTCATCTATCGCTGCTTTCACCTTAATTTGTCCCCATCCACAACCCTCAACATAGTGGTGGTCCAATAGAGGCAGAAGATGGTTACGCTGATTGAGGTGAGTTTGCCAAATCTTGAAAATGCACATTTTTCATTTGTAATTTAATAATAAATTTTGTATAAACAATAGTTTGGCCCCGGAATAATAATATAGTTGACAACCCTTATCTCTACTTTTCTCTATTTTTCAAACAAATCATTACTCCCTCCAAAAAAAAAAGGTCTCATTACAAGTCAAACTTTTGGTTTGAGCTGGGACAACCTCCTGACTCCGGCTCAGGTATGTATTCATTTCTCAGTATCCGGAGAAGAGCACTGTCAGATCTACCTAGAACCACCATTTACCATGCAGCTGGCCAGCTCCATCTACCATCACATCACACTCCGCAAGATCATCATTTTGGCATGATCACAAGTAGAAAGGACCACAGCATTCTTCACGATGGTTGCACCGTCTCTGTCAAGCTATGAATTGTTGTATAGACAAAAGTGAAAAAAAAAAAATTAGTGTATGAGAAATAAGCTAAATCTACAGCAATAAGATTCACTGGCGAGGATGAAATCTTCATCATTTCTTATAAATTAAAGAAATGATAATCTTAAGAAAAGCTGGCTGTGGTCTGAACCCAAAACATTCCCATAGAACAATAACTGTCTCAAACTAGCCAGCCATCTGTATCTAAATTACATAATTTTCCACCTACCGGCCAGAATTTGTAAGACTATAATCTAGCTTTCTTTTTTCTGAGAAAAAACCAAGAAAAGAAGCCTATAGAATTTCCAACTTACATCTGTTCTTTCCATATACGTCCAGCCACTTTCAGCTTCAGCTCCTGCCGATCACCACCAGAAAAGAAGAGCGCTATACTCCTTGGGATAACCAGTCCATCCAGACTGTCCCGAACAGTTCTATGACTATCTCGAATACTCCTTGGAATTCCTTGCCACCTCAATCTCCTTCCACTTGCGCCAACTTCGAGGCTGTAGCTGAACTTGTTGGCGTCATTTTCATCCCCCATAAAACGAACAAAGGCCATGTAGAAAGGTGCCATTCCTAGATGGAAAGCCTCAAAGTGCAAGCAGAATTGATATCCAAAACAGTTGAAGATCTGGCAGCAGGTAAGATAATTAAGTTTGTAACCATAATTGTTTCATTTGTGGTTGTGTTTGTTTGTTTGTGAGTGTGTGTGTGTGTGAGAGAGAGAGAGAGAGAGTGCTCTTACAGTCAACATCCATGTAGCATTTTCAACTTCTTGAGGATTGGGCTTGACATAGCGGTGGTTAAAACTACATCCATCATGCACGTCAACGTTGTGTTCAGCCTTGAGATGTGCAACAAGGAATGGAATATCACCAGTGAGAGAGCATTCGGCTCCAGCGTAAGGGCAGTTATAGGGACGAAACTTGCAGTTCTCCTCGTGTCTTCGCCTACTATGATAGGGAAATATATCTTGGCAACCCAGAAATTGGTACTTACATGGCAATTCCATGGACTCCGCAACTTTCTCCAAGGCCAGACACCTTATGTTTCCAAGATCATGGCGGCAAATTGGGCAACTGTTCTGCACTTTAGATTTACAGTTGACGCATATGGTGTGGCCATTTGGACACTGCACAAAGAATAATGAATCGGTTCACTCAGAAAACGTTGTTTTTGTAAGGTTTATAAAAGTTGGGCATTGTCCTAAAACAGTGTCGTGGAAACACAACATTATAACTCGCATATGATTCATATATTATTTTAAACAAATGAATACTATGCAAAAGTGTCCAAGTTTAGTAATGGAGGATACTGCACACATAGACAGTAATGATTTACATGTTTCTGTTATCATGGTACTGACAAACCTGAGATGAGCAAAGTGGGTAAAGAGAGCTCATCCTTATGCAAGAAACATCTTTCAAGAAACAGAAGAAAAAACTAGGGTCAAGTTTATTTATTTTGGTCTTCTATTATAAATCACTAAATCAGTCTCCGATTCAAGAAAAATTTGTACTATTTTTGTGATACCAATAAGAAAGCGGGGATTGATCTGTACATGAATTCAGAAAATCAACGTTTCTTATGAGGAGACAACCTATATGAATAAAATCCACGAAGAATGAAAATACTTCAAGCAACATTACTATGATAACTTTGACACAAGCACATTGAAACATAAAGCTATTACTTTCCAATTAACTTCTAATATGAGAAACCATTCCCGTCCTGCCCTAAACAAGAGGGGTATAAAATAAAAACCAACAGAAAACGATTAGCGAAATGTGTTCTTGATTTTGAGTAACTACGCGAAAGTAACTTCCTAAATCAGTATGTTCCATCACTTCTCAATTCTGCAGAAGAAGCCCCTTTAAAATTGCAAACATTCAACGTACCCACCAGACATCAGATTTTAGCAAGTGAAAAGAAATAGGAATATAACCACTCCAGAAACTAGAATAGAACCAATTTTACATATACTTTAAAACTGATCTATAACAATACAAGAATGTCACTTCAAATCATGTCAGAGCATACCTGATGAATGGGTGGATACATTAAGTTCATGCAAACAGGGCACTCAAGTAGGTCATGCACAGCACTATCCGAGGCCATTCCTGGCCTCCCACCCACAGAGGCACGTTTTCTGAATGCGGAGCTGCTGACTTCCATATTTGCAGCTTTCATACCATAATCTGCCAGGGTCCCATGGGACTCAGTAACGTCCTGGTAAGCATTGCCTCCAGGAGCCATATTTTACCCCTTATTTATTATCTCGGCTTGTTTCACTTTATGATATCGCCGAATTGCTCCTGCCAAACACAATCAGGTCCCAACATAAATAACCATGAGTCGGAACAGGATATAGCCAAAAAATCGATACCATCTTATATACTTTATAGCAAGCATTGTCACGTAGATATCAAAGGAAGGTTGATTCAGTTTTAGCAATATATTTAAGGTGAATTTTTTGGATTGGCCATCATTTAGAAGAGTTAAAGGTAGACCAGAAGTTTGAACTCAGCCAAGATAATATCATTGGTGAAGGCAAGATATAATTAAAGAGACCATAATGACAAAGCCTGATGAAACACATTAACATGGTCAGATCAAGGCATATATCCTTTGGGACAAATGTTCCTAAAGCCTAGAACATATGGCTCAGCGAGAAGTAAGGCTTAACAACAGGTTAAAAAACCGGATCTTATAACGCAATTGACAAATAGAAAGGGAAAAAGAACGACCATCCAGTAAATGATGCTCCCATACTAAGGGTATGAGAAGGGTCAACTGTGCGCAGCATTACGCCTGTCATTTTGGAAACAAGCATCTATAAATATCAGAAAATTAGTATCATATACTAAAAAGTAATTTTTTTTCTCGAAACACAAGCATTATCTGTTTTGGAACAATTGTACCAAAATGCCATCAGCAACAGGTTTTCTGGTAACTGTCGTACAATGCAACTCTGAAGATCAAATAGTAACATGAAAAAAACCGCCACGTGTGTATGTGTGTGTAATAACTGCTTTTTCAGTAACTGGACGTAAGTGTCAATGTTTTCATGTCACAATTAATACCCTTGATTGATCAGGAAAGTTGACAGCCGCTTTAGAAGCTAAATGACCTACAATTAAGTGGAACCTTTTCTTGTATAGACACTAGGGCACAATGTCCCATAGTCTCCGAGGAAAACAGAAGATGCCAAAATTCAACCAAGATTAACAATCAGCTATGAGCAACATTTTTTCAATATTATATTGCTAAACACCTTGAAGAATATGAATCTTTTCAAGAGCTCTCATTCTTGATATTCTACCAAGAAACCACAATACTGAAACATACATGCAAGAAATATGTGTATATGCAAAAATAAAAATTAAAAAAAAATGATAAAGGTAAATGTATAGATAGCAAAGCGCCAAAAAAAGGTGACGCGTCCTTTATACACATGGAGTATACTCCACCATAAACTATCAAATATATAGAGACGTTATTCACAAAATCTACAAAAGAGGCTAACGCGGGGTTCTGAAGATGTTCTGCCACTGCACACCATGCGAACAGGAAATAGAACAGAGAGCTCTTCAATTCTGCAATGGACCCATCCTCATTATCAAAAGCCCTACGGTTTCTTTCCTTCCAAATCATCCACCACACCCCCAAGGGATCAGCATCCCAAGTTGTATTTTTATTATTCCTCCACCAAAAATATCTCCAGCTCCATAACAAATCTTTGGAGGTCTCCGGAATCACCCACGCCACCTTGAACAATCCAAAAATGAAATGCCACAGTTTCCCAGCCACCGGACAATGCAGAACCAAGTGATTAACACTTTCCTCTCTCTCGTTGCACATAAAGCATCTGTTAACACATAGCATTCCCCTTTTCCTCAGATTATCACCGGTCAGGATAGCCTCGTTCACCACTTCTCATGCAAAAAAGGTCACTCGGCTTGGAGCTACCGTCTTCCAAACTGAATTCCAAGGGAACAAAAATCCCTCTATATGCAATTTTACATAAATACAGCCACCCAATGTCTAAAAGTCTAGTGATTTCTGGGTACAGCACATTGTTCCAAGTTGACACTTGATACCTGAATAGTATTGAACTGAGTTATGATTAGTTTCCATTAATTGTCATTACCAGCAGAGAGCCCAACTAGTTGCCTTGTCTCCTTCCCTCACAAAGATCTCTCTATCTGAGTACCTAGATGGCAACGAACTTGGCTACTCCCTGTTTGCCCTTCAGTTCAAAAAAACTCCACATCACAACACATATGACCATCCTTCAAACTTTAAGTTTCTCAAGCTTTTAAAGCGTGCTGTATTTTCACTATCAATCCCCATTCCTTGAGTGTTACAATTTCGAAAATTGATGTCACCACCATTCAGAACTCACTACAATGGCGCAATCAACATTCTCTTCAGATGTCTCATTTGTTACAAGTCAAGTGATTTTGTTTAAATCTACAAGAGGGAAAGGAAAGAAGGAAAGAAAGAAAGATAGAAGGAAAAAAAAAAAAAACCTACCCATCGGCATGCTGAGCTAAAGAGGGTAATCCATTCAACTAGCCAGATGCTAAGAGATGGAAAGCCATGCTTTCATAGAAAGAAAGGTTTTAGAGTGACAATGCTCATTCACTTATTTGTGGAAAGGATTATGCATATGGCATCCTACTAAGCTGTATTAAGTAAGATGTATATCCACTGCAAAAACAGGCAGAACATTGTTATAACTCTTTTTTTTAAGGTTGGAGTAAACATTGACCTTACCCCCAACCCTTACTGTTCTAACTCTCAGAAGGCTTACAAATCCCGTTAGAAAGGCTGTATGCACTCTCCAGGTCACAGATAGCTGAGTTCCATGAAGACACGGCCAAAACTCTGCAGGTCACATAATTTTGCCTCGCTCTCAAGTGTCAGTAGCTTAATGCAAGGATTAAAAGAGAGTGACAGGCATAGGACTGCAAGTAATTAAGAATTATTCTGAAAGAAGTTTAATTGAATCGTCTTCTATCTTTTGATCAGATTCTTGACTTCTTGAGTTAATCAATATTTCCTTTGTATCATTATGTCAAAAATGGGATCGGGACAAGTTTGATTCGAGCAACTTGATTTACTATAGTAAAAAAATGAGTATTATAAAATCTGTAATTCTACCAATCAATATCCATTTTAAGACGGGGATAATATTGTCTATAAACACTTATTAAAAAAAGATAATATTGTCTATAAACAGAATAATTTATTTCGTTATTGTGTGAAACCTTATCTGCTAGCCCATTTTACCGCAATTGTGACAACACTCAATTACTCTACGTCTAGGATCCTTCAGAACCCTCACCCCTCCCCCATGTACAGTTTCTGTCTCCCTCTCCCTGTCTAAATACAAAATGGACAGACGTCATAATATGAAGAATATCTTTACTACCCAAAAGAGTAGAATGGATCAGTAAGAAGCACTGAACCAGCAGGATCTCAAGATGACCCTACGCCGACATGCCAATACGATAATTTTTTAATAGGAGGTGACAAACAATGGGGATATAATACACTATAAGTACATATGTAACATGAGCCTAAAATTAATGTCAAGAATCAACAAACACATTATTTTAATCAAGACGGCATTCACATAAGTTGGAAGCTCATTGTATATGTATATGTATTTGTTCTTCTTCTTTTCTCCATTTAAATCCATTCTATTTCAGTTCAAAAAGAAATAGGAGACACTCGTGGGAATGCTCAACACGTGTGCAGAGGCTGATAGAAGAGTGCTGGTGTCCAACTTCATTATGACATGTGGCACTCCCGCGATTGTAAGAGCTTCAGAGAAGGCCAAGGCATCATTACTTGCTCTTTTGGATGGTTTTCCATCAATGTGATGGACAAAGAGTGAAGAAGAGCATAACTGAAGCACGACAGCAACGCTTGAGTTTCCGACAGCTAATGATGATAGATATAGGAAAGACGTTAGCTTCGACCATTGGTGAAGCTCCAAAGAGTTAGCAGTTCACTTGAAGCTTTCAGACACCTAGAAATTGTTCCTCCACTGTACTGGTTCAAAACCCGTGTCTAAGTAGAACACAACTATGCATAAAGTTTAGACAAGCATACATTTAACAAACCTAACATTAACAACAATTGATGCTTTACAACGGTCACACACAGAATTTGTATCTATAACTTACTCCAATCATTTCACACTCACATACAAGTATGTAATCATTCAGTTATTAGAAGACAATCATTTACAAATTAGCATTACAAATAGACAAACAGATCATTGAACTAAACAAACATGCCAGATCAACCCAAAAAAGAAAAGCTGAAAGAAGAAAGAAGCGAAACAAGAGGAAGTAGAAGAAACCAAATCAGAAGTAAAATTAGATGAATTAAATAACTCTACCTGTTGTTTATGTTTGAAGGTTGTCGAGTGTAACCAGTAAGCAGCCAACAGAAACTCCAAGGAGAAACCGAGGAGGCCAGGTGAGGGAATAAATAATAGCTTGAAATGATTGGTGAAAGTTTCAACAAAATTTGTTCTCTTTATTAACTTTTTGCAATGAATTTCTGTAAGGATTATACCAATTAAAGTATTTTTATAATTCTATTCTGAATAGGAAAATTAATAATTATCATTCAAAATACCAAATTAAAGCAGGAAAGTCATTAAAAACAAAAATCTACAACATAATAAAGAATCCTTGACCAAATTGAAAACATGTTCCAGATACTCAATTTCGACCAATTTGGCAACCGATTAGATAGAATTGAATGATTTTGCTTTTAGTAACCAAGAGAATTTACTGATTAAGCAAAAGTTAGCTAAATTAAGCAATTGCGATGGATACAGGAATAATTGACAAAGTTACAAAGTTCATCAAAGCAAATAAAAAGATCAATTTTTTACATCAAACCCATCAAAATCTTACAAAACAAGAACTACCCAGAAAAGGAACCTGCCAAGAAAGACTTGAAATTAAATTTAAGCTCAAGAATAGTAGCCAACAATTGAGCGAAAAGAGCAAGGAACTGACCAAGAAGAGCAAGACCCAGACGAGATTAGTACCCTAGAACCTGGAAAATAAACCCATTTTGGTTGAAGAATCAATTATTGGGGGGTTGAGTTGGGAGTGACTGGGGGAAGCGTTGTAGAGAGAGAGAGAAGAAGAACAGGAGAGTGGGGGCAGGGGGTGAGGTGGAGACAAAACCTTGAAAGCCGTTTCCTAGTTTTGCGTGTGCAGCCGGAGTTGGTAATATAAATACTCTTTAGTCACTGTACCATTCTCAATCGAACAACAACAGTCGAAGAATTTGATTGCTTCATCACCATTTTCATCTCTTTTATTCACCTCAGTCAGTCCAAGATGAGTTTTTAATTTTTACAAAATTAAATATATTATATTATTTTAATAACACATATACATGGATACATCATACATGTCCATCTTAGGGTGTGCAGGATTTTTTCGGAATCGAACCAAATCAATCAAAATTGGATCGAACCAATACTTTGGTTTGGTCCTGAATCTGAATTTTCATAAAATCGAACATTTGGGTTAGTCACGGTTCTCGAACTAAAAAAACATGAAACCGAACCAAACCGACTCAATATGTTATTATATATATAGTACTATTATATAAGTATATATATTATATATATTAATTTCTAATACTTTATTTGTTATACTTTTTAGTTGTTACTATTTTATTATTTTGTTTTCACCGATTTATTATGCTATGAGTTTATGAGTTCGACATTTTTATCGAATATTTTTAAATTTTTTTATGAAGTTTCAGTCTTAAAATTGTTTTTATGTATTTTTATTAAACAGTTAAAAAGTAAAAAATCATAATATTGGTCTGGTCCTGGTTCTCATACATCTTTGATTGGTTCTGGACCAGACCAATGTTTTGTTTCTTATACATATTGGGTTGGTTCCGGTTCTAAATTTTTTGGAAACCAGACTATTGGTCTGGTCTCGATTTTCTCTTTTTTTTTTCCAAAAAACTGGATCGAACCGGACCAAGCTCACTCCTACGCCATGTTAGTATATATGTTACACTATTAAAAGATGGGTGGCGCTATATACCCCCAATGCTATAAGTTGACCCTCCCAAAACCCAAAATTCTTCAATTATCCTTCCCTTTATCCAAATTCACCCCCCCCCCCTCTCACTGCCTCTCCCTTCCCCCCTCGTCGCCTTCTCCCTCCTCCAATCCACTGCTTCTTCCCTTCCCTTCTATCACCACCTTTTTTTTCTCATTGCATCCCTCTCTACATCCTTTAACTTACCCCCTCTCATCCATCCATACCCAATCAGTGAGCACCAATCTCTGGTCACAGTCCCCTCTCCGTCTCCCTTCTTTCCCGTCTCCCCCTCTCTTTAAAAAAATAAAATCAATTAAAGGTTTGTTCGGCCCTAGTCGACCTGTTCAGCCAAGGTCGATCGAACAACTTTGTGTTGTTCGACAACAAGGTTTTTTGGTCGATCAGGGCCAAAGAGAACAATGTTTGTAAGGGTAAAATAGGTCATGTCTATTTTTACTTGTTTTCCCTTTCATTGGTCAAAATATTATTTTTGTATAGTTTGTGGTTTTTAGGATATAATATCTTTCATTAGATTTAGTTATGATATATTTGGTATCACAATCTTTTATTAGATTTTTATACATTTATTTTGGTAACTAAATCTTAACATAAATCCTAGTCAAATCAAGATTCTTGACCACTTTCATATTTGGTAATAAAATATCACAAGATTGGTAGGTTGTTAATCTTTCCTTATTACTAATCATTTTCCTTGTAGTAGTTGGACTGTTTTGTGTTGTGTAGGACATCGCTCATCTATAAATAAAGTGCAAGGATACGGGATGTGCAGAGAGCTTTAGAGTGAGAATAAAAAGTTATAAAGCTGTAAGCATAAGCAAGGAGATACAGAAGCTGTTTTCCAGACCTGAAGTTCAGCAGTTCGATTGAGGTTGTCAATGTTATAACATCGGCAGTCACATTGAAGATCTAGAAACTATTTTGTCTTCCTGTTCAGTTTTTAGGAAGCTGATTTTGTTTCTTCCCATGTTTTGTTTAATCTTTTATGTGGAGTTTTTTGTTCTCCAAGACTCATTGTCTTGTGAGAATATTTTATGAGTGATTTCACAATTGTTTTTTGTTAAACGATTATTATTTTTAGTGAAATCTTTGTGGCCTTGAGGCTAGGTCTACAAGTATTATCTTGTAGATTGTTTTTGGTAAAATTTTTGCAATATGTTTTCTGTTTTGTTGATTATTCTTCCGCTGCTATAATCCTCTTTGACCATTGTGATTCCCATTGTATCTACATTCAGAGCTACATTGGAAATTACCTTGGTTTCTTTTGAGAATCTGTGCTATTATGTTCTTTCAATTGGTATCAGAGTCTTCTCTTGATATCACTAAGAGTTCATTCTGGTCATAGCCGTGATGGATTCTCAATATGAGAACGTTGTTTGTCCTCCTACTCTCACTAATGCTAACTACTCTATTTGGAAAGTCAAGATGCGTATCTTCATCAAATCAATTGATGAAAGAGCGTGGCTTGCTGTCTTGAATGGATGGAGTCCTCCTAAAACAACAGATTATGATGGTGATGTCAAGGTCACCAAAGAATCTGAATGGTCGAATGAAGATAGGAATACTGCATCCTTTAATTCAAAAGCTTTGTCTGCTATTTATAAAGCCTTAGATGCTAATACCTTTAGGGTGATTGTCCAACTATGAATCTGCTAAAGATGTTTGGGAGGCCCTTCAGACCCTGTGTGGAGGACCTGCAAGTGTTCGCTCTTCTAAACTAAGATTGCTCACCACACAATTTGAAAACACTAGGATGAATGAGTCAGAAGATATTATGACTTATTATGGTAGACTTCTTGACATGTCCAACTCTGCTCTTGCTTTAGGAGATCCCATTACTAATGAACGTCTTGTTAGCAAGATGATGAGAAATCTGCCTGAAAGGTTCAATGTCAAAATATGTGCTATAGAAGAAGCACATGATATTGACAAAATGAGTTTTGATCGATTAGCTAGTATCCTTCAAAATTTTGAGTTGAACCTAAATGATCAAATCAAACAAAAAGGCAAAGGAGCATCATCTTCTACTCCTATTGTGAAAAATATTGCTATGTCTGCTCCTATTGATATCTTTTCTGATCTGCTTGATATTTAAAAGGATATTGATGAGTCTGATTTTGGAGATGAGTCTATTGCACTTTTGACTACTAAATTTAGAAATTTTTTGAAAACTAAAAGTCAAAATAGAACTCCATCATCAAGCTCAAAAACTAACTTTAAACCTGATTCTGGCAAATTTGTTCCTAAGGAAAACTCTTTTCAAACTCCAGAAAAACCCTTCATAAATCCTTTTGCTTCAAAATCTTCATACAATGGAAAGAATATTGATTCAATTCAATGTAGAGAATGTCAAGGTTTTGGTCATTATGCTAACCAATGTGCAAATACTCTAAGGAAAAAGGGTTTGAATTTTTCAGCAACTCTGAGTGATAGTGATGGAGAAGATCCATGTGATCTTATCACTCTCACTGCTGTTTATGATTCTGAAACTGAAAGTGCAGGTTCTACAGTCAATGTGACATCCAATGTAGCTACATCCGGGGTCACATCAGAAGATGCAGTGGACAGAAACAGAGATGATCTCTACTGTTTTAACTCCACAGTCCCAGAAGATGGTGAAAATTCAGAGTCTGACTTGCTAGAAGGGTACAAGGAACTGTACAAGGATTGGGAGAAACGAGCTCACCAAGTTACTTTACTTGGTAAGGCAAACGAGCTGTTGAAACAGGCTAATGAAGATCAGAAAGATTGTATCATAAGGCTGGAAAGTTTGCTAAGCAAAAAGGATGTTGAGATCGAAGGATTAAAGGAGCAGCTCATTCAAGCAAAAGAAATCATTGCTAAATGGAATTCAAGCCAACATAGAATGGAAGAGATGCTTAATTCAGGTACCACATCCAAGGCAGGTATTGGTTTTGTTCCAAAAATATTTGTGAAAGAAGGAGAAGACACATCTGAACCTAGACAGCCTGCTCAAAATTTTCAGAAACCTGATTTCTTCGAAAATTCAAAAACAAGAAAGAAAAACTTTGTTTGTCACTTCTGCCATAAGTCTAGACATATACAACCCTTTTGTTAACTGAAAAATGCCATGTATGAGGATGAAGTTAGGCAGACCTTCTTGAAAAACAATCAGATGCAATATAGAATGCAACAGCCAATGCAGCAACATTGGAAGTCTCATTCTAAGTCACACCAGAAAACATATCCTCAGAAAAATCAACCTAAAACTTTTAAACAAATGTGGGTTCCCAAAAGCTGTAATGACAAGTGTAAAGTCAAATATTGTGAACCGTTTGATATATGTCCTGGTGCAAAATGGTCTGATGATGAAACATGTAATGTGACCTTCACATCCTTGAAATCATATATAGCAGGATCATGGTACTTCGATAGTGGTTGCTCTAGACATATGACAGGTTCTATTGAGAACTTGAAGGACTATGAGAGCATTAATGGTGGTTCAGTGACCTATGGAGGAGGTGCCAAAGGTAAGATTATTGGCAAAGGGACTTTGAATGTTGATGGTCTTCCAAATCTCTCAAACATTTATCTCGTGGAAGGACTTAGAACCAATTTGATCAGTATAAGTCAACTATGTGATGATGACCTTCAGGTAAGGTTTGATAAAAAAAAAATTGTGAAGTTTTTGATCAAACTAACAAGTGTCTTTTGACAGGTACAAGGTCATCTGACAACTGTTATATGTTTAACAATAGTTCATCATGTCATAAAGCTAGTCTTGATGTTACTGATCTTTGGCATCAAAAACTTGGACACATGAGTTTTCGTAAGCTCCATGAGCTTGTGAAACATGATGCAGTTAAAGGGTTGCCAAACTTGGAAAAAAACTATACAAAGGTATGTGGTCCTTGTCAGAAAGGTAAGCAAACCAAGGCATCTCATCTTCCTGTATCACAATGTTCCACATCTAGATGTCTAGAGATGATTCATACTGATCTCATGGGTCCCATTGAAATAGAAAGTTTAGGAAGAAAAAAATACACTTTTGTATGTGTGGATGACTTTTCTAGATATACTTGGGTGATTTTCTTAAGAGAAAAATCTGAAACCTTTGAGGCATTTAAAATCTGGTACACCCGTGTGATGAATTTGTATGATCTAAAGCTCATTAGAATTAGATCAGATCATGGCACGGAATATGAAAACTCATCCCTTTCTAACTATTGTGCATCTAATGGCATCTCTCATGAATTTTCTGCACCCAAAACTCCACCACAAAATGGAGTGGCGGAAAGAAAGAATAGGACATTACAAGAGATGGCAAGGGTTATGTTGACTTCAAAAAATTTGGCTAAAACATTTTGGGCCGAAGCCTTAAATACAGCTTGTCACATTGGAAATAAGGTTTTCTTAAGACCAGGTAGTACAATGACTCCGTATGAAATTCTTCTTGGAAAGAAACCAACCTTAAAATACTTTCATGTTTTTGGTTGTGTGTGCTACCTTCTCAATGATAGAGACCAACTTTCTAATTTTGATTCTAAAAGTGACAAGTGTGTCTTCATGGGTTATTCTACTAATAGTCGAGCTTACAGAGTTTTTAATCTCAGAACTAAGACTATTATTGAATCTATGAACATTGTCTTTGATGATCTAACGGATCTTGGCCATAAAACTGTTGAAGAAGATGGTTCAGGAATCCTTGATTTTGGAGATATCAATCCAGAACCAGCATCTGAATCAGACGAACCAGCAGCTGATCAAACAGTGTCTACAGATTCAGGATGTACAGATGATGTGATTCAGAATATGTCACCCAATGTGATTCCGAATGTAGCTACATCGGAAGTCACATTGGACAGAAATCTGGCAGAAGCTGAAACTGATCCAGAACATGCAGATAATCAGTCTAGTTTGACTAATCAGGGCTACGACATACCAAGCAAAATTCAGAAAATACATCCCTCCACACAGATCATAGGTAAAGTTCAGGATGGTGTATCAACTAGAAAGAAAGGTAAGGTGGATTACAAAAAACTTGCTTGCATGTCCACACTAGAATTTGATGAAATTCATGCATCTTGCTTTGTTTCTACCATTGAACCCAAAAATGTGCATGAAGCTCTTAAGGATGAATGTTGGATAAATGCCATGCAAGAAGAACTAGATCAATTTACTAAAAATGATGTTTGGTATCTTGTTCCTAGACCCACTTCTGTAAATGTTATTGGAACAAAATGGATTTTCAAAAACAAAACTAATGAAGCGGGAGAGATAATAAGAAACAAAGCTAGACTTGTGGCTCAAGGGTATACACAGGTTGAGGGGTGGATTTTGATGAAACCTTTGCTCCTGCAGCCCGTATTGAGTCCATTCGTCTACTGCTTGCCATTGCATGTTTTCTTGATACAACTCTTCAACAAATGGATGTGAAGAGTGCTTTCTTAAATGGCATCCTTGAAGAAGAAGTTTTTGTTGAGCAACCAAAAGGTTTTGAGGATCCCCATAAACCCAATCATGTTTTTAAATTGAAAAAGGCATTGTATGGACTCAAACAAGCTCCTAGAGCTTGGTATGGGAGACTTACAGACCATCTTTTGAAAAGTGGGTTTAGAAGGGGAGAGGTGGATAATACTCTCTTTATTCAAAATCAAGACAAACACATTTTGATAGCACAAATTTATGTTGATGACATTGTGTTTGGATCCACCTCCAAATCCTTAGAAAAAGAATTTGTTAGTTGCATGACTTCCACTTTTGAGATGAGTATGGTAGGTGAGTTGACTTATTTTTTGGGAATTCAAGTCAAACAACTACATGAAGGGATGTTCATATCTCAAGCCAAGTATGTTCTTAACTTGGTGAAGAAATTCAATCTTGAGAATGAAAAACAAAAGAAAACCCCTATGGGTACATCCAATAAACTTCATAAAGATTGTTGAATCTTGCATGAAATTAGATTTGCTTAAAATCATTCCACTTGATTGTCAGCCAAGAATTTAAATTATCTTTGGTCAGCCCGAAATTATTTTGTCAGTTATTCACTTCAGCTGACCTTAACGTTTTAGTGTTAGTTTGTTTTCCTTATTTAATTGATCAACTACTTGTACTGATACTTTCCTACTTTGTGTTTTTGGTAGATATTCTGCTAGATAATATTTCACAGGATCTTTTGAGATCTTGCATCTGCTAAACATATTTTCAAATTCAAAATGTGTTCCTAACGGGTTACTCTTGAAGACTATCTATAAATACCCTCTGGAAGCATTCTTGAAGATATACGACACAATACAATTTTTGACAGAAGTCCTAAGCCAATATACTTTCAAGAAATTTCTCTGTGACTTAGTCTTCTTAGAAAAACATTAGCTAGATACTCTTCTTTGATTAATTCTTTCTAGTTACTGTTTAGGCAAACACCGAGTGATTCTACTTCATATCTTTTGAATTTAGTCAGTTTGTCACACGAGTTTGATTGTTTCTCAATCATTCTCCACAAACACCGGTCTTTTGTTGTACACTGATCCATTAGAGATCAAATAGATTTGACAAAACACACCTTTGGGCCACTATACTTTTTAAAGGTTGCAATTAGGCCACCGAGACTTCAAAATTTTCGGATGGCAATGCATCAAGTTATCTTGCACCGTTAACCCCTTTTTGATGGACGTTAAGTTCGATGGTTAATTTTTGTTAAATACCTATTTTGCCCATGTCATCATCTTCTCTGAAAAATCATACATATTCAAATAATTAATACAACTAAACAAAATCCTTGCCTGTATGTGCTTCTCAAACAATGGATTGATTCTACTAACCATATCCATCAACACAATATCAAAAATTGCAAGAACCTTTAATGGGTACCTAACCATTTTGGTGTACAAGTCATTATCTTAATCAAACACGTCGTGTGCATCGACTTAGTGATTCCCTTCCATTTCAATCACATGGTGAATGGCTCTCCGTATGTATCTTTCCCATCGTAAGGGAAGGGTGTTCGCGAAAGTGCCTCAAAACCTAAGTATGGTGCGTTCACATCACGGACAACGATGTTTGTACCACGAACATGGGTGGGGCCTCATCGGCGTCATCGGGTTGCGCACTAGATGATGGTGGGGCATCGTCGGTTGAAGGTGTGACGGCAATTGGTGGAGGTGGGCGGTGTTCGTCCGCGTGTTTGGCGGCAGTGGGCGGGCGTTGGGGTGGGATACGGTGTCGCTGAGTTGAGGTGGTGGTGGGAGGTAGCGTGGGTGGATCGGCGGCAGCGTTCCGGCGGGTGGGTGCCTCCCAGGGCCGAGTGTGTTTCGACGGACTTGAGAGCGAGTCATGGGAAAGCCGAGGTCTGTAATGAAATCCGAGATCCGGGTTGCTATGAAAATCCAATCAGTAAAACCCGTGATCCGCTACAGGTTAGCTATGAAAATCCAAATATGGGTTGCTATGAAAATCCGGATTTACAGTTAGCTACAAAGAATAGAGAGAAAGGTCGATCCCAATCTGAATCCAACTACTTTTTGAATCTGGGATTTTTTTTAAGAAGGAATTTGAAGAACACGGTGGTGCTAGCATGTTGCTATGGCTGAGAGGATGAAGATGAAGAGGGATGAAGATGAACATAGGGGCAAAATAGGCATTTAACAAAAATTAACCATCGAACTTAACGTCCATCCAAAAAAGGGGTTAACGTGCAAGATAACTTCGGTACAGTGGCCATCCCGAAAATTTTGAAGTCTCAGTGGCCTAATTGCAACCTTTTAAAAAGTACAGTGGCCTAAATGTGTGTTTTGCCAATAGATTTTTAATAAAATTAGTGCCCTTCAAAAATCCAAGTCTGACCAACTTGGTAGTGGACGTATAGTAGCAGTTTATCTGTGAACCACTTCAACTGATCTGTCAACCACAACTCATATTCTTGCAAACTGACTCAACACTTAAGAAGTTTTTCAACTATTTAAGTGTCAGTCAGTTAACAACAATTGTTTGCTTAGTTGTTCAGTTAAACTATATTTCAGTTTCCTCTCTATATTCAGTGATCAACTTTAAAAGCTAACTTTCCTTGAAAACAGTTGTGTCAGCTAGCTGACCAACTTTCATCAGCTTGAACATTTTCAAAGTGTCAGCCAGCTGACCAATCTTCAGCTGACTGATAAAACTAGTTTTCCGTTGCCAATCTTACTAGTTTTACAAATCGACCCTCGAAGTTTTTTTTAAAAGGCTATTCACCCCCCCCTCTAGCCTTAACTATTGCCATCTGGACTTACAAAAATGAAAAATCTGAAAGTGTTGACCATACTTTATATAGGAGTATGATTGGAAGTTTGTTATACTTAACTGCCACCCGTTCAGACATCATGTATAGTGTGTGCTTGTGTGCTAGGTATCAACCAAACCCCAAAGTCTCTCACTTGAGAGCAGTGAAAAAAATAATTAGATATGTTGGTGAGACTTGTGCCATGGGTTTGTGGTATACTAAACACACAAACACCAATCTTGTTGGGTTTAGTGATGCTGATTGGGCTGGTAGTGTAGATGATATGAGAACAAGACATTGTTTGCATTAAACATGTGGGAACAGAAAATCAACTGGCTAATATTTTCACAAAGAGTCTAGATTTTGAGAGATTCATAAATCTTAGGAAATCTCTCGGTATGTGTGCCATGTAACCCCTCACTTCTTTATATATATATATATATATATATATATATATATATATATATATATATATATATATATATATATATATATATATATATATATATATATATATATATATATATAATAGGCATCTTGCATTGTATTTTAGGGGGCACACTAGTTTCATTCTTTATATTTTAGTACCTTTGTTTGTTGACATGGATATGCATTCAATATCTGTTGTGATTTGCTTGTTCTGATTCTCCTCGCCATCTCCCTTTAAAGTGTATTGAAATTGAAAAATCTTTAGTCCACAAAGGAAAGAGTTACCTTTTGAAATTTTTGGGATGCTGCAATTTGTCAAAGTACTATGGAGCTTAGGCTTTCATGGGTTGATCTTGAGAAAATTGACTCCCTTTAATTAAAAAAGTGTGAAAGCTACCTAACGGAAAAGAGCTACCTATGGACAAGGTTGTGACATCTTTCTTTTGGAACTGTGAATCCTCGGATTGCATGGGTTGATCAATAAGTAAAGTTGCTACCCTTGGTAAATAGTGTGAAAGGTTCCTAGTGGATTGTGTTGAATATGCTTGAAATAAAGTAAAGCTATTCTCCTAGGGAAATAAAGTACCTATGGTATTTATGGGAGTTATGTGCTGTTCTGGTGAAGAAAAGTTGAGAATTTGTACATAAAATCATAACTTTGGCGAATGTGTCTTCCAATGCAGCTTCATTGGGAACTACATTCAGATGATCTAAACATATCACATATAAGTGACTGCATTGTTTCTCTTGTTTTTCTGCTCATGTTAGGCATATTTTCTAGGACATATTGTGTGTTGATCATATCAGCCCCTTGATGTTTTTGTTTCTACTAGCAGATTAGTGCAATCTCTATTCTATTGTTCACCATGTTGATATTTTATGTGGTTGTCTAATCTATGTGTTCATCATGAGGACCTGAACAGATTTATGATTACTGTCTTTGGCTGGTTTGTGTGGTTGCAATTTTGGTCAATTTAGTATTGTGCATCCTCAAAATACTTGATCAATTTTGTAATATTCAAATTTTGATATCTGAAATTAGTAGTTATTCTCTCACATTTAATCCTCCACCTATTTATCATGTCCATAACAACAGATTTTTATCACTTCTTTATGACTGGTTAATATTTGATTTTTTATCTAAAATTTGAATTTTGATTTGCGGTTAGGACTCCTCACATTCCATCTCATTAAGTTTTTAACGGCTAATTGCAAATTAGAGGGTGTATTAGTGTTGTGTTTCAGGAAGAACAAAAAAAACTCTTCTCCCAGAAGCTTCACACCTTTCAGAGTCCGGCAGAAAACTTTCGGGCAGATCTTCTTCCTTGCAAATCTTCCTCCCTCATCTTCCATTCCTGTTCTTCACCTAAATTTCTCCATGGCATCTCCTTCATCCTCTGCACATGATACCCCTAAACTCAATCCAACCTCAGATGTAGCTTCCGATAAAGCTACATCAAGCCCTCTTTCATCACCTGAAAATCCCCTTACAGCTATTGTAGTAGCTCAGCCATTACCAGAACCCCTGACCATGATTCTTCTTGGCGAAAAATGAAACACCACTGATGTCAAAAATCCAGGCGATTTATCAGGGTTACCCCAAATCGGTAACCCTAGCTCGAGAAAATCGAAGCGGCTAAGAGGGATTCCCTCAAATTTTGAAGATCCAAGTGAAGCAGATGTTCTAGCTGCCAAGAAACACAAGGTAGTTCCAGGGATTTTTGAAGAATCTGTGGTCATTGACAGCGACCCCGATGATGAAGATTTCGTTCCCAAAACTGGACCAACCCCCGTGGTTCAAGCACCAGTCTCTCAACCTGCTTCTCCCAAAATTGCTCCAGCTCAAGAAGAAGCAAATGATGATGACTATCCTATACCATCACCTCGAGTCGTATTTCCTCCAGACTCTTATGTTCAAGCTCAAGAGTCTTCTGAATCTAAGGACAGCTCTCCTTCAGCATCCATCAATTTCTCTGATGAAGATAGCACTTTGGCTGATTATCTGGTCAGATTAAAGAAAGTGGTTTCTCCCACATCTGCTCCATCTCCACAGTCACCTACAGAAGGCATGCCCCGTCAATCTAGCTCGTCAGAATTCGATGACAACTCAGACAAAAATTTTGAAAGCAAAGAAGCGACCCCTGAAGATAGTGAGGATACAGAGGAGATTCATGTTCGCTTCACCAGAAGCCGGATGTCTACAGCCAATGTAGCTACGAATGTAGCTACATCCAAAATTTCCAAACCTTCTGTTTCTGCTGCTTCTTCAGTTGGTAAACCCTTCTCATTTAAATTTGTGTCAAAAACTGCTTCTATTCGGTATAATACCTCTCGTAAAATTGTTGATGAACGAATTATTTCATCTATTGAGTTGAATGCACAAAACCTCACTCAATTTTTCACTGATAGAGGGTTGATAGGAACACTTTCTTCTGCTTCCCCATATTTGCGTGATCTCATCTACGAATTTTATGCTAATCTTGAGAAGCGTATGTCCTCTTCTTCAGATGCTAGGTTTGAGAAATTTTTTGTTCGTGGGAAATGGTATGATTTTTCATCTTCTATCATAAATGACATGTTGAACACTCCTGCTTCTGGCCCTTTTGATATGGAAACTGATTTGAATCTGTGTGTTTTGGAGTTAACTGGTGGCCCTTTGAATAAGTGGCCTGCCAAAGGTTCATCTATTAGCACTTCCCAGTTATCATCTCTTTATGCTCTCATGCATAAAATTTGTTGTGCAAACTGGTCACCCACCACTAACTCAAACAAACTCACAAAAGAACATGCTAGGGTACTATTTCAGATTGGAACCAATAAGCCTTTTGATTTTGGCTATTTTGCCTTCAGAAAAATTGCTTCCTTAGCTGAGTCAGAAGGTGATAAGAGGTCTTTGATCTTCTCTTCTTTGATTTATAAACTCTTAGTCTCCCAAGGGTACTCTCCTTCTGCTACAACTAGACTCTCTCCAATCCTTGAACCTTTTCATATCTCTGCAAAACTGTTGAGAGGAGATAGAATTGTGAATCTTCCTCTGGTCCATCCATATGTTCCAGTTTCATCTATTCCTGTTTCCTCACAACCATATGTTTCTATTCATGTCAATGCTACTTCCAATGTAGCTGCATCAGCCATCTCTGCACACCCTACTGCTCAAATTTCTGTATCCTTTGTCTCTGAACAGTTGGCTATGGTGCACTCTCAATTGGATATACTGGATACACAGACTACACTTCTTAAATCATTAGCTGCTCAGTATACTTCCTGGTTGGCCATGCATTCTGGCCAAATAGGGGGTGTACATGTTAGTGCAAGTGTTCGTTATGCCTACTCGATCCTGAACTGCCCCGTTGAAGTGAAGAAGAAGTTGTTCGATCGCTCAAGTCATATAAGATTGATTCTATAAACTGTAGTTCTTGAAAATTCTGTGGTTGCTTGAAAATTCTGTGGTTGATACCTTCTAAACAATGTTTCATTATGGGTCTGTAATTTGTTTTTTAGACTGATTGGTTGGTCTGTAACTCTTCATAACTGATTGGTTGGTATTACTATCTTAGCTTTTTCATAACTGATTAGTGCAAATGCTTAGGGGGTGTGTTGTTTGGTTTATTCTCTCTAACATTTGCAGGATGTCATATGGATTGATAATGGAACACTTGTTTTGGATTTGACCAGAAATGCTTAACAAATGGGGTGATTGTAAGGGTAAAATAGGTCATGCCTATTTTTACTTGTTTCCCCTTTCATAGGTCAAAATATTATTTTTGTATAGTTTGTGGTTTTTAGGATATAATATCTTTCATTAGATTTAGTTATGATATATTTGGTATCACAATCTTTTATTAGATTTTTATACATTTATTTTGGTAACTAAATCTTAACATAAATCCTAGTCAAATCAAGATTCTTGACCACTTTCATATTTGGTAATAAAATATCACAAGATTGGTAGGTTGTTAATCTTTCCTTATTACTAATCATTTTCCTTGTAGTAGTTGGAATGCTTTGCGTGTTGTGTAGGACATCGCTCATCTATAAATAAAGTGCAAGGATACGGGCTGTGCAGAGAGCTTTAGAGTGAGAATAAAAAGTTATAAAGCTGTAAGCAGAAGCAAGGAGATACAGAAGCTGTTTTCCAGACCTGAAGTTCAGCAGTTCGATTGAGGCTGTCAATGTTATAACATCGGCAGTCACATTGAAGATCTGGAAACTGATTTGTCTTCCTGTTCAGTTTTTAGGAAGTTGATTTTGTTTCTTCCCACGTTTTGTTTAATCTGTTTATGTGGAGTTTTTTTGTTCTCCAAGACTCATTGTCTTGTGAGAATATTTTGTGAGTGATTTCACAATTGTTTTTTGTTAAACGATTATTATTTTTAGTGAAATCTTTGTGGCCTTGAGGCTAGGTCTACAAGTATTATCTTGTAGATTGTTTTTGGTAAAATTTTTGCAATCTGTTTTCTGTTTTGTTGATTATTCTTCCGCTGCTATAATCCTCTTTGACCATTGTGATTCCCATTGTAGCTACATTCAGAGCTACATTGGAAATTACCTTGGTTTCTTTTGAGAATTTGTGCTATTGTGTTCTTTCAATGTTGTTCGATCGACCAGGCCCGAACAACCCTTAAATTGATTATTTTTTTAAAGAGAAGAAGAGATGGGGAAGAAGGGAGGTTGTGAGCTACGTACTGGGTTGCTGGTGCTGGTGATGGAAGGCGTATATTGTGATGGGGGAGGAGATGGTGATGGAAAGGGAGGGAAGAAGTAGTGGATTGGGAGGAGGGAGGAGGCGGTGAGGGGGGAAGGGATGAGACGGTGAAGGGGGTATGAGTTTGGATGAAGGGAAGGGTAATTTAGGAATTTGAGGTTTTTGGGGGATCAACTTATAACATTTGGGGGGATATATAGCGCCACTTTTAGAAGATAACAGATGTTACATGTGGTTTTGAAAGAAAAACATAAAAAAGTTGACGGTCAAATTTTCATTTAAGCAACACTTAGTTTGACTCAAAAGGCTAATGCACGATTAAAAAAAAAGGAACCGTTGGAGTTTTTTTTTTCAAGTATAAAATCCATATATATAGTTCTTTTTTGTGTGAGGAAAATGTATATAGCTTTTTAAGGTTTAGTTATCCTCACAACCAATCAAACACTTGAAATAAAAACTTATTCAACACAAAAATATATTATATAAATATACAATGGTAAATGACTTTTAAGTATAGTTAGTAAAATATGAGAGGAGTATATTATGTGTAAGTGTAAAATTGGTTTGTCTTATTTTACCCTCAATGTGTCGTGTTTCAATTTTTTGAGATTCAAAGTTATTCTTGCCTTTCTTGATGGCTTTCTAAGAACATTGGTTAACTTGTATAAGGATTATAACTTGGCATGTCCTATCTTATATGACTTAGAGATTTATTATGGTATGAATTCTTTCATAACCCTAACATTTCCTTGTTATGTGTTTCTTAGAAGACTTGTTTCCTAGAGCTCTATATAAATAGATTGATGCCTCTTGATATCACTCACCTAAGTTGTGAGAGATTAAGAGAGATTCAACATATATTAATCACACATCAAGGATGTGTTTGTGGATGAAGCATCATAAGCTCCATCCAACTTGTTGAAGCATCATAAGCTCCATCCAACTTGTTGATTCACAGTTTCTGTTATACATCATTCGTTCTGTTTTCATAGCCATGTATATTCAAGAGTACTTTGTATTGAAAATATTTCATATACTATCTCAAGAGTTTTTAGGATTTCCACTCTCAACGCGTTCTTCATATTGTCTTTGATACAATATTTTAATTAGTGAAATTTTTGTCATAAGGCAAGATCTACAAATATTTTACTTGTAGACAAGAATTACAATTTGGTTTTTTAGTTTACTTGTCTTAATTTTCTATAGTTTTAATTCCGTTGCATATTCAGTGTATGAATCTAGAAGAAGCTTCATCTAGAGTTTCTTCGGTGACCGATTTTGGTTTAATCTTTGAATTCTAAGTGCAATATTTCTTTCATTATGTTTAAAAAGACTTACACATTTAATACCTTTTTTTCAATATTACAACGAAAAGTTTGACATAATAATGCATAAATGAGAAAAATACTCTTTTTATTTGTATGAGTATATACGAAACTAAAAGTATGTTATATTCTGTATGGATTTCTGTATATTTTTATCATTTTTAATTTTGATATATCTTAATATTTTTACATGTGTACACTCTTAAAAGCTATTAATATATTATTACATATTTATCACAAAATATCTATAGTTATTAGCCAAATGAAAGCGTGATTAAGTATATATACTCTTATGTTTCCCTCGCCAATGAACACTTCCAACTCAACCGTACCTTTGACTGGGACTTTATGGTTGGTAAATCCTTCCAATGTCCCAGCATATGGTTTTAACCGATCATCGCTCAGCTCGAGCCCCTGGAAACAAGAATAGTACATCACGTCTCGGCACGCTCCAGTGTCCACCAAAATTCTGTGCACGACCCAACCATCCACCAGTGCCGAAACGATCAAAGACTGTTCACCGGCCATATTACTTGCCAACTCGCTTCGGGTAAATTGGATAGCTTGCTCTCCATCTTGCAAAGCAGCAGGCCGATCCACAACTTTGGATAAAGAATATATTTGCTTTCCGAGTTGGGTCGGAGTAGGCTCTTAATCCATTATAACATTGATTACCCCTCTGATCGGCGGGGCTTCTCTCCTGGGTGCATTCCCCTTATTACCTCCATCTCGTTTGAAGCGGTCCAACCGCCCTTCATTAATCAATTTCTGAATGGCCTTCTTCAACGGCCAACATTCCTCCATGCATTCCCCCTATTACCTCCATCTCGTTTGAAGCGGTCCAACTGCCCTTCATTAATCAATTTCTGAATGGCCTTCTTCAACGGTCAACATTCTTCCGTGGTATGCCCATAGTCATCATGATAGGCACACCGCTTTGTTTGATCCCGTTCACCAGCTGTCGCCGGATTCATGCGAGGTGGATTAGGAAGTTCATTCCTTATTTCATACATGATGTCCTCGCGTAGTGTGTTAATCGGAGTCAGATCTGATTCGCGAAGAAATTCCTTTGGCCGATCATATCTGGACTTGCTTTTATTATAACCTCCATTCCCTGCCTGGCCATTTCCCTTGGGATTTCCAACAGCTTCACTACTCTCCTTTTTCTTCTCTTTTTTGCCGTTTCTCGGCACACCATTTCGTGCTTCGCATAAGCATTTCGCTGCGTTTCCGGCTCACGCATGCTTTCAGTCGACCGCGAAGCCACCTTCACCTTCAAGCAAACTGTTTTTTGAAAGCACGGTATGACCTCTTGCTCGGTCAACCACGGAACTGCTCGATACCTTAGTGAATCGTTCGAGATAGCTCACTGTAGACTCATGTGCTCCCTGTTTGACCTTTGACAAGTCTGCCCTTGTTTTTGCCAGTGTGCCCGCTGTTCCAAAATCCGCCAAGAATTTTGCTCGCATGAAGTCGGCCGATTATTAATTGATCTTCGTGGCGAGCTCCCATCGAGGTTAAGGCTTTTCCTATGGCGCCAACAAAAGCTCTAATTTTCAAGCTTCATCTGAAGTCACCGAGGCCAATCGTGATTCAAGCGACATCAACCAATCACGGCCTTCGTTTTGCCGTGCATTCCTTAATATTTGGGAATATGAGCCTGTCTTTGGCGGAGCATTTTCAATCGAGGCGGCTACGGGCTGGCCGTACCAATTGCCATCTAAAGCCTTGCCTTGTTCCCAGGCTTCCATTCGGCGCTTCAATTCTTGAAATCTGCATGTTTATGGTTGTAGGCAAACCACCCCCGGCGAGGCATACGAGGGGCATGTGAGACCAGCCAAGCTCCAGCCAGGCTTGAGTAACCCCGCGGCTGCGCCACACGGACATGAGGCACCCCGAGGTGAGCAGTTGGTGCTGCTGTTGGTTGATTCGAATCCTTTCTCCCACAGGAATGATGAGATACATGAGATACATGCACATGTGATCGCTTTAGGGGAAGGAGTTACGCGTCGGTGCTTGTAAGATCCCGCAGTGATCGGGAACAACGGCGATGAGCACGTGGCCGCGGCGAGGTGAGCGATGCTGCGAGCATGCGATTTTGGTAGGGAAGGTGAGCGTCGGCGGCGGTGAGATTGAGTCGAATCATCTCCCGGCAGTGGGCTGGCCTCGAGTGGACAGGCACAATCGTGGCTAGCTTTCGTCTCATTGCTTTCGCGTCCACTTGAGACCGCTTGTGCTCGTGGTTGAGAATGAGCGACCAAAGGATTCATCGATTACACTCGGTCGTGAAACACACGATGCTGCTCGGGCAGCAGTGGTAAGGGTCCACCTCGATGGCAGCGGTGGCTTACCCATCGTAATCAGCGTAAGTTAGGCGGTGCATCGACCCAATTATATAGCTCTTTGGCGAGCCTCCTCTCGAAATTCATGTGCGGACCCACGGCGCCACCGCTCCTGCCAATGAGTCAACCCAGCATGCGGTTGAGTGGTGACGGCGTCATGAGGTGGAGGAGCATTATTCCCAGCCAATTGATTTAGACTAGGAGCCGGCTGCACATCCTCACGACGACTGCCACTGCCACCATTAATTCCATTCTCCGCCATTGTCAAAATTCAAGAGAAACAATTATCAATTCACCCAAAACTACTACCGTAACAACTTTCTTTCAAGATGGAACCAGGCGATGCGTCAAAATCTCCTGGATCTGGGGTCGGTCGA
Organism: Codonopsis lanceolata; assembly: GCA_013146195.2. Classification (NCBI taxonomy): domain Eukaryota; kingdom Viridiplantae; phylum Streptophyta; class Magnoliopsida; order Asterales; family Campanulaceae; genus Codonopsis; species Codonopsis lanceolata. Next base: position 13,703,785 of record CM028382.1, on the reverse strand, counting down.
TCAAGATACGGCTTTCAGCGTATGTTATTCTCTCCAAAGTCCAAATGCGCGTAAGAATAGCAAGTGAACTAGGCGAGACTACCTCCTAAAGCCCTGCAGCGCAAGAATCAGCACAATAAAGCTAAATGAGAATGTATTTTAGCAGAGTTTCGGCTAGAGAGTAGAAATTGCATACCTTTCCCCTTCATTCTCAGGGGCTTTTATAATTACCGGAGAGCATAACTGATCATAACTGCTCTTAACTGCCCTTAACTGTCCACTAATGATTGTGGCATAGATGACGGGCATATTAACTGCCCCATTAATTCCTTCATTAATATAACGGCCTGAATGGAGAGTTTCCCGGACATAACCGTCCTCAACTTAGCTAGAACTCTTGCTCGGATACAATCGTCCTCAATTGATAATTGATCTTGCCCGGACATAACTGTCCTCAACTGATGACAACTCTCATATTGGCGAGCATAGCAAATCATGCTCGCTTTGATTACGCTTTCGCGATTAAGCCCTTCGGCGAAGATTGAGGTCATGCTCGCTTGTATAAATAATGGCCACGTGCCTGACATGTGACCAAAAACTCGGGCCGATTGGGCCGGACTGTTCATATATCTTATATTTGTTTTATCTTATCAAATTAGTTTTAGGAATTTTATCATATATAATTAGATTTAGAATTTTTATCTTAAATTAATCGATTTTGAAAAAAGGAAAAAAACTTTTAAACTTCATGGCGGAGTCGCGTAGCCAACGATTTTTGTTTTAGTAATAGTTATAGATAAATAGATGTTTTAATTATAGTTAATAGATTATCCTAAACTAAATTAGAAGAGAAAAGAGAGATATATAAAGTACGTATAAAAAATGAAAAGAGAAAAAATAATTAACTAGTTGATAATGTTATAAAATCTACTTAATAATTACAAATGCAATAAAATCTTAAACCAACTGTAAATTTTTATCAATCACTTCTTATTTATATCGTAAATTAATCAGTTTTTTTTTTAAAAAAAGATTTATTTTTACAATTCATAGAATAACATCTGGAATCATAAAATTCTTTAAAGAATTTAAGTATTTAACAGAAAGCCGCAGCTGGATTTTAGCTATAGTTAACAGTGTAATTTTTGGAACATTATTTCGAAAATTGGCCCTCACAGTCACGGATCTCACCTTCCACCACCACTCCGTCTCCCATCGTCGCCGCCAACCAATTGTCGGTAAACTCTACCCCTCTCTCTCTTTTCTCGTTCTCCCTCCCTATTAATCTAGGGTTGCAGTATACAGACTGCTACAACTCCCCAAACACTATCGATTTCATTGTCTATCTCATACAGTGAAAGATATTTTTGGAAACCTCAAACCATTTCTCAACCGTTCTGTTCATCTTCTCTATTGCCGACATCCATGAGCGATCCTCCCTATCTCCCGTCCCTATCTCCCGTCCCGCAGCCGAATTTTTTCAAACTGTAAGTGTATTTTGTCGCTTTTTTTTTTATGGATTTTAATTTTTTATTGCGTCCATCTAACCCATCCAATGTTCTGTTGAAGGTTTTGGGATACACATAGTTTCTCTCTGTTCTAAACAAATGGGAAGGGAAATTACTCGGGAATCAAGTATGTGCGGCCAAGCATTACAACTTTCATTTTCGGAGGTAAAATTGATATACATAACTATTTAAAAAAATTAATTACGTTTATATTTTACTCTTTTATATTTTCTTTCAATAATTTGTAAATAGTATGTGCGGCCAAGCATTAAGACTTTCGTTTTCGTAGGTAAAATTGATATACATAACTATTAAAAAAAAATTTAATTGCGATTATAATTTACTCAGATCAGTCGAAATGTTTTCTATAATGTAAGTGTATTTGATAAAAGTCAAACCAAAATATGGTCGTAAGTACATTTCGAAGACATAAGTTTTCAAAATTGGTCAAAATGAGATTTTTGGATACATAATTAGACATGTTAAAAGGGCCAAGAACCGCATGGTTGACTTGTTAATCGGGAATCGTAAAGGGTTTGGGTCGGAAAATCCCAATCCGTTTAAATTCCGTGTTAAACGGGTTGACCTTAGTATTATATTTTACTATTTGATTAAAATATTTGATTGCATTAATTTCTTATCAACATTTATTTTATGTTATTTTATTATTGTAGATGAAGAGGATAATAATGTTGAAGAATATACTTTCTCAAAAGAAAACTCGATTTAATGTTTTTAATTCGTATTATTAATCGTTGTCACTTGTCCGTCAATATGTTTGTTACTTAATTTCAAATTTTTGATTTAAATAAGACATCATGTGTTAATAGGGCTGACCCAGTTAAACCGTATCCTACAGGGTTAGGGTTGCGATTTGAGTGGTTTGTTTAAATGACCCGTTTAACCTGCGACCATATAGGGCTAGGGCCAACCCAATTTAACATCTCTACCGAAGACTCCTCCCTTAAACTGCTCGCTCCTCGAGCATCACAAGGTCTCCTTGGTAAACCAAGCTTTACCAGCTCGCCGAAGACCCCTCGTTCACCAGCCCGCTCATCGAGCAAACCATGTCTCCTCGGCAAACTAGGCTCACACCAGCTCGCCGAAGACTTCCTCAACTGCTCACTTCTCGAGCACCACAAAGACTCCTCGGCCACACCCAACTATCACCAACTTGTCGAAGACTCCTCCCTCAATTGCTCGCTCCTCGAGCACCACAAGGACGCCCACACCCAGCTCTCACCAGCTTGCCGAAGACCCCTTGTTCACCAGCTCGCTCCTCGAGCAAACCTTGTCCTTGGCAAACCAGACTCTCCTCAGCTCGCCAAAGACCTCTCGTTCACCAGCTCGCGGACCACTCCCTCACATTGTCAACTCGTGCGCTCTCAGTATCTTCTTCTCAAGAATGGTATCTCCTAACGGTGATCCATCTTGCAGGAGCATATAAGAGTTATTTGTACTTTCTTAATATATTTGTATTTAGCTTTCCTAATCTTTGTATTTAGGTTTCCTAATCTGTTTTGTATTTAGACTCTCTACTTTAAATAGCAAGTATTATACCCCTATAAATATTTTCTCCGGAGAGACTATGCCATTATTTCTCAACTTTATTAATTTCTACTCTTCCTTCCCGTCTGCAACCACCACCGTACTCACCCTCACTCCTTTCTCCTTCCCTCCTCTCCCGCCTTCCAGTGCACACCCTTGTCACTCCAATCCAGGCGAATCCTGTGATAAATCACACCGTCGTCTCATTTGAGCTGGAATTTATCATTGTTATTGTAGCGAGAGAATCTCGACAGTGGAGTTTCGCCGGAGGTGTCTCCATTCCTTCTTGTTCCTCCCCGTCTTTAGCATTTTCTGCTTTTTTTTAATATATATTTGAAATCAACCTTGAATTCTCAATATAAAGCTCTAAGGTTAGAAGCTAGGGTTTAGTTGCTCAAGATCCGATTTGATTCACGAAATGGCAGAGAGAGAATTCCTAGTTATCGTTTGTCACAGTTTGTCTCCCCAAATTTATTGCCACACCCAGAACACTACTTCTCTTTGTTCTGATGAAATGATCGAATATTTAAACACCCGCTGATTAACTTAGAGACTTTGACAAAGCAAATTCAAAGGTAATATCTATTCTTAATTTTTAAAGCTTTAATCCTGTATTACCTGTTTCTAAAGTTTAACCAGTTATCTTCATTATACAGAAAGCTTCCATCATATTTGACTGATTCTGATCGAGCTTTTGAAGTGAAAATTATAATAATGTAAGTCGCCTATGCCTATCTATGTTTTGACATAAAATGTGTTTGGATGTTTTATGGCAATATTTCCATTAAATTTACTGGTCATATAGAACCCTTTGAACTACTCCCCCGCTGGACACACACAAATAATGATATTGTAATATTTTATATTTTTATGCCCGTAAACTTTAGATGCAGGCAAATTTAGTGGAAAGATTTTGCTTTGGAGTGAGAGCCAGGTTTAATTTAAATTCCCTTGATAGGGTTGTGCTAACTTTTCAAATTTGTTTAATATTAGGGGAGCTATAACTTTGGAACTGCCGTGTCCGCAAAGTGTTGGTGGGGTTGTGGCTGATCCCCAGCTAGATTGGAGTTTTGATATACTCTTGTCGGAGTTGAATGCAATAGAAACAAAGCTTAATGTATCTATGGTGTTTCCTTCACCTTTTACCAAAACAGTTTCAAGGTACTGTGTGCTTCTTACCGGTTTTGTAAGAAATGCTTGAAAAAACAGTGAACAAGTGATATTTGGCTTGTGTTTTTTTTCCTACAACATGCTTATTTATTGCCACTTCCCAGAGAGGTTTCTGCTGCAAAGGATATTGCAAAAGGTTCAAAGGGCTTTGTGATGCATGTATCAGACGATGAGATGGATGACATGGAATCTGATGTCGATAGAACGGAGGGTCATGGAGCGGGGAGACGATTTGCTTGTGATGAACTTTATTTAAGGTATTACATATAAGCACTTGGTTCTCTTCTTAAGTCATTCTATCATAGAATTTAATAATAGTAATAATTACTATTATTATTTTGGGAAGACAGATTAATTAGGTGTTAGATTGTAAGGCACTCTAACAAACATAGTTTGTGTTAATGTTTGATAATGGTGATTCTGATGATCTTACTTGTCTCTTAGTGATAGCCAGGATTCCGAAGATGAGTCAGCCCAGTTATCTTTGATGGACAGAGTGGGATTGGTTGAAGGGGCACTGGTTGAGCTAAATCATGAACATCAGCTTAGTGATACGGTGTGCATCTTTGTTGATTTCTTCTTTATTTGTTCCACTTATGAATATTTGAATGCACTGAAGACTAACATATTTCCAGTTGATCTTGATCCATCACATGCAATTTTGAGACGTTGTACCTTTGCGTTTTCCCTGATTTCCTTTGTATCACAACATGGTTTTAAGGCATCTAGAGATGGTCCCTCTTTCTTTTCATTTATTTCTTATAACAAGGGAGCTTTTTTACCTATTTCTCACATATAAGTTCTCTTTCGGTTGGTTGGTGTGCTTCTGATCACACAATCTTGAACCAGTTTTAAGATTCTTGAAACAATATCACTTATTGGCTGTTTTGATTTCCGACTGTTCTCCTTTCCGAAAGTCAGGAAACAGGTATATTTTAAGTTGTAACAGTTACCATCTTTTATCCTATTTGTGCTGAGAAACAATCTTTGTTCGTTCAATGTAATTTCACCTGACCTTTTCTTTGTCTTTCCAACTTCTTGTAATTAATTAACAAGAATGGAATAAGAAAGAAACATCACTATGAAATCAAGAGCCTTTGTAGCTAGAACAGGGGCACAAGTGACTGTGCTTCATTGCCTTCTCCTGCCTTAGTCTTTCCATCTTGCTTGCAGTAGTTTAATCTTCTTCCTACTCCTGTAATTGGAATACATTTTTAGTGTCTTTCTTTCTCTGAACAGGAGGAGATTAGAAACCATATATCTGCATTTGAAGCGGATCTGATGTGTGAAAATGAGAAATTTACCTCTGCTCTTTTTCAAGTGGAGAAATATACTGAAGCCCAAAGGGAAATGGACAGAAAGCTTGATATGCAATATCAACGCAGAATGTAAGAACTCTGTTTTGGTTCATCTGGGAAGTTTATACACTCCAGCAAGTTCTTGGAAAATTTCTTTTCGTCTGAGTTGGTTCTCTGTGATAGATAGTTTTGGTTACCTTTTTTTCATCAGCACCAGTGAGTCAGCTTGAAATCCCATATCTTGGTGACACGGAACTCTATTGATTGACATAAAATTCAGATTGAAATTTGAATAGGAATTTGTGGTAGTTTGATAAACCAGAAAGTGTGTACTTCTATGACATTCATTCTTTTCCCTACCAAAGGCTTATGGACAGGTGGGTGACTCAAAGCTTTGGACTATGTGCCTTGTGGTGGTATATATGTAAGAAAAATTATATCTTGAGCAATATGTGTACAGTCTTATTCTAATGTTATTACTCCCTCCATTCCGGGCAAAGAGCCCGTTTGAAAGTCTTTTTTTAAGAAACTGACACCTTTAATAGTCCATTAGTAATAAAATGACACTTTTATGCCTTAATTTTTGAAAGTGGACTCTCTAAGTGAAACATCCCAAAATGGAATAGTGGATTCTTTGCCCGGAATGGAGGGAGTAGAATATTACACTGTGATGCAACCACATCAAACATATCTTATTGAAAGTAGTGATCTAACCAGAGCATATTAGTAGACAAATTGACCTTGTAAAGGAGGTAGACAATTGCATCGTTTTGCTGTATGTTTAGGTGCTTATTGTTTCCTCCAGTCTGAGCATAAGTATCATCTTGGGAAGAAATTATTTAAAGTGTTGCAGTGCATGCAACACTAATTACCAGGTTATTGATTTGCTACATTAATAAATGTCTTCCCTTCATTTTCTTAACTCTTTGCAGGGGTGGGGTGCATTTATATATTTAAGAGCTTGATAATCTACTTGAAAGTGACATGGATACCTGCTAGAAGAAAAAGTATCGTGATCGGTTGGGCAAAGAAAAAATAGCATAACTTGATTTTTTTGGCATGTTGCATTAGTAAAATTTACCCTTCCAAATGGATTCAGATATACGATTGATTGTTACCATTTTTGGTTCTACAATATCATATTCCATCTTCTGCAATTGTTGAGGCAATCTAGTGACATTTTGATTTTCTGTAGTGCTGAAGCACTTGATAATCACTTGACCGCAGTACAGAGGGACCACGAAAACAAATCCCAAATAGAAGAAAGGAAAATAAGAGATGATGCAGCCTTTGAAGAGGCCAAAAGAAAGGAAAAGGCTTCACGAGAAGAAAAAATGCGGCAAGAGAAATTGAAGGCTGAGGCAGAGGTTTGTTAACCTTGTTTTATCAATTTCATTAATGTTTCTTCTTGTTGAACAACACATTTTCCTGTCACTCTCCATTTTGATGTTATATTCTTTTGTTGGCTGCATTTCGAACATGAGTGAGATGCTCTATTTGCAACAATCGTTATCAATGTTTAGGGATGAACTATGAATAGGAAGAAAAATATAGGCTCCGATGAAAGATCAACCCAAATGGGTACTTGGTAAGCAAAGTCAAGGAATGAGACTGTTCAGAGCTTCTCTGTGCTGTTGTTTGGTTTTGTTTTTTGCGGTGTTAGTTTTTGGGGTTCAGCCATGGTAGTCATTGGATTGCAAAGGATTAGCGAAAAAGAGAAGCCTAAGGAATTGCACCTAGGGTTCTTGAGCATCAGGCACAGAGTTGCACAACATGTCATCATGATAGGCTGAGAAGTTCATTTACTGCATTCCAATAAGAGAAAGCAATATGTGATATAAATAAGATTAAGACTTTGAGGCCAAATTTTGATGAAAGTTTTTAAGTAACCAACTCATCTAAAAACTTAAGCTGTTAGAGAGAGGCAATGTATATCATGCTTTTATATTTTATCACTCTCCTTAACATGCATACATGGATAGAGGTGCACTTTTATATATATGGCCAATATGTACTCTTTCTAAAATACTTTTTTAAGGATAAATGCAAGTGGGATGATTTGAACCCTTGTCCTTGCCAAATCATGAGCTCTGATACCGTGTTAAGTAACCAACTCATTAAAAGTTTCCGGATTTTCGGTAATCATATGGTGCTGGTTCATCGATTAAGTTGTTAGAGAGAGCACCAACAATGTATATCATGCTTTTATATTTTATCAAAAGTACTTGGTCGAAATTATTCTATCAATGTTCCTGGACCCGTAAAGATCAAATCTAACACTGCCTCCATCCCAAAAGAGTCCTACATTCCTTTTTAGCTTGTCCGAAGGAAGACCCCTTTTCTAAATTTAAGCTATAAATTTTCATTGTTTTTCCAAAATTTATCATTTGGTTAAAAAACATGATGTTGCTCTTACTTATTATACAAAAGAAGATGCAACTTTACCGCAAATTAAAGAAAATATATGAAAGTCAAAATGCATTATTACAAAGTCTGGCTTTCAAAACGGGACTTTTTTTTTTCTTTTTGGGACGGATGGAAGACCTTGTTCCAGAACCCATAATTGCAGTGGAAAGACAATTACCATGCTTTTCTTAAATAAACTTTGGAAGATCATTGGATAAGACTATCATCGATCTAGTAGACTGGAAAAAGCTCCCATTCCATTTTCTCTGTGTTTAGTGTCCCACATCTCTTCTCCTGGAGTCGTAAGAACTCAATGCAGTGAGTAGGAGTGATATCGCTTGTAGAGATCACAGCTGAGGCGCTGTTCCAACTCTAGTCTAAGTATAGTCAGAAAGAGTATGACCTTTTAAATCCATGAGATGCTTTTGGTAGCTGTCACCATGTGTTGCTACAATCGTCATCCAATCACATCTTGAATTTCTTCTCTATTCTGAAGCTGGCAGCTGTTCCTTAAGATGCTTTCCATAGAATAATGGAAAAAATTGTTACGGATGATCGTTCATATTATACACATGTTAGTATGTTACCTAAACAGTCACTATGTATACTCCTACTGCAGTACAGGTAGATTGGGGAACACAAGGCTATCCTTAAAAGAGTTTGACTTGTAATGGGAATAGATTCTTCTGGGTGGAGTTATTATATGTCTCCATACTCTTGTTCTTGTGATATTTATTTGTTGGATCTCATTCTCATATCGTCATTTTAACCGTTTTTAGCAGTGGCACTACTTTCTTGTTTTGGCGACTCTGCTCTAGTTGAATTAGAAATCTAATGCAAGTATTGTAATTAGTTCTTATTTATGGATGCAGGCTAGACTTCAAGCTGCAAAGAAGAGAGATGAAGAAGCAAAAGCAGCTGCTTTGGAAGCTGAAAGAGAAGCAAAACAAGCAGCTGAATTAGTTGCTAATGAAACTCATAAACAGGATTCTGCTGCTATGGCAGCTTCCATGGGAACTACAGGACCAAAGAAAGAACAATCTTCAGGTATCTCTATTTCCGTATCATAAGCACTAGAACTCTTTTCTGACATAACAATGCCCCAAAATTATACACTACTTACCGCGATTATTTTCGAATTACTTACATGACTCCGTCTAGGGTGATAAGTATGCCGTCTCTTTCATGCAAGTAGTGTTTTGTGTATGCTTGCTTTTAGCCCTATTTTTCCTTTAGATGAAGTTCAAGTATAATTTCTCAATTACTACTAAGTGCTGCACAAGGTGAGTGCTTGACACTATAATTCATGTCCACCAATTAGGTAACAATTCACCATAAAATTGTTTCGTTATATCTCTTGTACTCTCTCAATCCTCATTCTCATCTGAGGTTGCAACTGGCCAATCTGGTGGCAGGAAATATACTTAAGGGTGCAGAAAAAGCTCTAAAAATGGAGGAAAGAAGATTACAGATTTATAAGGAATTAGCTTCAAAAAATGAGGCACTTGGATTGAGTTCGAATACGGTAGGAGACAACACAAATGCTGACTTTGAAGTGCAGATTCTTCATGTCTCGAATTTATATTTCCTGCAATTGTCTGGCCACTCTCTGTTTTTTTCTTCAGTATCAATAAAATTACTCAAAGATATAATCATTTTGTAATATTTCCTTAGTTTGGTCACTCTTTTTTATTTTATTGTCATTTATGAATCAAATATGAATAATGCAGTACTTTGTACAGAAATTGATTTGTATTTTTTCTGCAATTGGATTTTAGCTCTTTTCTCATTTGCATTGAGTCGGAGGTTTGGGCACATGTTAAATATCAAGAACATCGATATATTAGGGAAAGATGCATGTAAGGTGAATGTTAAGCTTGATATACATTGTTGAGCCATTATTTAAAAGCTTAGGCTTTTAGATGAATTGGTTACTTAACATGGTATCAGAGAGCACCCGGAATATTGTGAGTGCATGTTGTCACTTTGTTTGCTTTGTGATGCCCTGGCGAGGCATGTTTCTGTATCTCCACGTGTGGATGAGTCACACGTGAGGGGAATGTTAAGCTTGATATACATTGTCGAGCCCCTATCTAAAAGCTTGAGCTTTTAGATGAGTTGGTTACTTAACAGTGAATTACCAGATTACATATCCAGAAGCTATCGTAAGTGGAATATTGTTTGTGCTCTAGATACTCTTTTTGTAGGTGTGTAAACCAAGCTCAATTGATGTTTTCCTTCAAGACTAAACCAGCATGAGGTCTGTTTGCCATCAATTTATACACCTACAAATGGTGAAAGTAGACACACTGATTTTTCTCAAAAACATGGACATCCAGGATTGTAGCTATCATGCACCAAAGATGAAGAAAGGCTTGACAGCCTGTAAAAAATGATTGTTTAATCGATATATATATATATATATATATATATATACTCCTTTGAACTAATCAAAGGCCTTAGATCTTGAATAAGGATCAGAGGCTGATCTGTACTGGCCGCAATGCTGATCTATAGTGTTTGAATATTGCCTGTTGAATAATAGTATTACAACTTTATGACCTTGGTATATTGGTTTTCACTCAGATGTGCTTGGTTGTTATAACTTGTATGTCCTGAAATATATATTTTTCTATTCTTAGCAATCCTGATTTAACATGGGCACTTAACTGACTATCCTGGATTGTGGATATTGATTCCTTACGAGCTTTCTTTCCTGCGCAGGAATATCGCAGCCATGAAAATCAAATTGCCAGACGAATTAAAACAATAAATGGGACAAAGGAAAATGTTAGGTAGGTGACCGTTTTCATTTAGTTTATGCAGGTTCCAGTACCTTTTTGGTTATTGGACTTCTGACTTTAAATCATCTGGGACTTTCTTTGTTCATTATGCCCTTCTGATCTCATTGCCTTTTCAGTTGATTTTTTTTTTTTAAAGAGGATCAGTAGTGGTTCCCCACTTACCCCCATGTGACTTGAACCCACTACCTAGGTATAGGTGAAGTGTCTTACCACTACGTTGCTCTTCGTTGTCTTCAGTTGATTGCTTTTTGGAAACCTTTAGTTTCCATTTTGCCTTCTTATCATTTGTTCCTAGCCGAACTAGGTACACATGATGGTATATGATTAGTGCAGACGATGCTAATTTGTCTTTTCCCTCCAGAGCAAAGGCGGATGAACTGATTAAGATCTTTAATTCATCTTGGCCCCAATCAATAAGCATAGTGATGTTTGCTAAGAAGGTAACAACCCCTTTGTTCAGAAATGTCACTTCCATTCTTTTCTACTATTTGGCAATGTTTTCCAAGTTCCACCTCTCTCTCTACACACACATTATATTGTGCATTAGCTCTGTGGTTGACTGTTCTTGTTGGCATAATGCAGGTGGTCTCGCATTGTGTAAACCCTACTGGAAGCTTCAATAACGCTATGTATGCTTATTGCCATGTCATCGTCATGGTAACTTCACAGGTGAACATGATATACTCCTTCCTGTGAACTAGTTACTCCAGTTGTTCTGTTGTAGGAACTCCAATTGTGATCATCAAACTTCTACACATGCATTAAGTGGTTATAGACATTTGCCTGCACCTTTCTGCGGCTGAGGTCATGTACTGTCAAGGAAAAGGATAGTCATACACGATGGTGCTGTGAAATGCCTAGAGAAATTATTAAGTTGCTATAAACTTTTGGTCTTGGGCTATCAAATGTATTTTCGTGCATAAATGTTGATCATGCAAGGGTCTTCTGATTTCTTATATTCTAATATTCTCTATGAACCTAGGTCCCACACGCCATGGAAATCCTCCTTGCTGAGTTAAACAGAGTTTGCATCTTCACTGTTCCGAAGTATATAATTTACTCAGAGGTACTAGTCTTCATTGATGCTGCTTGACATTTTTGTTATTTTTCCCTATAAACTTTAAATAAGGTGTTTGTTACTTCAGTCGAAATTTGGTTCTAAAGAAGCTTACAATAAAGCAATTGGTTATGAAGAAGAAGATGGAAAAATTGAAAGCACTGATAGTTACGTGGGACGGTTAAGCTCGTATATGAAACTATATGGGGCTTTAGTTCAGGTTTGAAACTATTGTTTCTAGCTACTCTAATTGTTAATTACAACTTATTCAACTTGAAATTAAGACTGGACTAATAGTTTGAAAAGGAACTGATAATATGGTGCCCACTTTCTCAGACTGAAGTTGATGGTTTTGCAAACCTGCATGGGATCAAAGAAGGTTGGACATGGCTTGCCTGCTTTTTAAATGCCCTCCCGGCGAACTATTATTCCGCTGTTGCATTGCAGGCATTTCTTGAAGTAAGATGATTTTCAAAGTTGATATATTTTTGCAAATGTTATGGGCGATTCCAATTACCAAAGTTGTTTTTGGTACTGGGGTTGCCCGAGTAACCATTCCTAGGATATGAATACATTCAGGCAGATAATTATGTTTGCCCCTGTTTCTCAGATGTCAGGATTCACCCTGTATAAAAGATACAAAGAGCAGTTGGGGAAGTTACTGGATGTCATTTATGGCAAATTTCTTAATGCGCTGAAGGGTAGGGAAGATCCCCCGCTGAAAAAGGTAGTGATGAGTATAAAGAACTATCTAGAGATGAAACAGTTTTTGGAAGAACCAGAAGGACGGCAACTGCAAAGTTCTTTGCTATCACGCGAATTTGTTCCTGGGTCGGAATCGGAGCAGCAAGAGCAGTATTATACATCATCAGATCGGAAACAGTATAATCAGTATTCTTCAAGGCAAGAGCAGTATTATCCATCATCAGATCGGCAACAGTATAATCAGTATTCTTCAAGGTTTCGTTACCAGCGATGAACAGTTGAAGTTTGTGTTGTAACTGGTGTACACGTACACTAGAAGTGTGTTTTATGGCTTGTAGTCAACGTGTGTGTAGTGATTCTATATCCCCATTTTTAGTTTGCTGAGTAAGCAATTTCTCTCTATTCCTTCTGCAACGGGACGTCTATTAGCCTGTTTATAATGTTCAAAGTCTATCCTATTTTTACATAATTTGAAATCTTATATTCTTTCCTAAGAAATTTGCAATTATATTGTTGCCCTAGGATATTTGCCTGCCCATAATATCACGTTTCACTTGGTCAGACTCTGACCCCTCGAAGCCCGAAGGTGTTATGATCCAAGAGATCGGTTGCTCTTGCTCATAAGGCCATTCCCAAAGATTAACGTGAATTGCATATGATATCGTTTAACGCAAATTAAGATCCAACCACCAGGAAAACACACACACACACACTACAAAAAACAAGAACAAATTACAAGTTGGTATATCTTTTCAAACATGTTTTCCCAATTTACTCATTTTTTAGGTACATTTTTAAGATGAAAGTACATCATTGTCTCTTTGTGTCGTACAATGATCGCCGTTGTACTAGTGATCCATCATAAAGCTTCATACTTTAACTATGGAGATGAAATTTTTTGAAACCATCTCCATTCCCTATCTCGCTCACCATCTCTTTCCTTCTCGCCCAAATTCTCCACTCACAGCCGCCATCTACGTATCAGTTCAGTCGTCGTCTTCGTCGCCAGCTCCCAATATCAACCCCTCTTCATCTCACAGCTGCCCAACGTCTTCTTCACCTTCGCCTCCAACCCAGTGATGTCTGGCCAAGCTTCATCCCCCTTCTCCATCGCACAGTAATAGTGAGCTCGACTTCGCCGGGTGTCGTCATCTCCGGTCGTCTTTCACCCAGATTCGCCGGCTCTAGATCAGCCAGTCTCCAACCCCAATAGTTGAATGAATTTGGCTGTGGAGTAGTTATTGTGTGCTTGGGATTAATAATCAACCTTCCATGTAGATTGAATCGTTTTTTGTATTTTGCTTATTTTGATGAAAGTGTTGACATGAAATTTATTGTGGGAGAGATTTCATTTCTGATTTGTTTGGTGTAAGATTTGCTGTTCTATATGATTGTTATTTTCATAGATTGATCTTGTTAGGGATCTATCATCATTTTTTGTTTGACCGTATATTCTACCTTCTTCATCATGATCTCATTCCAGTTTGCCCAAGATCTTTGGAAATAAAAATTAAGAAGGAACCTGTTGAAGGTAAACCAGTGAGATCAGAGTGTCTTGATCGGGGAAGCTGTACAGGGAGTTTGTTTGTCAGTGAACTAGTGACCCCAGATCGTAGGCATCAGCATTTTTGGCATCAGCAACCTAATGCCTGGTTGAAAAAATTGTGCGTGAAGAAGAAACAACTGTAGACATCAGCATTTTTGGCATCAACAACCTGATGCCTGGTTGAAAAAACTGTACGTGAAGAATGAACAACTATAGGCATCAACAACCTGATGCCTGATTGAAAAAATTGTAGGCATCATCATTTTTGGATTATTTTTTATCTTGAAAAAATTATCTAAACAATTTTGATGTCTGGATTTGGCATCAGTATTATTTGAATTTTTTTGGTCAATGCTTAATTTTCTATTTTGTCAACCAATTAATGACATTTTTGGTCATTTGACAACCAATTTGTCCCACTTGATGGACCATAAAACATACACAAAACAAAATTTTGAGTTGTTATAAATACTTTTAGAGCATTGCTTATTTCCAATTTATCTTTTTAGAATATATCTTCCCAATGCTAATCTTCTTATACATCTTCTTAGTTGGGTTCTACTGCCACCTCATTAACTCTACTCTTCAATCTTATTTTTATATTTCTCAAACAAATAAATTTATTTAATTTTATTTAATATATTTCATATTTAAATATTTCGTATAAATTAATTAAATTATAAATAAATACATTAATTAATTTATAAATAATAAATTACTCACAAATTAAATAATTTTTAATTTAATTAATAAATTATCAATAAAATACATATTATACATAACTCATAAAATAACATAAATAGAAAATTACATAAAATGTTAAAATTGAAAAAAAATACATAATGATAAAGTTACATAAAATATAAATACTTAAAAATTACGTAAAAGCAATTCAATAATTAAAATGACATAAAAACATCACCGTAACGACACCATATATGCTCAACTAAGTTGGATCGAAGTTCATGATGTGTGTTTCTATCTCGTACCTCTAAATTTCGTTGCAGATATTCTTCAAATGCTTGTGTTGACCCATGGTTTACTTGTGGAAAGTCATATACGATATCATCAGCCCAGTTCGTAATTTGATCACACTCAGCCTCCACAATCATGTTATGTAAAATAATACATGTGAGCATTATTTCTTTCAAGTTATCTTTATACCAAAACCTGTTGGGACCTTTGATAATTGTCTATATTGGTCGGAGTACTCCAAATGCCCGTTCGACATCTTTTCTTGCAGTCTCTTGCATTTCTTTGAATTTCTTTCGCTTAGCATCAGATGGGCACGAAAAACTCTTAACAAAAGTAGTCCAATCCTGATAAATTTCATCGGTTAGGTAGTATCCTTTTGCATACTGTATGCATTCACTTCAAAATTGCACGGCGGTGCATTTCCTTTGAGTACGTTGTTGAACAAATGTGATTCATATAACACATTAAGATCATTACGAGAACCCGCGACCCCAAAAAAAATGCATGCCATATCCATAAATCTGCTGACGCAACTGCTTCGAGCACAATTGTGGGCTTCACATGACCTCTTGCATATTAACCTTGCCAAGCGACTGAGAAATTTTTTCATTCCCAGTGCATACAATCAAGACTTCTTAACATACCTAGAAAGCCATGTCTTTGCTCGTGCATTTGAAGTAGACGTTGTGTATCATTACATTTGGTTTTCTCAATTATTGACCTCTGAACAATTCAATAATACATCGACAGAAGTTGAACATGCACTCGATGACAATTGTTTATGCTAATCGGAGGTACTCGTCGAGATGATCGGTCGGAACTCCATAAGCCAATTGACGGATAACTATCGTGTATTTTTGAAGTGGTGAGAGACCTACTTTTCCTATTGCATCAGACCTCTATCGAAAATAACTTGAATGATTCTCCAATGCATTAACTATCTGTTGAATGAATAAGTTTCGATGCATTCGGAGGCGTCGCCAAAATATATGATCGGGATACAATGGCTGAGATGAGAAGTAGTCATTGACAAGTTGAGTATTTCCCGCTACATGCTTTCGATCTATATACCTTCTCTTTTTCCTTTGGCGACGCCTCCTGATGTTGGTTCTCTCCGTTTCTTCTATCTGTTGTTGTAGTGCAATTATCTCAAAAAATATTTTTTCACCTTCATACATGTTGGATTCGTTGGATTATTCGGTATGACTGCTTGTGTTAGAGCTATTGGTAGAAGAAGAAGAAGAAAACATCTTTAGTTGTATGTTGATGATTTGTAGCTATTGGTAGAAGAAAAAGACACGTTATCATCTATATATACTTCTCAACAACGGCTACTTTAAAACGACTAGTTATATACTTCTCAACAACGACTACTTTAAAACGACTAGTTTACAACGGCTACTTTAAAACGACTAGTTTACAACGACTACTTTAAAACAACTAGTTTAATTAACCCAATTAATAAATAAAGTTACATAAAAACATTTTAATATTAAAAGGTGCATAAAAACATTAATAATTGAAGTTACATAAAAACATTGTAATATTACAAGTTACATAAAAATATTAATAAGTAAAGTTATATAAAAACATTAATAATTAAAGTTACATAAAAACATTCTAATATTACAAGTTACATAAAAACATTAATAAGTAAAGTTACATAAAAACATTAATAAATAAAGTTACAGAAAAGCATTCTAATATTAAAATTCATAGTCTTTCTTCCTTAACTGTGCATTTACTTGCTCACATCCGTGTTGTTACATGACAACATGTTCTGGAGTCATGTTTGAGATATCTTGAGTAAGAAAAGTAATGTCTTTCACGAGCCTTTCGCGCTCCTTTCTTTGTTCTCTTGCAGCAACAGCTTCTGCCTGAAGTTTTTTTTGCTTTCGCTTCAATTTTTTAAATTTCGATGTACTTATCTAACGACAACGTGTACTCAGAAGTACGTGTATGCAACCCATTTAAATCCGAAGATTTTTTGACTTTTCCTTTACCTTTAGCATTCCTTTTTACCGTCTTTTTTCCCTTCGAACAAGTACGTAAATCGATATCTTCCACATCTTCAATATCCACACTAGTCTTAGAATAACCGCCATCGGAGTCTGACGTCTTAGACTTTTTATTGGTGTGAATAATATCTGTTTGCCTAAAATATGATACATAAGAATTTCTTAACATTTCCCAAACATAATCAAAATTAAAGTGCTGACTTTTTTTCTTGATGGTATACCGCCCTTGCATTTTTCATTAAAATATCATCGCTCCAACCGATGTATTTAGCATTGACAAGCCTATTGTAGATTTCGTTGAAGCTTCTCACTGATGAAGCAATTCTAGTTGACCAACATGGTGTCAACCTCACGATATCTCTCGGAATCAATTCACTTGGGCGATGTTCGTTGTAATAATCAGTTGCACGCTTCCAATATTACACACTCTTTTGACTATTACCAACTAATGGACATTGGCCAATAGTCTGTACAGCTTCCGTAAGCCCAAGATCTTCATCCTTGCTCCATCTTGCACGTGTTTGAGACTTGTGTTTTACCGGTACCGCTTTAGTTTCGTCATCCAAATCAATTGTTTCTAAATTGATTTGCGTCTCGGGAATCGATGACGGCGTTGCCGAAAAATTACCAAACGAAGTCATATCTACACTTGTTGGATGTGACTCATTAGAAGATATGTAAGGTTGAGAAATTGCACGAGGCGTACCTTGCGGAGTGAAAAATTGGTTTCTTGTAGGTTGCCAATAATTCGGAGGAAAATGGACGTTACCAGATGAATTCCCAATAGTTTGAGGAACTTGAAAATTCTGAAAATTTAGAAAATTTGTAAAATTTGGAGGCATGTAGAAATTTGGATAATTGGGAACATTGGGATTGTTGGGAAAATTAAGTGGGTATTGGAGGGGGGGTATTGCGGAGTAGAAGAAAATTGAGAATGTTGAATATTTTCGGGAACACGAGAGTTACGTGTATTTTGATTTTCTTCATTTTCAGAAGAATTCAATAAAATTTGAAAAAAATTAGTATCTCTTGGATCAGTTTGGAAGATAAGTATGTAGAGAAATTGATTTTTTAGAAGAGATTATGAAGAAATAGAAGATAAAATAAAGAAGTTGAGGAGAAAATGAAGAAGGTTGAGGTGGTGTATTTATAGGGAAGAAGGAAAAAAATTATTGAAAAAAAAGCCAAATTAACGGCTACTTTTTGAAAGAAAAAAAACCCCACCTCCCCCCACAACAGTAATTGTTGTCTTTAATATTTAAATTTTGTTTTTGTAGAAACAATCAGATTTCGGGCCCCACCGAAAATGGTCTTCTCACTTGCCTACTGCCGCGTGAGTTACACGCGCGTCACACAGCCCGGCTGTGCACGCCACCGCCCATCTGCTGCTCCATTCTTCCTCCCTCAACATTTTCTTCCTAAATTGGAAGATGCAAACTTCTCCCTCCTATATATCTCTTGAAGAAGAAATGGTAAGAAGTTATGCCATTGCAAAACTCACTCTTCCTATTAGGAAGAAAAGTTAAGAACACAACAATGGTGAAGCTTCTTACAGAAAAGACTAAATCAAATTTATAAATTTATAAACATAATTGGTAATTTTATATAGTTTAATTTTTTAAAAAATATTTAAACAATTATTTTAGTTTTTACATTCAATTGCCCCGCCCGAATAGGGTGGCACTTTCAGAATAGTGCTACCCACTATTGGTGGTAACATTCAAAAAGTGTTGTCTTATTAAATTTGGTAGCAAACTAGTATTAAAGTTGATATAAAGCTGCTTGGAATCCCAACACTATTCCCCAATTTCTATTTTTTGAATCCCAACATCTATTCTATTTCTATTTTTTCTCGGCAAATTCACGAGGGGAACATATGTATTTTTACCCTTTGCATGTGTTGTATTAAGTATTTTGTGCGTGCTCTATTAAGTATCTCCGTTAAAGTTAGGCTTAATTCTCAATTTGGTTCCCTTACTATTTCGAAAAGTCCGCTAAGTTCACTCTACTATCATTTTTTACAACTTTTAACTCTACTTTACAAAATGTATCATGTTAGTCACTTCGTCTATTTTTTAAGATAAACCGTCTAAAATATTTCTAAAAACCCAAAAATACCCCCAATTATATATATATATATATATTTTTTTTTCATACCTTCATCTTCTTCCCCAATTTTAGGGTTAATATCAGTTTTGATACCCCAACTTTACCCGTTTTTCAATTTTCATACCCTTCGTACCTAGGCAATCAAATTAAAACCAAACGTTTCCAAAATCGATCAATTTCAATCCCAATCATTAACTGACCGTTAAGGACTAACGACTGACCTGCTATCCTATGTAAAACTAATTTCACCCCTCTTCCCCCATTAATGGCTGAACCCAAGAGCTACATTACTTCAGAAGACCTCAAAACCCACAACAAACCTGAGATCTTTGGATCTCAATGAAAGGCAAAGTCTATGACGTCTCTAATCGGGTCAAAACCCACCCCAACGACGACATCCCCTTGCTCAATCTCGCCAGCCAATACGTCACTGATACCTTTGTAGCTTACCATCCAGCCCTAGTCTGGCAACACCTCGAAAAATTCTTCAATGTCTACCACCTCAAAGATTGTTCTGTTTCCGAGGTCTCCAAAGACTACATGAAGCTTCTTTTCGAGTTCACGAAAATGGGTTTGTTCGAAAAGAAAGGCCATGGGGTTTTCATTTCTATTTGTTGCATTGCATTGATGTTTGCCTCGAGTGTTTATGGTGTTGTATGTTGTGAGAGTAGTTTTATGCATTTAATTTATGGTGGGTTAATGGGTTTTATTTGGATTCAAAGTGGGAGGCTTGGGCATGATTCTGGGCATTACCAGATTATGATGACTAGGCGATGGAAGATGACAGCGGTTAGGGCTCAAAACAGAAACAGGACCCACGACTTGGTCGTGGAGCTGGAGATGAAGTCGGGTGAGATTGAAGGAGGCAGACGGCTGTGACGGGGATGCGACGGAGACGAAGAAGAGAGATAGATGACAGTTAGATCTGCATTTGAGACGAACGGAGATGGCGACACATGACAAAGTCGAGCTCACTACTACTGTGAGATGGAGAAGGGGGGTTTTGATTGAAGGAGAGATCGAAGTTGGGTAGGAGGACGAAGAGGGTTGGATCTGGCACAACTTTGGATGGGCTTGGCCGGACATAGTGGGCGTAGATGGGTGACTGTGGTGATAAAGTTTGATAGGAATAAACATTTAATTGGTGTTGCAGGATTTTCTATGTCAAGTTATCCCTTTTTGGATTTTCTATGTCAAGTTATCCCTTTTTTAGGGGATACCAGGATATAGGAAAACATCACCTTTCCATTCCCATCCTCCCTTGTTTAGGGGAGAACGTGAAAGTGCAAAGAAAGATGTTGCAGCTCCCCCACTATGGATTTTATGAAAATAGCCTTATGGCCTATTTCGGATCACTATGAGTGCTTTGGGTTTTCTACGTCAAGTTATCCCTTGTTTAGGGGATACCATGACATAGAAATACATCACCTTTCCATTCTCATTCTCCCTTTTTTAGGGGAGAACGTGAAAGTGCAAAGAAAAATGTTGCGAGGCCCCACTGGATCCAAAATGTTTTTAGAGTCGTCATCTTTATTTTAAGGCAAAAATAAAGTAAAACCAGAAAAAGAAAACCAAAGATGAAGAAAACGGGTTCGGAGGCTAAGTTACGAGTTGAGAAGGTGCTAGGCACCCAACTCGCCCTTTCGGTCTCAAAACGGTTTTTGGCTAAAGTATGCTTTTTGTTATATTTATTAAACAGATAAATAAAGCATTAATTGCCTACAAATACATCCATTAAATCTATATTATTTACGGACTTGCAACAGTCTCTTTTACAAACAATTACAAATATACTTGGAAATATTTGGCCAGAGTAACGACTATATTTAGTATTATTTCCTAAATAAATCTGGGCAGCATAACTGTTTATATATTGATATTGAACCGGACTGGAAATAATACATTTACAAATAAAGACTTTAATGAATAAATAGAGTAAATAATTACAAATCTATCTAAAAACATTTTGCCATAATAACGGCTACATTTAGTACTATTTCCTAATTAAATCAGGCGGCAAAGACAACCGCTATATGGCTACATTGGGCGGCTGGAAATAATACTATTACATGGAAATGAAAGACTTTAAAAGTAAAACTTACAGACAACGAAAGGGTGTGCTCGCTCTGTCCCTCGGGGAGAGAGAGTATTTTTTTTTTGAAGTTGTGTGTTTGTGTGTTGTGTGAATTTGGGCAAGAATCGCCTCGAAAGTTACTTTTCGGCCTTGGGATCGGGCGGGGTAATGCTTGTGTTTGGTTGTTTGATTGATTTGAAGTAAGTGAAATCGGGCAGAGTAACGGCTTACTACTGGCGATTTGGCCTTTTAAATCGGGCATAGCAAGCTGCTCTTTCCACGATTTTTGGGCCAGGAAATAGGGTAGATACCTAGGCGGGGGCTAAGGTACACTTATCGGTTGGTTTTGTGTTTGGAGGAAGTTTGGCGAGTTTCGAGGCTTTGGAGGTGATCTCACTATCTCACACCGCTTCTCTAATTCTCCGAACGTTAACGCGAGAAGCTTTACTGATGAATTCGTGTGAAATGAGGAGCCGAGCAATCGCTATTTATAGGTGAAGCAGACATCGCGCATTAGAAATCTTCTCAAGCATCAACGGTTGCACCGCTACCGATTTGTTGCATTTACGGCAAACTTTGGATGAACAGTGCACATAGGAGGCTTTTTGGGCGCCACCCCCTACATATTTGGGCGCCATGCCCAAATCCTTTGGTAGCCACGCCCATTTTCTTCTTTATGCATCAAACGAGTGTACACTGTGCTCCGAGAGTTGTGAATTGCGGCAACAAATGAATGAACAGTGGCTGGGAAGGCAAATTGGGCGCCACCCCCTCCTTATTTGGGCGCCATGCCCAATTTCATGGGTGGCCACGCCCAATTTCCAAACATTGGTATTTTTGAGCATCCAGGTCCCTGCAGTTTGTCCTTTTGCGCATCCTGCTTTGTCCTTTTGCACTTTTGACCCTGTAACTTGACATTTGTTAATGTTTTAACAGGTCTTGATATTTTATGTCATGTCACATACTAGGGGTACGAAATTGGGGTGTCTACAATTATTGAATTGTTCAGAGGTTAATACTTGAGATGACCAAATGCTTATTATACACAACGTCTACTTCAAATGCACAAGCAAAGGCATGGCTTTCCAAGTATGTTAGGAAGTCTTGATTGTATGCACCGGGAATGGAAAAATTGTCCAGTCGCTTGGCAAGGTTAATATTCAAGAGGTCATGGGAAGTCCACAATTGTGCTTGAAGCAGTTGCATCGGCACATTTATGGATATGACATGCATTTTTTTGGGGACGCGGGTTCTCGTAATGATCTTAATGACATGCATTTAATGTTTTATGTAATTTTCTATTTAGGCCAAATTACTTTTTACCCCCCAAAGTTTCCACCAAATCCCAGTTTGCCACCTCAACTAAGGTTTGTCCCACTTTAGTATTCAAGGTTGCCATTTGTCCCAATTAACCACCTCCCGTTTATTGCCGTTTGAAGGTTGACGTTAAATAGCACGTGGAAGACCACGTGTGAGTTATTTTCGTCTTTTTACGTTTTAAAAAAACCCTAAGAGATCGGATGTATCCCATCTCCATCTTCCCCATCCCACTCCGGTGTACCAATCCCCCCTTTTGAGTCTGAATTCAGAAGTGGATTCAGATTTGGGAGCTTTATGAATTAATTGATTTGAGGGACTGATTTACCTTATTTGCGAAGGCATATCGAAAACTAATAGGAGGAAGAATCGTAAATTTCTCCTATAATAAACAGGCACGGGGAAAGAATTCAATATAAGAATGCAAGTTATGAAAAGAATCAAAGATATGTGGTCTAGGGAAGAAGATCTATATGCTTTGATTGTTCTTACTAGGCTTCAAGTCTGACTTGGCCCATCCACTTCCCAGATTGCAGCGAAGAAAAAGGGCTCTATACCAACGTTTCTTTCAAAGACCTTGATTTCGATTGAAGGATATGCGTGCCTCTTTCAAGAAAAAGGGCTCTATCAATCGATTGAAGGATAAATTGTGGGAATCTTTCGAGCAGTTCGGGCCTCTTCAGTCTCTCAGTCTCCAGCCATTTTGGTCCATGCTCCAAATCTCAACCCATATCTGACCGAGTATCACGCTGAAGGCAATCATCTTTTATTCTCTGGTCTCTATCCCTTTGTTCCGGTGAGTCACACGAATCCCGGTTATACCAACGTTTCTTTCAAAGACTTTGATTTCGATTGAAGGATATGCGTGGGAATCTTTCGAGCAGTTCGGGCCTCTTCAGTCTCTCAATCTCCAACCATTTTGGTCCATGCTCCAAATCTCAACCCAGATCTGACCGAGTATTACGCTGAAGGCAATCGTCTTTTATTCTCTGGTCTCTATCCCTCTGTTCTGGTGAGTCACACGAATCCCGACTCAAGTATGCACTCCATCTCCGTCTTCTCCTTATTTGCGAGCCCCCATGTCTACAATTTTTCCTTTTTGGTTCTTTTCCCGATCTACTCTGTAATTAACGTTGTTTATGACACGATTGCAGACCGAATTCCCAATCTACGGTGCTATTTTTTTCCGCTTAATCTAATTCTACTTAACTCGTGAATTTAGAGTAATAGTGATGTGATTAGCTTGAGTGTTGGAGATCAATCGTGGAAAATAAAATTTTAAATTAATAATTTGAGGAAAAAGTCGGTGGAAGAATAAGAATTTTCATCAGAGGGAAGCAACCACGGAGAGTTTTGACTGCAGATGAAAATAACCCGCACGTAGTCTTCCACGTGCTAGTTAACGTCAACCTTCGAACGACAATAGACGAGAGGTGGTTGAATGAGACAAATGACTACCTTGAATATTAAAGTGGGACAAACCTTAGTTGGGGTGGCAAACTGGGATTTGGTGGAAACTTTGGGGGGTAAAAAGTAATTTAGTCTTCTATTTATGTTATTTTACGAGTTATATATAATATGTATTTTATTGATAATTTATTAATTAAATTATAAATTATTTAATTTGTGAGTAATTTATTATTTATAAATTAATTAATGTCTTTATTTATAATTTAATTAATTTATACGAAATATTTAAATATGAAATATATTAAATAAAGATAAATAAATTTATTTGTTTGAAAAATATAAAAATAAGATTGAAGTGTAAAGTTAATGAGGTGGCAATGAGACCTAACTAAGAAAATGTATAAAAAGATTAGCATTGAGAAAATATATTTTTAAATGAAATAAGAAGAGAAAAATGTATATTTGACGGTAGGAGCCAGTTAAAAAGATGAAATAGGAAGTTAAGCATTGGGGATGCTCTCAAACCAGGTATAACGGTGTGTCAAGAGGGGTTCAAATAGGATTTTTGTTTAACAACAGAGTATCACAAGTTAAATCAAAAGGAAATAATTGATTTCGTCCGCTTTTGTCTCTTCAGCAGGGACCGCCCTGGGACTCAGACAAAAACGCTGGCGCCTCGCGCTCGATCCCTTCCCATACCCCCTTAGGAGGAAAAAAAAAAGCAGCGACTGGCTTTTTCGAAAGAAATCAACATTTTGCTAGTCGCCCACGTCCCTTCTCTCATCCAAGTAGATTTCTCTCTTTCCAAATAAGGATGGGTCCCCTTATTTTTATTCTTTTTCTTCAATTTTTGGCTTTTTGGAAATTATAATAAAAATTAAAAAAGATATTTTTAAGAAATGCACATTTTTATTTATAATTAGAGATTTGGTTTGTTTCATTTAAACAACTAATAAATATTTCTAAAATTTGAAATTATTGAAAATAAAGATGTTGGGCTATAAAAGATTATTAGAGTTTGTGTCAAACTATTATATACTCCCTCCGTCCTTAAATTATCGTCATCCTTTCCTTTTTCGTCCGTCCCAAAATAATTGTCCACTTTGAAACTTACCTTTTTAGAACATCACTTTTACCACTTTATCCTTACTTTTTCACTCTACTTTAATTATAGGCCACATATATATGGATATTAATGGAAACTACACATTAAACCATTATAAATAATCAAGTCAATTACTTTTTCTTAAACTGTGCGCCGGGTCAAGCAGGATAATTATTTAGGGACGGAGGGAGTATGTTTTTTTTTAATTTGGATAGCTTATGAGTATTAAATATATTTTTATATTTATTTTTAATGAATCGGGTAGTGTACGAGCATCTAATCGATTGTTGTACATGCTCTCGTGGGCTTTAGAAAAACCTTTTCAGGAGAGAAAAAGGGGTTTGGTAGGCTTGTTCTTTCTTCTTTCTGCATCGGTCGGACAACTCCCAACTCCCCTAAGGTACGACTGCTCGTATTCACATCCCGCCAAAATTGGTAAAAAATTATTCCTCTAAATCTAGTTCTTCAAGCAGTTTCGTTCTATCAACCAACCTGTCATCGATTATACGCATTAGAGCTCCAATTTTTCATTCTAATTTTAATTTTGGATCGTTTCGGTGAAATTATTTGTGAAATCATGTGTGGTTGATCGATTGTAGTGGAGTTGTCATAGATTTATTATTAGTTTATAATAATGGCGAGCGCCGGTGACGACGACAACGATGCCGTTTTGAGCGACGTCGAAGACGACGATCCGGTGCCGATTTCTATTAAGAGTTCAGCGTCATCGGATGATGTGTCTGTCGAGCGATTCCGGGAGGTAGCAGCGGAGCTCGATCGCGAGCGGCACGCTCGGCAGGCGGCGGATAAATCCAAATCCGAATTACAAGTGTCTTTCAACCGGTTGAAAGTTCTCGCGCACGAAGCAATCAAGAAGCGCGATGAGAGTTCGCGGCAACGAGAGGAGCTATTGCGCGAGAAAGAAGAGGTTTCTAGATCGAACGAGAAATTGTCGGCTGAACTTGCCGAAGCTGTTAGGGCAAGAGATGAGGCATTGAAGCAACGAGACGAGGTTACAAAGCAGTTGGAAGAGACGGTGAAGGCCAAGGATTCGTCTAGGTCGGAGATTGAAACTGCCGCGCAGATGTTAGTTACAGGAATTGAGAAAATATCTGGAAAAGTGAGTAACTTTAAGAACTTCACGGCTGGAGGATTGCCTAGGTCTCAGAAGTATACCGGTTTGCCGGCTGTTGCATATGGTGTAATTAAACGGACGAATGAAATTGTCGAGGAGCTTGTTAGGCAGATTGATTCGACTGCAAGGTCTAGGAATGAAGCACGGGAACAGATGGATCATAGAAATTATGAGATTGCTATTGAAGTGTCGCAGCTCGAGGCAGCAATCAGTGGACTGAGAGAAGAGGTGTCAAAGAGGAATTCTGATGTTGAGAACTTGGAGAAGTCTGTAGCTGAGAAGGATGGTAAGATATTTGAAATGGAAAGAGAGTTGCTTGAGAAACAAAATTTAGTGAGTGATTATGATGATAAGCTTAGGAATTTGGAGTCACGAATGGAATCACAAAGGCCTTTACTGGTTGATCAGTTGAGTTACGTGGCAAAGATACATGACCAAGTTCACAATGTTATTAAGATAGTTGATGATAATAAGTCGGACCACTCCGATTTCTCGGAGTCCTTATTTCTCCCCAAGAAACTGGCGTCGAGGAGAATATACGTGCTTCTTTGGCAGGATTGGAGTCTATATATGATTTAAGCAGGATTGCTGTTGAAAGAACTAGAGACTTGGTAGCTGAGAGAAGTCAAGAAGTGAAAAGTCTAAATGAATCAGTTTCTCAGTTAGTAAGGGAGAAAGAGCATATTGGGTCTTTACTGAGAAGTGCTTTATCTAGAAGAATGTCATCAGATTTGTCATCCAAAACGAATGAACTGTTTAAAGTTGCAGAAAATGGATTAAGGGAAGCTGGTATAAATTATAAATTTAGCGATCATAAAGGGGCTGAAAAAGTTGCAGCCTTTAATGAAAAGGCAGGTAATTTAGAAACAGAGGATGATGAAATATACAGTTTGGTAAGCCTCTTAAAACTAGTGTGTAGTGTCTGAGATTCGTATTTTCTTCATGGCTGATGTGTTAATATGATCTACACAGGCTGGTGCTCTTGAGAACATTATTAAGCAATCTCAGCTGGAGATTATTGAGCTGCAGCATACTGCTGAGGAACTAAGGTATTGTCCTTTTTAACATTTGTTATAGTTGGAAATGAGTGGTGATAAATATTCCTGTTGTTCGCTTAGCTGTATATAAGCTGGTAAAAATATATATTGGAGTTCCTTTAGCAATTTTCTAAGAGTGCCAAGATGAATAGCAATATAAGGAATGTCTATCAACTTTGACTTATAGTTGTGTTGGCTAAGCTCACAAGTTCGAGATAACTATCACTGCTACCGTAGGGGTTACGAGTAGATATTAAATCCCCACGAACTCCCCTCCCCCCCAACATCCAGATTACTATGATCTTTATATCTCATTCCAAAGAGGCCCAGTTGAAGCCCATTCTACTTAAGGTTTCCAGTGGTTTTCGATGATGGAGCTATCGGAGAACTAGGAGCCGAGTTCATTTCCTTCATTTACCCCAGATTATTTGTTCTTACGAGTGCTGGTTTTAAGAACAAGGGTTTGCCATCCTGCTAACTTCACTGCTGAGTTCTGCTTACAGAACTGTTGATGGACAACATATTTATGACCTATCACTTGTTCTGAGGGTAAACATTAGGTTAGGTCAGCCAAAAAATGGTAATCATTTCAACTATGCAACCTTATAAAAGAGGATTTCTTGTAGTAGAAGAGCAGGCTTTAAGACATCACTTAGGTATCATCGTGACCAATGTTCTAAAAAGCGCTAGGCGAGACGAGCGCCTAGCGCCTAGGGAGCCTAGGCGGGGCCTAGAAGTTAGGCATACGTACCCTTATTTCAATAAAATTTCTTAATATAACCTAATCAACAAGACTAAAACCTTCAAATATACTATAGTAAATAACAAAATATTACCAAACACCAAGTAATCTAAAAATTAAAATCAATGATCACGTTACAACAATAGGAAAAAAAATATAGTTTCAAATTTCAAAGCGAAACAATCATATACATTCCTCACACAACTCACATACAGAATTCATTGGTGAGTAATTCTTGAAAATTTCTCCCAATTCTTCTTTTGGTCATTTCATCAAACACATTAAGTGCACTTTTCAGTTTTCATGGTTTGTAAATTATAAGGCTAAAATTGACATACAAATCGTCAAATCCCAGAAACTGGACATGAAGAATGAAGATAATTCCTAACCCTACTTAGCATCCATATCTCACATTTCAAAGCTGAATCAAGAATTTGCACTTGGGTTCTGCCCCCCACCATTAAATCATTAATAGTGTGGGTTGAACCAACTATTTCAGGGTGGCTAGTCAAGTAAATCTTGGCATATACATCTTCAAATTGGACAATTACGACCCTAGATAAAATTTGAATAGAAAAGGAGGGACGACTTACAGAGATATGGCGGGTGGAGACGAATTGTCCGTTTCCTAGCAAAGGGTGACAGTCAGTGGTGGTGACTGCCTTGCGTGCGATACTCAGATTCAGATGCGATGAGAGAGAGAGAGAGAGAGAGAGAGAGAGAGAGAGAGGTGAGCAAGGGTGTTGATGCGTCTGCGAGAGAGAGATAGACAGCTGTGCGGGGCGAGGACAGAGAGAGGGTTTATTTCTCTCTCTTGTCTTCTCACGATGAATTCAATAGCTCAAGTAAAAGGGAGAAAAACCTAAAACGACAGGGCTCGGTGTAGTCGGTTAGTCGGCGATTTTTTCTCCAGCAATTTTTAACTAGTCGGCGATTTTTAACATATCGTGGCGATTTTTTCTCCAGCGATTTTTAAAAAAATAAAGGTAAAGTGTATAAAAAGAAGAGTGTCAAAATAGGTGACGCGTCCTTTACATAGAAGAAAAATTACACAAAATATACACACTAGCCGATATGAAAGATATTCACTACATCTGCACTAGTGTTAACACTATAATTCATAGTATGATCTGCCCTTATAATCCATTCAATCATGTTCGAGAGTAACGATTTCCTCATTGCTAACATAGAACTCTCCTCATTATCGAACGCCCTATGATTTCTTTCTTTGCAGATCGTCCGGCATACACTTAACGGGGCAACATTCCAAAGCCTATTCCTGCTCTTGCTTTTCCCAAAGTAAGACCAATTTCAGAAGAGGTCCTTGGTGGAGTTTGGAAGTACCCACGATATGTTAAAAAGACCAAATAGAGTAGACCAAAGGGACCACACCATTAGACAGTGTAGCATCATATGATTAACACTCTCTTCATCCCCCTTGCAGAGATAGCACCAGTTAGTAAACAAAAGGCCTCTTTTCCTCAAGTTATCACCTGTTAAAACTGGCTCCGTTTGCTACCTCCCACGCCAAAAAGGCTGCTCTGCTTGGAACCCCAGTTTTCCATATTGATCTCCATGGGAATAAATTCGTATCGCTGCTGTCCAGCTTTGAGTAATACCCTTTTACCGAGAATACTTTACTTTTGACGTCTTCCCATAATACATTAACGTCTTCCCATAATACATTAATACTTTATCCACTGGCAGGCCAACCTTCCGAGTATATAATAACTCGAGCAATCTCGTGACTGAATCAATCTCCCAATCTTGAAAATTTCTGTGGAAAGAAGGGTTCCATGAGATCCTTCCCTCCTCCAAGTTGAGCACTGATTTTGTAGAGCACTCCTTTTCTCTGGCCAGAGCAAACAGATTTGGGAATAATCTGCACAGCTCCCCTCCATTGCACCAGTTATCTTTCCAAAACATCACTGAAAGAACCGTCACCAATTTCAAAAGAGATACGTCTGACAAAATTATCCCAACCTCTTCTTATACCTTTCCAAAGACCCACCCCAAAAGGTTCATTGAGTGCATCAGGAAACCAAGGATGATTTCCCTTTCCATATTTACTCTCCACCACCTTCCGCCAAAGGGCCTCCCTCTCCGCAAGATACCTCCACGGGCATTTCCCAAGAAGAGCTTCATTGAACAAGTTAAATTTTTAATCCCAAGCCCTCCTGCCTCAGGACTCCTACAAACTGTCGACCATTTTATCAAATGAAATTTTCTCCAGCGATTTATTAGAGCAATCTGGCATAACTTGCGGCGTGAAGGGGACGCCTAATGCGTAGATGCCGCCTAGGCTGGCGCCCAGAGCGTCTTTTAGAACAGTGATCTTGACTCTGTCAAGAATGAAGAAACAATGAGCAGCTGGTTATAGGCAATATTGTTGAAATTAGTACTTTTACTTTCTGAACGTATTTGTGTGATTGTCATATAAACCGACTATTGTAATTACATAAGATGAGGTTATTAGCAGCAAAAATGTCTATGTGAAATGGGATGAATGGCCAGCTTGTTTTAAACTTCATTTGAAACATCTTTAAGTTTTTCTGTAAGAGTGATCCTTTACAGTTGTTATATTTTATCACAACAATTCTGCCTTATCAACTTGCTGCGTGCTGTAACATACAATCAGCATAATGGGAACAATTTTGCTAATTCAGGATTCACCTCCATATTGTAATGGCTATTAGATCTGTGGTAAGTCGTAACTGACCATGCTTGTATTCTGTGCTACTTCACTGAATTTAGGACAGAGACAAGTTTACTCAGAGAGCATGTTGAAGTTCAAACCAAGGAGTTAACGCAGAGGAAACAACGTGTAGAAGAACTTGAAGAGAAAGAAAGAGTGGCAAGTGAGAATGTCAGTAATCATTGTATTACTTCTTACTTTTGATTTTTTAATGGGAAATAAGAAAGCAGAGATCTAATTCTTAGAGTTTCTGACATATAATCCTCCTCTATATTTAAGTTGGTGGTCGGATTTTTCCTTTAATATGCCATGGTGAGAGTTAATTGAATCCTTCATTTTTATGTTACAATCATTTTCTAATCTGTGGTTGACTTGTTTGTGTCTAGGTTGAGGGGCTTATGATGGACATTGCTGCTGCTGAAGAAGAGATTACAAGATGGAAAGTGGCAGCTCAGCAAGAAGCTGCAGCAGGCAAAGCTGTTGAAGAAGAGTTTCTGGCACAGGTACTATGAAATACTTTTGGTGCTTCTTGTAGTCCTTTTGTCAAGACTAATTTTGGTGCTTCTTGTAGGTTCTTCAGTTGTTAGAAGCCTATCGAAGAAATTCCATCAAATGACAGAATTGAAATGTTTAATTACTGGATGTTGGGGCAGGATTTAGATTGTTTAATGTTCTAGAATCAGGAGAGCGTAAGGGGAATAAAAGTATTGTGAATTGGGATATTGAAGCTGTGATTTATATATACTTTTACTTATCAAAAAAAATAAAAAAAATACTTGGGACAGGATTAGGCACTTAGGACAGGACTGGTAGGGTAAAGGCTTACTGAAAAGTGTTGTTGAACAGTAATAGTGGAATTGGGTTCGGGTTATGAGGATTAGAGTTTCAACGAGGATTGTATGTGCTGAATTTAAGATTGAGCTGAAAAGAAAACACGTTAGTTTGCTGGATAAAGGTGCAAGAAAAATGAACAAATACATGAAACATAGAAAACCTTAAAATGGGTCCAATAAGCTTTGACTAAAGGACATGTACTACTTTTAAAACATATATGTAAACTTGACCATAATATTAAAAAAAGACCAATGGAACACTCTGATGATCCATGCCAGCAGCTCCAGCTAAACATTAAAAAACCTTGGTACTGTTGACTCCGAAATGGTTTAAACTAAGAAAACATAATAGAAACCTCCTAATCATAGTCTAGCACTTTGAGCTCAACTTAATTCCAAGAATTCGATCCTCTTTTGAGTTTTCTTTTTCTTGAGATTTTCATGGGGCTGCATTTCAAAGTTGAATTAAAATATTCAAAGTTATGAACAGATATAGGATACTGTATTGAGTTATAAGTATAATTAAATTTTAATCTTCAATTTACTTGGGTAAATGTAAGTCAAGTTTCACAAGCTTAAAACAGTGATTTTGAGTCTTTTTTTTTCCTAGTAAATATATATATATATATATATATATATATATATATATATATATATATATATATATATATATATATATATATATATATATATATATCATGTAAAAAATCATGTGCAGTTCTATGAAATTGAGTCCTAAATGCCAGTCTTGGTGCCATTCAAAATAACAATACCTGTCTAGCCAAAGTGTGCATGAAATTGGGAATAGCTGGTGCTGGAGCAATAAGATCTTTTCGCTGGTGCTTTATTATCATTAAGATATAGTGTAGGCATTTATTAGTATTTTGTTTTTAGTGGGGGCTTTTATGCAATTTAGGATGAGTTGCTTAAGGATTAGTACTTTATCCCTATAATAAGGACAATTTTGTATTAGAGTTTTGTAGGTTGGAGTAATGAAATTATGAAATCTTAGGTTTTTCTTTGGTTGGAATTTCTTAGTTGCGTTCAACTTTAGGTTTTGGATCCTGAAGTAGTTTTGCAGCAACAGTTTAAGCTATTCATTGTCAGGTGTATTTGTTAAACATGGGATATTCCTCCCATTTCTGTATTTTCTGATATCTATATGGAGCATTTCTGGAAACTAGTATTTTTTCCACCACCTGGATGGCTGGTTATCACATTAGACTGGTGAATTCTAAGGGCGTGTTTGGCTTCATGATTTAGTGGCTTGGTTTTGTGTTTGGCTTGATTTTGTAATGAATGAAGAAAAAGTAAGAGAGAGAGAGAGAAAGCTGGTGGGACCGAAGAGAAAAAGCTTAAAACCAAGGACTAAGTCACTAAATCGTGAACACTTGCCGTAAATGTTTCAGAACAAAGGCAAGCAGTTTATGTCAGTCATTATTTTGGAGAAGGAACTATTTATCTGCCTGTGAGAATGTAAAACTGAAAGTTGAATGTCTTTCTACAAGCATAGCTTCAGTACTGGGTTCGAAGGTGTTACATATGTCCAGATGGTCCGATTTTCTTTTGACAAGTGTGCTGGTTATGTTTTGACAAGCTAATATGAATTTTAGGTTACTGCTGGTTCTCTTATTTTCATAACAATTTTTTATACATGTAATATCTCAGAGGAAAGGCTATGCAGCCTAAAAATTGTTTTTGAAAAGTTTGGTTATCCTACCACTATTGATCGTGCGTATTTTGGTCAACCTTTTCTTTTTGGTAAGCATAGCATTGCTCTGATGTAGATGGTAAGATGTTAGTATGGGCTGCCTCTTTTAGCAACTACAAGAGGAAAGTATTATAATGCAATATTTGGGTAGGAGATTGGTTCATGCTTTATTATCTCTCTATTTCTCTTTTAAATTTTGATCGAAATAGTCTTGTTAGAGAAGAATATAGATCTACTGACAAGAAGTTGGTTACTATTTGTAATTATGAATATGGAGAATTGCACTAATCTCCTGCTCACGTTCTCGTGAAGAAGAGGATAATGCCCCATATAGTATACAAGTAGGGCCACTTATCCTGCTTAGCTGGGGTTGTAACTGCGAATGAGATTGAAAGAAAGTCTAAAAGCACTAAACCATCCTAGGACTAGTCCCCCATTCTTACCTTTTTTTTTAGTCGCCCATTCTTACTATTTGAACCAATATGGACTTTTCACCAGTTTTCTATTTGAACAGATATCTCTCATTTCTCCTTGGTCTTAATCTTCTCCCCTTCACCAGACAAGAAAGTCACATCCATAGTTTTGAAGTTGCTAGAATTGCTAGTTACGTGGCAGCCAGGGAAGCAGAAAGATCAATGTCGTCAACATTTAAATATATCGAGAGGGAGGGGCTAAATGTTGGTGGAACTACTGTTCTGGTCTAGATATGGAAGTGTCCGAGTGTTAAATGAGATTTGGTGTGTCAGATTTTGGAGATTGATAGAGGAAGCTTGAGTTCAATTGCTTAGCTGTGTGTAAAT
Organism: Codonopsis lanceolata; assembly: GCA_013146195.2. Taxonomy (NCBI): domain Eukaryota; kingdom Viridiplantae; phylum Streptophyta; class Magnoliopsida; order Asterales; family Campanulaceae; genus Codonopsis; species Codonopsis lanceolata. The sequence continues at coordinate 13,669,803 of CM028382.1, read as the reverse complement.
TAGGCGCAAGTAGTTGATGGCAGAGATGGTCGCAGTGAAGGTGAGTGATGGAGAGTGGCACACAGTTGATTTGAGTGGTTGAGTGTGGGTTAGGCATTGGTCTCCTGGTAGTTGTAGTTTGTGGTGTAAAGGTTGCTGGAGTTTAGCATTCGGATAGTATAGCAGGTTTGAGGTTGCCGTACACACCCACATTTTTTTCATGTACCACTGTGAAGCTTTTGATTTGAAAAATCATTTGTTGATGTTCAATTATGTGTGGTGAGAGTTGTTTATAAGTTAGGAAGTGCCTCAGAGGTCAGATGTTGAAGAGAATACCATACAAGTGGAGGAAGAACATTGTAGTCCCAATCTGCAACAATAAAGAAATGGATTGAACACATCGTAGAGACATATAAACAAAATTACCCGATGAAACCTTGGGAGACTAGATAGTCATTGGGAATGAAGCAAGTCCGTGTGGATGTATGCATTAAAAGTCAAAAATGTAACCAATCTATTTTGATTGGAAAACTAGTGGGAAAGAAGGATTTGCAAATGGTTATACCTTCTTCACAGTGATGTATGATCGAGTGTTTTAGGAGTGATAGTTTGATGGTGGGTATTAGAGAAGAAAGGAGTTTAAGCGAGATAAATCGGTGTTAATGTGATTAAGGCTATGTATGATGGAGCCATTCTATAGCTAGAACTATATGATGGAGCTCTACGTTAGAACTACAATTGGAGAAACTTGTGAGTTCCTAATCACCTATAGGATTGCATCACTGATTGATTTTAAGGCCTTAAATATTTTTCATTAGCGATGGATTGATCGCCTAAACATATACAAGAGACGTGTGGTGCGTGTCATTTTTGATGCCATGTCCTTATTGATGAGGTGAAGGAGCTAAACTGAAAAATCGTACCGAAGGTATGGAAGTAGTAAGTTGGACTAAAACAGAATCCAGGGAGTGCAACTGTAGCGCTAAAGGAGTTATGCTAGTGATCTATGAGATACCATAAAGTGGCAGTTTCATTGTCTAGGTCAATTATTTATGTAGGCGGAGAGGTGGAGACCATGTTAGTACATAATAAAATTATGATGAGTGAAATAATGAGGTCCGTATACCGCACAACCCGAAACTCCTCTCCCTCCAAAATCAAACACCGTGTAAAGAAAAATACTATACCCGTGGTGAATAAATTTCCGTGGTATGAGAACAACACTTATCTTAGAATCCCACCATACCTACTGGTCTGATTGAAATACTCTAAAGTAAAATGCAAAAGCCATTTAACCATTACAGAAATTATATAGAACACTAACTTTCAATCACAAATATTGCATCATCCTTGTGCCCTTAATCAACCATTTTGTCTTTTTCTAGGGAAAACAGTCAAAACACTTGCATTTAACATATGAAGACAAATCATAACCTTTGCATCCAGATAAAGATACTAGTAGTTGTAGCGTTCCTTATTTTATACTGCAGTTTATCGTTTTCATGTACCTCCTAATATAAGATTTCCGCTTTCAAGCTGCTCCAAATGATCTTGTCATTGATGGGCAAAGCAGAATGCACAGAATATGTATTTGCTGCTTCTACTGACCCATAATGCATTATCCCCTGATTCCTCTAAAATGAAGATTCTTTATCTGCCACCATGCAATTTTTATCATAGTACATCATACTGATGGCCTCAATAACTGTTTTAGAACTGGGGTTAATCCCTACTGTCCCCTGCTAGAATCTGAATCAGAGTTTCCCAATACTCTTATGAGGAGGAAATCCAATATTGGATTGAAGATCGAGATTGGTGTATGCTTATTAGGAGAAGGGGGATAGAATTTTGGCCTTGAGATGAAGTACTCGTGAACTTTTGTGGAATTTGGGATCTTGTGGTGCAAAGCTTCAATTGTCTTGAAATTCCAAATTTACCCCTCATAATAAATGAACAAGTTAGATGGTCGTAATAGTTACTTCTAGAGTGGTTATACCTTTTAAATATTGGACTTCTCAAACGGTTCTTTTTTGAGTGCAATGGAGGAGAGTACTTTCATAGTTCCTCAAAAGAAATAGGGAAAATTGTCTTTTTGACCATCGTACTATTGTCAGCTACCCGATTTGACCAACCACGTTTCATAACTCTCAAATTGACCAATGTACTAAATAAGTTGGTAGGTTTTGGTTCATGACGTTAACATCTCATCCAATTTCGTAACAGAGGTGTTAATGTCGATCAACGAAGGGATTTTATGAGGGGTACTTTTGTCCATCTCCATGAAAGCCGTTGGCCTTGTATTGTTCCAACCTCGACCCTCAACAATCAATGGGCTTCTTCAATCTTCCGGTTCAAAATACCCCTCATAAAATCCCTCCGTTAGTCGACATTAACACATCTGTTACCAAATAGGATGAGATGTTAACGACATGGACCACAACGTACAAACTTATTTAGTACATTGATCAATTTGAAAGTTATGAAATGTGGTTGGTCAAATCGGATAGCTGGCAATAGTACGATGATCAAAAAGATAATTTTCCCAAAGAAATACTGAAAAAATTGTGTTGCCTTGCATCAATCTGTTATACTCCCTTCGTTCCGGGCAAAGAGTCTCCGTTTGAAAGTCAATATTTTTTTAAAAAAATGACATTTTTAGTAGTTCATTAGTAATAAAATGACATTTTTATGTTTTAATTTTTTAAAGTGGACTCTTTAAGTGAAACATCCCAAAATAGAATAGTGGACTCTTTGACCGAAACAAGGGAAGTACTTCCTACTCCCATTGAATATAGTTCTATATGAAACTCATTCATCCTAAATAGGCATAACCCCTTTTTGTCTCAGTTTCACCTTGATCTTACATGCCAGTTTGTGAGATAATCACCTTTGTACTTGCTTAAAGAAGATTCTACCTTCGGATATCATAAAAAGTTGAAAGGGGATTACTATTTATGGATTCCAGGAAGTGTTGCACTTTTTAATGGTCTATATTTCAGCAACAGAGGCATGAACCTACCATAAGCAATGATGTTGAAAGTAATTTTAGTTACAAACTACTCGAGATACAACCATAAACTTTTTGACAAGTATTACATTTATAATCCATGTGCTCCAATTCTGTTTAAATTCCACCTTTTATTTTTCATTGCAGTTGTCCACTGTCCACCAGGAACTTGAAGAAGCAAAGAAATCCGTTATTGAGTCAGAGAAAAAGCTCAAATTCAAGGAGGAAACAGCCATGGCTGCAATGGCAGCTAGAGATGCAGCTGAGAAATCACTGAGATTAGCAGATTTAAGGGCTACTAGATTGAGGGAAAGGATTGAAGAGCTGACTCATCAAGTTGAAGGGCTTGATACACGGGAAGCCTTGAGGGGTCAAAATAGGCCTAGATATGCATGCTGGCCATGGGAATGGCTTGGTTTGAACTTTGTAGGGTCCCACCAGCCTGTTACACGACAAGAACAACATATTGCAAATGAAATGGAGCTCTCAGAACCGCTTCTCTGAGTATACTATTTATTTCTGGTTTTTTGTTTTTTAGGTGCTGTGTATTAATTGGTGATACTCTCAAATGTAGTTAGTTTATACTTTATAGCACATTCTTTCTTCAAACCGACCATTTTTGGTACACTCAAGCTGACCTTTTGATAATATATACTGTACAGAGCTTTTCCTTTCCTTGTTTTCCCATGTCCTGAATCTTCAGTTTCTTGAGTTAATGAGTTGAGACAATAGTGATAAAAAGTAAGTTGTGGGAGCTGGGTTTTGATCGGATTTCGATTTCATTGACATGGATGTGGAAGATCGACATAGTCTTGGTGTAAGACTGAGGATTTGCTCCTTTCTTTGGAATCTCATTTGTTGATTCTTCGTGTTTAGGCTTGTTGATGATTTAAGTAAAATCATTGGTCATTTGGTATAATCGGGGTTTATGTTTCGAAGATGAGTGAGTTTATGAATACTACATTGTGAATCTGGGGGTGCGGAGTGCACATTCACATAAGTTTCACGAGCTTATGGGTGTTAATAATCAAAGTGTTCTATATCCTTTCGACTTATTGTTCTCGCAACGAATAGCCCTAGCGGGGTTCGGGGGCAACGCCCCCAAAACTTTAAGGTGTGACCTGTCTTAGCAGTTGTTTAGTGACTGTTCCAAGGGTTACAACTATTTGAAAGGATTTTTGATTATCTGCGAGGGACACATATAAACTATATATCAGTTCTATCGTCTTCGTTTTTTGGGTTACAAAATTTACAGAATACTCCAACAGTAGTCTTTCGTTTTCAGTGCCAGAAATAGGAGGGAAATTATAGTCTTATCCCACAAGAATATTCGTGTAACCCAGGACATTTGATTGATTCTTCTACACTATTCTATAATATATCTAGGATTTTTGTGTTCGACATTGTTGTTATTAAGAATTAACCAACAAGGCTGCTACACGTAACTGTGAAATCAGGAGGCAATGCAATTGCTCAAAAACAAACTACTTTTGAATGTTATTATTATTATTTTTTTGGGAGAATTGACTTGATAATGTCTTGGTCTTGTATCTGCATTTGTCTCTGTAGAATCTCCCTCACATGGAAAATGGATTCTGCAGCTGGTTTCCAATGATATACGTTGAGGGAATTTAGAAATAAAAAAAAAGTGTCACTTCTGAGAACTTTCATCTTCATTTCACAAACGGTAGGCTCCGTAGTTATCCATCCGGATATTTCATAAAATATAAAAATAAGAACACCATCGCAAAAAAGTAATGTCATTTACCTTCTCTTTATTTATATATTATTTCTGCTACTATTATTGGTCTCGATCTACGTGAATGAGTTCGTAGTATAAGTTGAAAGTCTTTCGCTTCGCTCTAGCGTAAGAATTTGCACGATGTAATTCGTGAACCTTGTAGTATATTTTTGTGTCCCTTTATTTTTAGTGGTAAGACGCTTCACTCATATCTAATAGGTTGTGGGTTCGAATCACCAAAGGAGTATGTGGGAAACCACTACTAATCCTCTTAATTAGCATGAAAGATTATTTATAAGTAAAAGGCAGCCGGATTTGGCTCGAGAATTTACTTTTTTTTTTTAAATTTTCCTTTTTGTAATTATTAAAAATAACTAAAAATAATAGGAGTAATAGAGAGAGTCGAATGCCCGAATAATAGTCCCCAAGTCTCAAAGCCAAACACGGCCGTGTAGTTTTAAATATTTCGGATAATTATTACTCCTTCCGTCCCTAAATTATCGTTCTTCTTTTATTTTTCGTCCGTCCCAAAATAATTGTCCAGTTTGAAACTTACCTTTTTAAAACATTATTTTTACCAATTTATCCTTACCTTTTCACTTTACTTTAATTGTGGGCGACATACACATGGGCTTTAAAGAAAAGTACACATTAAACCAATATAAATAATCAAGTTAATTGTTTTTTCTTAAACTGTGCGCCAAGTCAACTAGTACGATTATTTAGGAACGGAGGGAGTAGAAAGAAACATCATCCCAGTTGAATAAATTACATCATGTGAATCGGCCTTTTTCAAACAATTCCCATTTCCAGTTTTCAATTGAAAATACCTTTTCCGTTTCCTGGAAGTTTCTAGATCATTTTCACATTAACAAGAAGTTAAAAAATTAATGATTTGAGGTCAACTTCTGATTAAGTCAATAACTTATAGCCGCCAAACCAATAGCTTGGTCAATGTATTCATTTGAACTTATTGCTATTCAAATTATATAAGTTGACGTTGTACAAGTACTAAACGTGTGATTTCAAATTCGATATTTGCAAATTTCAAGTTTGCTGGTGGGTTTTTGTTAGAAACCAAGATTTCTTCTCAACACTCCTGTTTGAGGCTTCTTCTGGTGTTTGTCGAAGGGAACTTTAGACTGGTGTCGTGATCATGGGGGGATCAAGTTCGAAACAGGCAAGTAGGAGAAGGTTATCGAATACGGGTTCATCTCCATATCCTCAAGAAAGCCTATACTATACCCCTCGACATCATAATGCACCGGCGCCTTATAGTTATGGTGCACAAACGCCACAGCGAACGCTTGATAGGAGGTATTCTAGAATATCTGATGACTACCAAACCTTAGAACAGGTTAGACCTTTAAAACTATTTGTTTGTCTACTGATCAAAACTGTCGTAGAAATGTTATTTTCTTAGGACTTTGGACTTTCTTATGTGAAACTCCCCTCAGGTTACTGCAGCTCTTGCTCGTGCGGGACTAGAATCCTCTAATCTCATTGTTGGTATTGATTTTACCAAGAGCAATGAGTGGACAGGTTTGTGTATTTTTCAGTTGTGTTCTTCAACAACGTAGCATGTAGTGCACTAATCTTTCGTAATGGCAGGTGCTAGGTCTTATAACAGGAGAAGCTTGCATCATCTCGGCAACACACAAAATCCTTATGAACAAGCTATCTCTATTATTGGAAAAACCTTGTCTGCTTTCGATGAGGATAACTTAATACCATGTTTTGGATTTGGAGATGGTATTTTTCTTTTATAAAGATGGGATACAACATGTTAATTTGTTTGTCTGGCATAGTCGTTTTCTATTTTTAAAACATTTTTTTGTTAATTGTGTTTGCAGCGTCTACTCATGATCAAGGAGTCTTCAGTTTCTACTCTAACTTGAGTTCTTGTAACGGATTTGAGCAAGTATTGGGACGTTACAGAGAAATTGTCCCTCACCTTCGACTCTCAGGTGTGCCTTTTGTTGTTATATGTTATATTTATCTTCAAAACAGAATTAGATGAAGTAGGAAGCGAAACGATTTGTGTACTAAACATCACCATCGATAGGACTGGAAGAGGAGTCTTTATATAGTATAGGATGAGTCACATATAACAACAAAAGCCTTTATAAACCCGAAGTAGTGTGACTATTAGTAATGAGTCACAACTGACTACTGAGTTCGAGCCTCTAGAAGCCTAGTGCAGCTTGAAGGGGGACGAGCCGAGCCTTTATGGCTTTTGCACGGGCTCAAGTGAGAGCGTGAGCGTGAGCTAGAGCGTCTGTCCAACTAACGGGCTAGCGCACAAGGCATAACTACATGGCTTGTAACTTAATTGTTACTTTTCATAACATCCTATTATATAAACTAGTATACTTTCTAGTATAGACTTCACAATTCACCCATATACTGACCCCAATATTCCAACACCTTTTATGCATTTTATGTTTGTACTCTTCTTACACATTGTCAATCTCCAAAGTTTATTTAAGCCGTTTTCCCATTTCATTGTGACATTGACAGGACCTACATCTTTTGCCCCTATAATCGAAAGAGCCACTGCTATTGTTGAGGAAAGTGGTGGCCAATACCATGTTTTGCTGATAATTGCAGATGGCCAAGTGAGTCTCCAAAACCTGCATTTTATCAATCATTGTTGTGAATTTGAAGTGTTGCTTTATGCATGCGAGATTCAAAATTTTGTCCCTCCCCCTCCCCCCGCATCAGGTGACAAGAAGTGTCGATACAGAACATGGTCAGCTCAGCCCTCAAGAACAGAAGACAATCAATGCTATTGTAAGAGCCAGGTAATGTTCGAGAGCTACATGACTGTTAAAAAAAAAGAAAAAAAAGAAGAAGAAGAAACTTCAAGATAGCTTATACTCTATGTTCTTGGTTACTTGCAGTGAGTACCCGTTGTCAATTATTTTAGTCGGGGTTGGAGATGGTCCATGGGATATGATGAGGGAATTTGATGACAACATACCTGCCCGAGCTTTTGATAATTTTCAAGTGAGTGATACATTTGTTATTTGATCACACCTTCTCATGCTTGCTTCTCTTTGAAAATGTATAATCGAAAAAGAACTGCATTTTCTTTCTCGATAGTTTGTGAATTTCACGGAAATCATGTCGAAGAACGTGGATTTATTGAGAAAACAGACAGAATTTGCTCTGGCTGCATTGATGGAGATACCTTCTCAATATAAAGCAACGTTAGAGCTCAACATACTAGGGTAAAGATTGAATATGTTATGTTTCACTTAGTTTCTATCTAGGTATGAGTATCTAATTGCTTAATCAACTCTGTGTGCAGTCGTCAGGCTGGTAATGCTCCAGATAGTGTTCCTCTGCCCCCGCCACTTAATCGAACAGGGTCTTTTGCCACAAACTCAAAGCCTTATAGTTCAAACAGTTTCCAGAAAAGCACGACCCTCTATCCCACATATGAGATACCTATGCAAACAGCTTCACCTTCAAGTACTTTGTATGATAGCAAGGTTTGTCCTATTTGCCTTACCAATCCTAAGGACTTGGCTTTTGGATGTGGACATCAGGTAAATAACTATACATTCTGTACCAATTTACCACCAATGAGTTGTAAGAGAGAAACTTCTCTGACATTTTGCTCTTATTTTTTCTTGATGAAACCCTTCAATGCATCAGACATGTTGCGGATGTGGAGTTGATCTTCAATCTTGTCCCATTTGCCGAAACTCAATCAAAACCAGAATAAAGCTCTACTCTTAGGCTTGTACCATTGTACGCATTATCTCACAGATTTTCACACTGCTCTTAAACTCACCGGTAATTGGTTTGGACACAATTCCCTTACCACCTCTTAGTGGAGCGAAAAGGTTAGCCGCTAAGTAGTATGTTTTCCTATAGGTTTCCATTTTTATTCATCTTTGTCAATGTTATATAGAATATGGAATAAGACGATCTACTTTGGAATGTGCAGGGCTGTCTGTTTTGATAGATGCACCATGGTGCCGCTGTAGTCTGTACATACACAATTACATATATACGAGTGTGTGTGTGTGTGTTTGAGCATGCGAATGCGCACACACACACACACACACACGAGGCGTTTGAAGTTTTGGGAGAACAACGTAGGTGTTTTATTCGTTAAGCTTGTTTCGTAGGTACTCAGGGCCGGCCCTGAGGGGTGGCGGGAGGGGCTACCGCCATGGGCCCCCAATTTTTTAGGGCTCCAAATGTTTGGGTACTAACTTATATTTATTATATATATTAAAGTGTCAAAGATGTTAACAATTGATTCTCTTAACCTGTTGGTTTAGGTGCTCATGATTTAAGTTAAAGGTTTTAGGTTTGAATCATGTGTTGTTACTTGTTTTAATCTGTGAGTATTTTTTTTAGTCTGTGAACTTTAGTCTGTAAACTATATACTCCCTCCGTCCCTTAATTATCGTCTTCCTTTCCTTTTTCGTCCGTCCCAAAATAATTGTCCAGTTTGAAACTTTCCTTTTTAGAACATCACTTTTACTACTTTACCCTTACTTTTTCACCCTACTTTAATTATGAGTCACATACACATGGGCTTAAAAGGAAACTACACATTAAACAAATATAAATAATCAAGTCAATTGTTTTTTCTTAAACTGTGCGCCGGGTCAACCAAGACGATTATTTAGGGACAGAGGGAGTATAAGTTATAATGTGTTTATAATTGTAATTTAGAATAAATGATCCAATGGTTAACATACTTATTAAAATTGTGAGAGATCTTGTGTTCAAATCTTGCTATAAGTTTTTTTTTCCAATACTTTTAAAATTTAAATGATTTTGTTTTTATAAAGGGCCCCCTTTTTTTTTTTGCCATAGGCCTCTCAAAACTCAGGACCGGCCCTGTAGGTACTATATATACTTTGTACACTTGTACCAGTTGTACGTAAATGGTAGAAATGCAAATTAATACCAAATGCATGCGAACATATCAGAAACTGTAAGTTGTATCACTCTAGTGATGTAATCTAGAGTGTATTCAATTTGAAAATAAGGATGTTAATTAGTGGCACTCATAACAACATACGCATGTGTGGTCGTTATAACACCATGCTTGTGTATACTCGAAATAATTTTCACGACATTTTTGCTCACAAGAATAGTCATCACAACCCCAAAAATCAGTAGTTACGTCCGCGCAGCCGCCGTCACAATGTGGAGTCCCTTTAATTCCTGCATCAGTCAAACAATTACAAAACAAATTCATGATAGAACTTCCCGATCGATACCCCATTGTTGTGGGTTTTTTTGATCGGGATGCCAAGACAAGATCACCATGTTTGATATATTTCTGTGTGTGTGTGTGTGTGTTTTGAAAAGCAAATTACTTTTGAGTGAGAGAGAGAAGAAAACATACCATATGGAATTGGTGCATCCGCAGCACCTTTTTTGTCCATGGGATTGGTCGCACCATAGACATTGTTAAATAAAAACATGCAAATAAAAGAGCAAGTTATAATCTTTTCCATCATTTTCAAAAGAGCAAGTTATGATATCAAAAGCTACTCCCCAATGTTTTGAATCCCCTCTGATTTCCAATGTCAACATTTATACTCTCAACAATCAAAATTATATTTGACTATTCAAAAGTCAACTTGAACAATTTATTAAATTAATATCATTCACTTTCACTTTCACTTTCACTTTCACTTTCACTTTAACTTTCATAGTCATAGTTTCTTTTTCTATCTGTTTGTCTTAAACAGACAGTTTCCTCTATTAAAAAAAATTAGCTACAAAACTCCATATTTTTTTTTATTTTTTTTCCTATGTAGTATCTAACATGCCATACAAAAATATCTATATAACTTTAGTACTCCCTCTGTCCCTAAATTATCTTCCTAATTGATCCGGCGCACAGATTAAGAAAAAACAATTAACTTGATTATTTATATTGGTTTAATGTGTAGTTTTCTTTAAAGTCCATGTGTATGTGGTCTATAATTAAAGTAGGTTGAAAAAGTAAGGGTAAGGTGGTAAAAGTGATGTTCTAAAAAGTAAGTTTCAAACTGAACAATTATTTTGAGACGGATGAAAAAGGAAAGGAGGACGATAATTTACGGAGGGAGTATAATTTAATGGAGTCATGTACTCCCTCCGTCTCCGAATAAATATTTTTAGTGGATAAAACATAAAGATTAAGAAATATAATTGATGATAAGTTGTGAAATATGTTTTGCGACAATAATACCTATTACACACACTCTCTCTAATTAAATGTATACCCTTATACTCACTCTCTCTCTAGGATGTGAAATAATGATAGTATTAAATGAATGATACATTAGAAAGAATGGTAGAAAAGTTGTACACCAAAAGTCTTTAGGAACATTAGTTGAGACATCTCAAAATGGAAAGTAGCTAGGAATATTTATCCGGGACGGAGGGAGTATAAAAATATTTATAATTTTCATTTCTCAAGTGAATACTTTTTTTAAGGACAAGTAGTTAGTTTACTATTATCAAGCTATGGAGAATATGAATATGAGAGGCTATTTCCACTACAATTTTTGTTTATCCATTACATTCTTAATTATTGTATAAAATAAATACATGTTTTGTCCAAACATATATTTATTTAATACAATAATTAAGAATATAATAGATAAATAAAAATTATAGTGGAAATAGCGTATCCCTAAGAATAATTGAAGGGATAACATGGATGTAATGAAATTATTTTCATTAATAGATTCTCCCAATTTGTTCTATGCGAATCAATGAGCATTCAATATTTATAATATTAAAGAAAATCTCGTAATAGAAAGGAGCTAAAGTAGGGGTGTGCAAAAGATTTTCATAATCAAATCAGATTAGTGTATTCGGACTAGGCCAATAGAACCAGGCAAGACCAATAGAAACTGGATTGGGCCAATACTTTGATTTGGTCATGGATCTAAAATTTTATTGGGGAAAATTATGGCCGATTCCTTTTCCAAAGTTTTTAACCTCTCCAGTATCCCGTTATTTTTTTTAATTGTAAAAGGTCATTTTTGAAATATTGTTCGAAAATTGTCCTCTTTTCCTTCAACAGCTCCCACAAACATATTGGAATTCGAAAATCACCATTGTTGGGCAACGAAATGAGGATCGAAGGAGGAGGAATAAGAAGGCTTACGACATAAGAGAATGAAAAAGAAGGCAAGAGGATATGGTCTGATTGATAACTATTTTGCATCGTTGTGCAAACATTGATGTATCGCAGTCTAATTAGATTAGACAATTAAACTATTGAACCGTGGTGCAAAAATTAATGCAATAAAATTGATGAATCGCAGTGCAAACATTGATGTATCGCGATGCAATTAGACTAAGAAATCAAACTATTTAACGGCGGTACATAAATTAATGCAATAAAATTGATGAATCGCGGTGCAAACATTGATGTATCGCGGTGTAATTAGACCAAGGTTCTAAAAGTTGCTAGGCAGGTGCTAGGCGCCAGACCGGGGCCTAGCTCTAGGGCGTCTAGGTGGGGCCGAAAAATTAAGGCATAATTACGGTGCTTCTCAAATTTTTAAAAATAACCTAATTAACTAACATTAAAATTATCATTTCAATCAAAAAAGCAAATGTTCAAATAAAATTGTAAAATGTTAAGGGTTTTTTTTTTCTTTTGGTGGCTTTGAACCAAAGTTATTTAATATAATAATTAAGGATACGGTGGATAAGTAAAAATTATAGTGGAAATAGCGTATCCCTAAGAATAATCGAAAGGATAACATGGATGTAATGAAATCTTTTTCATTAATAGATTCTCCCAATTTGTTCTATGCAAATCAATAAACACTCAATATTTATAATATTAATGAAAATCTCGTAATAGAAATGAGCTAAAGTAGGGGTGTGTAAAAGATTTTCAAAATTGGACCAGATTAGTGTATTTGGACCAGGACCAATAGCACCAGACAAGACCATTAGAAACTGGATCAGACCAATATTTTAATTTGGTCCTGGAACTGAAATTTTATTGGGGTAAATTCTGGCTGGTTCCTTTTTTAAAGTAACCCCTCTAGTATCCCGTTATTTTTTTCAACCACAAAAGGTCATTTTTTGAAATATTGTTCCAAAATTGTCATCGTCTCATTCAACAGTTCCAACAAACACATTGGATTCGAAAAACACCATTGTTAGGAAACGAAATGGAGATCGAAGGAGGAGTAAGAAGGCTTTCGACGGAGGAGAATGAAGAAGAAGGCAGAGGATATAGTCTAGTTTATACCGATTTTGCATCGCGGTGCAAACATTGATGTATCGCAATGCAATTAGACTAAACAATTAAACTATTGAACCGTAGTGTAAAAGTTAATGCAATAAAATTGATAAGTCGCAGTACAAACATTGATGTATCGCGATGTAATTAGACTAAGCAATTAAACTATTTAACTGCAGTGCAAAAATTAATGCAATAAAATTTATGAATCGCGATGCAAACATTGATGTATCGCGGTGTAATTAGACCAAGGTTCTAAAAGTCGTTAGACGGGTGTTAGGCGCCAGACCGGGGCCTAGCGCCTAGGGCGCCTTGGTGGGGCCGATAAATTAAGACATAATTACTGTGCTTCTCAATTTTTTTAAAAAATAACCTAATTAACTAACATTAAAATCATCATTTCAATCAAAAAGCAAATGTTCAAATAAAATTGTAAAATATTAAGGTTTTTTTTTTTCTTTCAGTGGCTTTGAACCAAAGTTATTTAATACAATAATTAAGGATATAGTGGATACGTAAAAATTGTAGTGGAAATAACGTATCCCTAAGAATAATCGAAGGGATAACATGGATGTAATGAAATCTTTTTCATTAATAGATTCTCCCAATTTGTTCTAGGCAAAGACTTGTATAAGACCGTCTTACGGATCCTAAATCCGTAAGACGGAGCCCCATTTACAAATTCGGGGGTTAATAACAAAATCTGTTAATAATAATCACAAAAACAAGCTAGCTGAGTTGGTGATAGATGGAACTTAGAGGTTCAGCTACCTCAAGGGTTTAGGGACTGATGGTCAGTGGTTTGAAACTCTATACTTATAATGTTTTGTTTTAATTCTCATTATTGAAAAGTTCTTCTATTTGTTTTCAGTGCCCCTCCACTTTCAATGTTTGTTAGCTTTGTTAGCCATCCGTTAGCATCAATTGCCTTGAGATACTTGACAGATCCTAACGGACTTTGACGAAATGCTAAATAACACATTTAAAACCAAAAGTGACACATTAAAAACACAAAAAGTGACACATTTTAATGTTAAAAGTGACACTATAAATGAAAATTTATTATAATTTTTATTAAAATACAAAGTGACACTATTAATACTAAAAAGTGACACATTTAATACTAAAAAGTGACACTCTTAATACTAAAAAGTGACACTCTTAATACTAAAAGTGACACATTTAATACTAAAAAGTAACACTCTTAATACTAAAAAGTGACACTCTTAATACAAAAAGTGACACATTTAATACTAAAAAGTGACACTCTTAATACTAAAAAGTGACACTCTTAATACTAAAAAGTGACACTCTTAATACTAAAAAGTGACACATTTAATACTAAAAAGTGACACTCTTCCTTAAATAATTTACTGGATCAAAATGAATCATCTCGTGTTTCAAGTTCATCTTCTACATGCCTAGATCTTGCTCCCTCTGTTACGAAGGAAAAGTCCAAAAAGAATTAAGGGAAGTATTGAAAAGGGCAAGAAAAAGACTACTAATTTTTCTGATTCCCATCAAGCCAAGTAATTTGGTTCCAAGACTCCTAATGCTCGATTATTTTAGATATATTTTCAGTAAATTTTGTAAGTTTGAGTAAGAAACATATACTTTACCTTGAAAAAGTTATGGTTTTGTGTTTTTAACGATTGACACTTGGGATTATATACATTTCTATGAATGAGAAGATATATTTCAGTAGTGTTCAATTGATTATTGCTGTTAAAATCACTAGCTCAAAAGTGACACACTTTAGTCCTAAAAGTAACACACTTCAAGTCTAAAAGTGACACTCTTATTGATACAAATTGTATGATTATAAAAATGAGTTGTTTTACCAAAAGTGACACACCTAATGCCTAAAAGTGACACAATTAATACATAAAAGTGACATATTAAACGTGACACTTATGAATAAAAATTTAAAGATGAAAAGTGAATTTTTTTACCAAAAGTGACACACGTAAAACTTAAAAGTGACACATTCTATGTTTAAAAGTGACACTCGCCAAGCCTAAAAGTAACACTCTGATTGATCCACACATCCCTTCTAATAAAACTTAAAAACAGTAAAAACAAATTTAAGAGGTTTCAAACCTTAGACCAAGCATGCTCATTCCAACAACTTATAAAATTCATGTGAACCATCTCACCATATTGATTTTTATGAGTTTTTATAACGTATTATTAATTTATTATGACCCGCAAATTTATAATTCTCATTAAAAAGAAATAGAACCAAATTACGTTGTTAAGGGGTTTCAAACCCGCGACCTCCAGTTGACCAGATCCTTGAAAATTACTTCCGTCCAGCACGCCAAACGCAAAATTGTGAATTTTATTAACATATTTAATTATTAATCCGCGAATTCCTAAATGGGGCTCCGTCTTACGGATAAGGATCCGTAAGACGGTCTTACAGGAGACCACCTCTTTGTTCTATGTGAATCAATGAGCATTTAATATTTATAATATTAAAGAAAATCTCGTAATAGAAAGGAGCTAAAGTAGGGGTGTGCAAAAGATTTTCAGAATCAGACCAGATTAGTGTATTCGGACCAGGCCTATAGAACCAGACAAGACCAATAGAAATTGGATCGTACCAATACTTTGATTTGGCTCTGGATGTTAAATTTTATTGGGGTAAATTATGGACGGTTGCTTTTCCAAAGTTTTTAACACTTCCAGTATCCAATTATTTTTTTCAACCGCAAAAGGTCATTTTTCGAAATATTGTTCCAAAATTGTCATCGTCTCCTTCAACAGCTCTGACAAACACTTTAAATTCGAAAATCACCATTGTTGGGCAACGAAATGGGGATCGAAGGGGGAGGAAAAAGAAGGCTTATGACGGAGGAGAATGAAGAAGAAGACAGATGACATGGTCTGGTTGATAACGATTTTGCATTGCGGTGCAAACATTGATGTATCGCAGTGCAATTAGATTAGATAATTAAACTATTGAATCGCGGTGCAAAAATTAATGCAATAAAATTGATAAATTGTAATGCAAACATTGATGTATTTCGATGCAATTAGACTAAGCAATTAAATTATTTACATGTGGTGTAAAAATTAATGTAATAAAATTGATGAATCTCGGTCCAAATATTGATATATCGCGGTACAATTAGACCAAGGTTCTAAAAGTGGCTAGGCGGGTGCTAAGCGCCATACCGGGGCCGAGAAATTAAGACATAATTACGGTGCTTCTCAAATTTTTAAAATAACCTAATTAACTAACATTAAAATCATCATTTCAATCAAAAAGCAAATGTTCAAATAAAATTGTAAAATATTAAGGTTTTTGTTTCTTTTGGTGGCTTTGAACAAAAGTCAATGTAAAATTGAAATATAAGTACCCTTATTTTAGAATTTATCTTTTCTTTCTCATTTTATATTTCGAGCTATTATAAAAAAATTAAAATAAAAAAAATATTTAATAAATGGTGAAACCATATTGTGAGTGCCCTGATTTTTAACCTTTCCCCCGCTACTAAGAAGCCGGTGGTCTCAAAACCTTTCAAGCGCGTGAGAATACGCCCGACCTTATTTGTTGACTCAAAATGTGTATAACAGAGTCACCATCTTTATTTTAAGGAAAAACAAAGAAAAACCAAATGTAACAAGATTTGCAAAGGGTTCGGAGGCTAGGTTATGAGGTGGGAAGGTGTTAGACACCCAACTCGCTATTTCGGTCTCAAAATAATTTTTGGCTAAAATATGTTTTAATTTTTTATATTTATTTAATAGATGAAATTATACATTAAAAATATACATATCCGTACATATATTATTACAAACTTGCAACAGACTCCTTCTTTGAGTTACAAATACATTTAATAAAATTTGGTCATAATAATGACTCTTTTTAGTGCTATTTCTTACAGAATTTCGGATAGCATAACTGCTTATTTTTATTACATTGGACCGGTCCACATAGCACTTTTATATAATAAAAACTTTTAAAGGTCTATCTCTTGAAGCGTGGGGGTTTTATCCCGTACCAACTAGCTTCTAGTAGATTCTAGGGTGTGCTCGCTATGTCCTTCAGGGAAAGAGTCTTTTGTTTGCTATTTTGTTGTTGGGATTCGGGCAGAGTGACTACTTGCTTTTGTTGTTGTTTGTTGTTTGATGACGGCAGAAATCGGGCAGAACAACTGCTTGCCTTTTGCTGATTTGGCATCTGGATTCGGGCAGGGCAACTGCTCTTTTTAAGATTTTCGAACCGATGGAATAGGGCGAAATCCTAGCAGGGTAACTAGGTTTCACTTTGGTCGGTAGGTTTTATTTAGTGTCTGGGGGAGATTTGGCAAAGCTTCAGAGCTAGAGGAAAATTCTCTTGGCGTTTTCTCGGGAGAGTTTTCACAACTGCGCGGTGAAAAAGTGTGTGAATTCTGAGTGCCGGATGCCTTTATTTATAGGTGAAATCATGGCTCTCTTCATTGTTAAGTTTCATTCACTGAGCTTCATCAACTTGTACCGTGCACTAGGAGAGTTGCACCAAAGGCAAAAGGTCACAGTGCAAGAGGCACTATTGGGTGCCACCCACAATGGAAGTGGGGGCGGCTCCCAAAGAAAGTATGGGCGGCACCTGGGGTCCCCGGGCAGCTCCCATGGGCTTTTTCTTTCTGATTTTGGCACTTTGGTCCCCTACAATTCACTGTTCATGCATCCTTTCATTTCTTTTGTATTTTTTGCAATCTAAACCCTGTAACTTGACATTTGTTAGTCATTTTATCATGTCTTGATATTTTATGTCATGTTACATACCAAGAGTATGGAATTTGGGTGTCTACACATATATATTATTTTTTCTCATTTAATTATACCAAATGCTTGGGGACTAGTAACAGTTTTCATATTTCTTGGAGGGAGAGTAGAAGAGGAGTGTATAATTTGACGGTAAGTTTTCATTTTTATTTGGATTAATATATGATTTGGTCCCTGAACTTCACCTTTCTTCCTATAAAGGTGATAGATGTTTTTCTTTTCTTATATTGGTCCGTAAACTTCACTTTAACTTGCATATTTGTCCCTCAAACCGTTATATCAAACGGAATCGTTGAAAAATAATTAAAATGATAAAATTGCCTCACTTAATTTTGATAAAGATCACGTGGTCAATTTGTATTTGACATATAAAAAGATGGCCATAGTTTTGGATTCATTTTGTCCATTCTAAACACCATTGACCAAACCCACCACCACTAAGTTGGTTGCTCCCTAATTGGAGCTCTAACAAAGAGTCCAAGCTACCAATCGAATTAGGAATGGAACCACTGAGGTTGTTACCTTGTAAATCCAAATTTTGAAGGCTATGCAAACCGTGCCAAGTTCATGCATAACACTTGATTGTAAATCTCAAAAGGGAAAGTTTTGAAAGAGGACAAGTATTTTAGAACAGACAAAAAAGGAAAGGTAGACAATAATTTAGAAACAGATGGAGTAATATATAATAATAATCAATATGATAAGGGGTATTAATATTAGTATATATAACATCTGCTATTGTCAATAGTAGAAGTCTTATATTTAAAAGTTTTTACAACTAACATTACTTCTAACAAATGTGGGAGTGAGATACAACTCTTTTATTGGTAATAAAATGTGAGGTTTTTAATCTAATGACTTTTAAAACTAACATCAATTTATAACTAATGTAAGAAACATATCTTCTAATGGTAATATTAGTAGAGATGTATTTCATATTGATTATAAATTGATATTTGTTTTAAAATTCTTTCGATAAAAGACTTCTACTTATCGCCATAGAATAGATGTATCTTACATTGTTTAAAAAAGATGTTAGTTTTAAAAGTTTTATATAAAAGACTTCTACTCTTGTTACCAATAAAAAAGATGTATCTCACATTGTTTGAAAAAGAAAAAATGGATTTTAAAGTCTTTAGATTACAGACTTTCACTCTTACAAGAGATGTCACATTGTGATGTGCACCAAAATATGGGGTCCGAAAAGGTAGCCCAAAAAAGTACTCTAAAAATACACTTAAAAGATTGGGCCAAGTACATGCCCGAATGGAACCCGATCCCAACCTTACAGAAGGGCCCAATAACGAAGGAATCCCAAGGTTTAAGGATGGCTTTATTATAAAAATGAGGAAACTTCCTCCTATGACCCCAGGTCACTCTTTTCCAAGCAAACAAGGAGTAGTTCTCCTTTTCTCTCCCTCCCCGACGGGAGTCTAGATCTCATGTGCCACTTATATGTACCACTGATATACCACATTGTATCTCAACCATTGCATCCCAACCATTACATCTCAACCAATGATTGAGATGAAAAGTGATACATCAGTGGTACACACAAGTGGTACAAAAGATCTGGACTCCCCTGACGGTTACACACATATATACACTCTCCCTTTATTTTTATATGAGGGATCCAACACATTACAGATATTGATTATTACATCGGGGGGTTATGGTGGGGGCACCCCCGCCCGCTCTTGGTGCTTCATTTTGCAGACATTATACGCTAGATATGCTACCACGACGACCACTGCCGGACCTCGACTCTGACGACCATGACATGACGTCACTTTCGACACCCCGGACATGACACGACAAGGTCACCATATTTTTGGCGTGATCACATTGGTTACAAAATATTATAATATTATCACCAATAGAAGATATGTATTCCACATTGGTTAGAACTTGATGTTGGTTTAAAAATACTATGAATATTTATTACCAATAGTACCATACATTGGTAAGAAAGTGATGTTGGTTCTCAAAGTCTTTTGATAAAAAAAACTTTTTTTACCATTATTATCAATTGAAGATGTATAGATCACATTGGTTAGAAAATTATGTTGATTTTAAATTATTTTATATTATTACCAATAAAAGAGATGTATAACACATTGTTTAAAAAGAAAAGTTAGATTTTACAGTCTTTAGACTAAAGACTTTCACTCTTACAAGTGATGTATCTCACATTGGTTTTAAATTATTATTATTATCAACGACATTCGTCTGTTTGTGGACTTGGCTTCCACTTACAAACTCCATTGTTGAGGGGCTCTGTAGACACCTCAATTTCGTACCCCACATTTCCTAAAATGTCCAAAAATATATTTGTTATATGAAAGGACTCATGGATGTTAGATTCTATTAGCCTTTCGGGGGGCATAATGATCAAATGATAAAATGGCTTGACAAGGGAGTTGACTGGAAAATTGGAAAATTTTGTAAAGGAATACAAGTTGGGGCGCGGCACCCAACCTTGCATGTGTCGCGCCCAGTTTTGTTTTCTGCTTCTCCCAGTTGCTACTTCTCCCAGTTGCATGAACGAAAAAACTTGCTCAGTGTACAAGCCTTCCATGCCTTGTGCCACCGGTCTCCTGACCTGATTTCCTCCTATATATGGAGGCCACTACCTCCTCATTTCCACACACCAAACTCACTAAAGAGTCTTCCTCCTGCCCCAAGGCTGCCAGTCTTTCTTCCTCCATTGCCTTGTACAAGCGAGCTGTCCAGCTTCCTTGCCCAAGCGAGCCTTTGGCCCCCGACCTCCTGCCTCCGCAGTAGCCTCCTCTTTTACCCGAGCAAGCGAGCCCCCTCATTCCTCGCCCCCAACGAGCTGATCTAAAATTCAAAAGGCGCGGTCACGCTGCTCAGATAACAACAATGATGATGATGATGATATAAAAAAGATTGTCTCTTTTGAGAGACGACATAGAGAGCACACCAGAAACTACGAGCGCCTAGTGAGCTAAAGCCTAAACATATATACCAGGATCAGAATATCACACTACAAGAGGTAGGTACCCCTTTTATTATACTGTCTCGTAATTAAATAAACTATATCACCCGTAGATAGTATGATAATTAAAATATATATACATATATTTTGTTTAATATAGTATAAATGTAGATAATAATGTTATTATGCATGCACATATTATGTGAGTAGATAAAATAGTATTTTTATATAAATGTACATAAAATATTAAAATAGTTAATAGGATGCTTAGATAACGACTAAATCACCTTAAGTGCTAAAAAAACAACATAGCTGTTATTATGGCCGAATGACATCTCGCCAATATATATATATATATATATATATATATATATATATATATATATATATATATATATAAACAAAAACAAAAACATAAATAAAAACGATAAACTAAGCATGTTATTTAGCAAAGTCCAAATAAGACCAATAGGGCGAGTTGGATGCCTAAACCATTCACAACTCGTAACTTAGCCCCCGGACCTACACTTTTTGGTATTTTTGATTTTTCTCTATTTATCCTTAAAATAGAGGTGGCGCCTCTGTGATCACAATTTTTAGAGTCCACGACGAGGCCCAAGCGTATTCCATGCGCTTCAATGTTCTGAAACCACCCACTTTTCAGTGGTGGGGGACGGCATTTGGAGTGGGGCACTCACAGGGTCCCACTGCCACCTACACACTTTTATCTTCTTATTCCATTTAAGAATACATCTTCACATTCCTAATCTTTTTATGCATTTTCTTCGCTGGGTATCACTGTCACCTCATTAACTTTACACTTCAATCTTATTTTTATATTTCTCAAACAAATAAATTTATTTAACTTTATTTAATATATTTCAAATTTAAATATTTCGTATAAATAAATTAATTTATAAATAAATACATTAATTAATTTATAAATAATAAATTACTCATAAATTAAATAATTTATAATTTAATTAATAAATTATCTATAAAACACATATTATACATAACTCGTAAAATAATATAAATAGAAAATTACATAGAATGTTAGTTACATAAAACATAAATGCTTAAAAATAGATTTGGAAACAATTCAATAATTAGAATTACATAAACATGTCACCGTAACGATGTCATATATGCTCAACCAAGTTGGATCGAAGTTCATGATGTGTGTTTCTATCTCGTACCTCTAAATTTCACTGCAGATATTCTTCAAATGCTTGTGTTGACCTATGATTCACTTGTGGAGAGTCATATACGGTATCATCAGCCCAGTTCGTAACGTGATCACCCTTGGCCTCCACAATCATGTTGTGTAGAATAATACATGTGAGCATTATTTCTTTCAAGTTATCTCTATACCAAAGTCTGCTAGGACCTTTGATAATTGCCCAACTTGATTGGAGCACTCAAAATGCTTGTTCGACATCTTTTCTTGCAGCCTCTTGCATCTCTTTGATTTTTTTTTGCTTAGCATCTAGAGCCGTCAAAACGGATCGGCGGGGCGGACCAACTCGAAAA
The DNA here is from genome assembly GCA_013146195.2 of Codonopsis lanceolata. Lineage (NCBI taxonomy): Eukaryota > Viridiplantae > Streptophyta > Magnoliopsida > Asterales > Campanulaceae > Codonopsis > Codonopsis lanceolata. The sequence continues at coordinate 13,647,572 of CM028382.1, read as the reverse complement.
TTTGGCGGACTGAAAAAACAATGACCCAACCCAACCCACCTTGGGTTGCGGGGCGGGGCGGACCAACCCGCCATTTGAAATAAAGCACTTGAAACATGTGATGGCTTCGAAGAGGATTTAAAAGGAGTTAAAGGACTTGCAAAAGGATCCTCCCGCCTCTTGCAGCGCTGGACCTGTTGAAGTCTTGGAGAAAACATGTTCCATTGGCAAGCAACAATTATGGGTCCAACTGATAGCACCTTTTGCAGGGGGTGTGTTTCTTGTATCTATAGTAAGTGATGGTTGATTGGAGTATGCATATATATATATATATATATAATATACTATAGTAAGTGATGAGTGATTGGAAATTTGGAATATACATGTATATATATGTATGTATATTAGAGTAGGTAAAAATAGGCGGACCAACCCGCCCTGCCCCGCCTAACCCGCGACCCGTTTGGGTCTAACCCAAAAAGCCCGCCTTTTGACGGGGTCATATTTTTAAAACCCAACCCACCTTTTTAATATGGCGGGGCGGACCAACTCAATGAGTTTGGCCCATTTTGACGGCTCTATTAGCATCCAACGGGCACAAAACACTCTTCACAAAAGTAGCCAATTCGGATAAATTCCATTTGTTAGGTAGTGTCCTTTTGTATATTCACTTCAAAATTACACGGCAGTGCATTTCCTTCGAGTATGTTATTGAACAAAGGTAATTCATATTGCACATTAAGATCATTATGAGAACTCGCGACCCCAAAAAATGCATGTCATATCCATAAATCTGTCAACGCAACTGCTTCAAGCACAATTGTTGGCTTCTCATGACCTCTTGCATATTGACCTTGCCAAACAATTGGACAATTTTTCCATTCCCAGTGCATACAATCAAGACTTCCTAACATACCTGGAAATCCATGTCTTTGGTCGTGCATTTGAAGCAGATGTTGTGTATCATTAGCATTTGGCCTTCTCAAGTATTGACCTTCATACAATTCAATAATACATCGACAGAAGTTGAACATGCACTTGATGACACTTGTTTATGCTAATCGGAGGTACTTGTCGAGATGATCAGCTGGAACTCCATAAGCCAATTGACGGATAGCTGCTCGTGCATTTTTGAAGTGGTGAGAGACCTACTTTTCTTATTGCATCATACATCTGTCGAAAATAACTTGTATGATTCTCCAATGCATTAACTACCTGAATGAATAAGTTTCGATACATTCAGAAGCGTTGCCGAAATATATGATCGGGATACAATGGCTGAGATGAGAAGTAGTCATTAACAAGTTGAGTATTTCCCACTTCACGCTTTCAATCTATATACCTCCTCTTTTTCCTATGGCGACGCCTGCTGATGTTGGCTATCTCCGTTTCAATCATCTATTATTGTAATGCAATTATCTCAAAAAAGATTTTTTCACTTTAAGACATGTTGGATTCTTCGGTATGACTGCTTGTATTAGAGCTATTGATAGAAGAAGAAGAAGACATCTTTAGTGGTAAAATACAAGACAACGACAAAGGGTTTATATGTTGACGATTTTTAGCTATTGATAGAAGAAGAAAACACCTTCTCATCTATATATACTTCTCAGCAACTGCTAGTTTCTCAACAACAGCTAGTTTACATAAAAACATTAATATTAAAAGTTACATAAAAATATTAATAATGAAAGTTAAATAAAAACATTCTAATATTACAAGTTACATAAAAACATTACTATTACAATTTACATAAAAACATTAATAATTAAAGTTACATAAAAGCATTCTAATATTACAAGTTACATAAAAACATTCTAATGTTAAAATTCATATCATTTCTTCCTCAATTGCGCATTTACTTGCTCACATTCGTATTGATACATGACAATCTGTTCCGGACTCATTTTTGAGATATCTTGAGTAAGAAAACCAATGTCTTTCACGATTCTTTTGTGTTCCTTTCTTTATTCTCTTGCTACTTTAGCTTCCATTTCAATTTTTTTTTACTTCTAATTCAACTTTTTTTGCTTCAATTTCAATTTCAAGTTTTTTTTTTATTTCGACATATCTATCTAACGACAACGTGTACTTAGAAGTACGTGTATGCGACCCATCTAAATCTAAAGATTTTTCGACTTTTCCTTTAGCTTTAACATTTCTCTTTGCTACCGTAGATCGATTTCTTCCACATCTTCAACATACAGACTAATCTTAGAATAACCGCCTCAGAGTCAGATGTCCTAGATTTTTTATTGGTGTGAATAATATTCGTTTGTCTAAAAAATGATACAGAAGAATGTTTAAATACATTCCAAACATGATCAAAATTAAAGTACTGACTGTTTTTCTTGATAATATACCGTCTTTGTATTTTTCATTAAAATATCATATATCCAACCATTGTGTTTAATATTGATAAGCCTTTTGTAGATTTAGTTGAATAAAGAATCAAATGGATAAATATGGAAATGAGTTTGAGACAGCTAAGCAATTTAGGAATTCTTTATGTGGGTGTGGGTGTTGGGTGTATTAATGGCCATGTCGTTTTTACTAGTGTTAGTTTTTTGGGTTTTCTCGCTCGAAATCGACGGTGACATTTCGCCCACGGAGAGTTGGATCCCAATTTGAAAAAAATTAGGAATAATTACAAGCCGGTACACTTTTTAAAACATGTTTTCAAATAAATCCAGCTATTTTTTAGACATATCTTTTAGATACAATTTTAGTGCGAAAGTACATAACTACCCTAATTATTGTTATAACCTCCGATGCGAAAACAGAATTCGGCAGTTCACCTCTTTTCTCTCTCCTCTCTCACCCATCTCCATCTCTTCCTCGGTTCCGGCCATCCTCTTCAATTGCTCCGGCCAAATCGCCCCCTCCTAACAGTACATCTCCGGCGAATCAACAGCTCACCGAACCTTTTGATAGGGAAAGATTTGAGTCGAAGAAGGAGGCTGGATGCTCTTCTCTCGATGAGTCTCGGCCCTTGTTCCTTTCTGATTACGGGAAACAAGATTGACCTCCCATATGCGGCATCGGAAGATGAGGTGCTTTCTGACTTGGGGTTGGGCCTCACAACGGGCAAGGGAAAGGTAAATCTAGCGGACTACGGTGTTCGTCCACTTGAGGTTTTCATGTGCAGCATTGTCCGGAAGATGGGATATGGAGAAGGCTTTAGGTGGGTTTCTCAGTACATCAAGTAGGAAGGTTGAGATTTGGTTTATTTGTTTCAGCGTGTTATTTCCTACTAGACTTGAGTTGTGGACATGATATCTGTTTGAATAGCAATGTTTTATATGGTTTCTCACTTGTTAGGGGTTTTGAGTGAAATGACAGAATGTTCCAACTTATAAATACATGATGTTATGGTTACGTATGCGTATGCGTGTGATTACGCACTTAAGTCCCAGGTATGAATGCATAAGAAAGTTGTTAATATATGTTTAAAGTGTTTAAATATGCTTAAACCCTAAAAAGCAATAAATTATCGAAATTACAAAAAAACTCAAAACTAATAAAAATCTTCAATGGCCCATAACCCTATCTAAATGACGTTTTTTGGCCTTAAAAATAGCTCGTAACCGAGCTTTGCTCGGTTAATTTTGTCCGTCTTTCCAAGAGCTTCGATTTGATATGCGGCGGGCCCCATAACTCCACCCGAGTCAAAAGTTATGTCCTTTTCGCGCACCCGATCTAAGCGGTCGAGATAATCTAGTGCGAGGCTATGCGCATCACCAAGACTTGGCATCGAGTTTTTAAATTCATTTTGGTCCTCCAAAATACTGTCATTAGAGTTTCTGGATTGATTTGGTCCTCCAAAATACTGTTAACTACATCCTGATGCCAAGGCTTGGCATCAGAGTTTCTGGATTGATTTTATGTCAAATGCATCCTGATGCCAGCACTTGGCATCAGAGTTTCTGGATTGATTTGGTCCTCCAAAATACTGTGAAATGCATCGATGCCGGGCTTGGCATCGAGTTTGATTGATTTTTGTCCTCCAAAATCTTGTCAAATGCATCGATGCGGTGCTTGCATCGAGTTTCTGATTAATTTAGTCTGTTTAATCTTGTCAAATGCATCGATGCCAAGGCTTGGCATCGAGTTTTGAATTGATTTTATGTCAAATGCATCACGATGCCAAGGCTTGGCATCAGAGTTTCTGGATTGATTTTATGTCAAATGCATCCTGATGCCAAGGCTTGGCATCAGAGTTTCTGGATTGATTTTATGTCAAATGCATCCTGATGCCAGCACTTGGCATCAGAGTTTCTGGATTGATTTGGTCCTCCAAAATACTGTGAAATGCATCCTGATGCCAGGGCTTGGCATCGAGTTTACTGATTGATTTTGTCCTCCAAAATCTTGTCAAATGCATCGATGCCGATGCTTGGCATCGAGTTTACAGATTAATTTAGTCACCTTATCTTGTCAAATGCATCGATGCCAAGGCTTGGCATCGAGTTTGAATTGATTTTATGTCAAATGCATCCTGATGCCAAGGCTTGGCATCAGAGTTTCTGGATTGATTTTATGTCAAATGCATCCTGATGCCAGTGATTGGCATCAGAGTTTCTGGATTGATTTGGTCCTGCATAATGCTGTCAAATGCATCCTGATGCCAGTGCTTGGCATCGAGTTTACGATTAATTTGGTCATGCAAAATACTATCAAATGCATCGATGCCGAGCTTGGCATCGAGTTTCTGATTGATTTTATGTCAAATTCAACGATGCGGGGGTTGGCATCAGAGCTTCTGTATTGTTTTTGGTCATGCAAAATCCAGTCAAATGCATCCTGATGCCAGGGGTTGGCATCAGAGCTTCTGTATTGATTTTGGTCCTGCAAAATCGATCAAATTCAACTTTGATGCCGGGGTTGGCATCGAGCTTGAATTGATTTTGGTCGTTCAAAATCGATCAAATTCAACGATGCCGGGGGTTGGCATCGAGTTTAGTATTGTTTTTGGTCATGCAAAATCGGTCAAATGCATCGATGCCGGGGTTGGCATCAGAGCTTCTGTATTGATTTTGGTCGTTCAAAATGCCGGAACAGGTTGTGTTTTCATTAATGACATTTTTGTCATTTGGCAAGCAATTTGTAGTTATATGAAATGTCTAAAAAATTGATGGTCCTATATGAAAACATGTTTTCAAAATTGTACCCACTTGAAATTCCCCCAAAAAATTACATGTTGGGCCCACCAGCAATTGAAGGTTTCTTTTTTGTTTTTTGGTCCTTTTATTTGAACAAGTCTTTTTTTTTTTTTTTGGAAAATTCTTGTTGATTCATTTTCTAAAGTTTCTAACCTCAAAAGTCCATTGTTTTTTTTTTCAACAGAAAAAAAACCACTTTTCGAAATATTCTTCCAAAAATGTCATCGTCTTCTTCAACAGCACTAACAACACACTTTGAATTCAAAAATCATGATTGTTTGTAACGAAATAGAGATCGACCTGTCCGGTCAGGTCGCAAGGGTCGAGGGGTCAGAACCCCCAAAAGGTAAACTAGTTTTTTGATTTATGAAATACGAAACTATAGTGGATTTGTGCAGGATTGAAGAATTTTTCAGTTGGGACGAAGGCGAAGAAAGCGGAGGAAGAAGAAGGCTTATAACGGAGGAGATAGAAAAAGCAGGTGGAGGACGTGGTCTGGTTCTTTATGATTTTGTATCGCAGTTCAAAAATTAATGTACTAAAATTGATAAATCGCGGATCAAAAATAGACTAGCAATTACACTATTGAACCACGAAACAAAAATTAATACACAAAAATTAATGAATCGTTGTTCAAAAATAGACTAGCAATTACACTATTGAACCGCGTTATAAAAATTAATGCACTAAAATTGATGAATCACTGTATAAAAATAGACTAGCAGTTACACTATTGAATCGCGGTACAAAATTAATTCAATAAAAATTGATGAATCACAATTCAAAAATAGACTAGCATTTACATTATTGAACCGCGATTCAAAAAATAATGTGATAAAATTAATGAATCACGGTGCAAAAATAATGACCCCGTAGCACGTATACGGTTCATTAAGGGTATCGTAGTCATTTTGTCACCAAAAGTGACTTTTTCCGGTTGAAAATAAAAAGGATGTACTTTAGCTATTAAAAGTTTCAAAAAGTGGACTCGCCCGTAATTTTTCTCTCTCATTCTTTGAACTTAGCTTCTTTTTTATTGTTTCTACGAGTAGGTCTCGGAAGATTATTTTACGGATCATAATTCGTGAAACATAATCACTTTTTCCTAAAGTTCAGTCCACCAACACACAGTGAGTCTGTGGAAACCCGTCTTACAAAGAATAAATCCACCAACACGCACTGAGTCGTATCATTGGAACTCGTCTTACAGAAAATACGTGTAAGGCGATATTTTCTAAGTTTTTGCCCTTTTCTACTTTGCATGTAGCTGGAGTATTACTCAATTAATCTTTTAGAGCATCACTAATGCTAATTTGAATGTGAAAGAAATTAGATGTCATATAAGATTTATGCCCCTTTTAAAAAAAATCTCTTTAATATAAATGTGGATGAAAAATATGAATACGATGTGTCAATCAAATTTTTCAAAGAAGTGGACAGCAATATCAAATTTTCACATTCTACTTCAAGTGTGAATACATCCTAATCAACATTTTTTTCTTTTTAAAAAGTTTTCTATTGGTTGTTCTATTTTCTTTTATCTTTTTATTTTTTTTTTTTTGTCAAATTTCATTTTAATAGTGAAATGTATGTCATATAAAATTAAATCCACATTGAAATTAGAGATGTTCATTTTAATTAAATATAAATAAAAAGAGAAAAATTAGCACATATAATTAAAAATGTTAATTACCCATGATTACATAAATTCAAATCTACGGTTTCATTTGGTGATACTCTTAACATATTGTAACCAAAGTACAAGAAAGAGCATTATCAAAAACTTATTACCTAAAATCGATAATAAGATGCATTCTTGAAAATTACACCCTCTCATTAAAATGATTATGTTAGTCCCATAGTAGGATTGTTGCATGCAAAACCAAGAGACAATTGCTGAAGATGCAAAAGCTTCATTGTTTAACTTGAATCAATCCCTACACATGGACATGGACATAGATTTATATACAATATAACCCATCAGTTGGTTAGCATCATCCCCCACCCCCCACCCCCCAAAAAAAGGCTCAGTAGCACCACTCAATAACGGAATTCTGCCAAAGTATAACCCTCCCAAATTTTTGTTCTTGAACAAAAGAGTAAAAGCAAATAGAGGGCATAATTAACTAGCAGTCTGCAACCGGGCAGAACTTCGGGTCGTCCTCCTCGAATCAGGCAAAACCGTAGAACCTTGAGAGGGCCCAGATCCATCAGTATCAATCTCGACACCTTTTGAAGATCCCGACTTCTTTCCAGGAAGAGACTGAGAAGGAGGCTGTTTCCGGGTTGCGCGATCCAAATCAACTTCTCCTTTAACAACTCTCAAGCTTCTAAGCCCCCTGGAGGCTGGCTCAGTGGTAGGTTGAGAGGGGCCACCAAAATTATCATCTGCTTCTTCTTCAACAACTCTTGAGCTCCTAAGATTCTTTCTTGTGGAAGACTCAGTAAGGGGTGGAGGAGAGGACGCAGTCGAATCTTCTTCAACTCCTGTAGACCGTCTGACCCTCTTTCTCAAAGGGCGATCAGCAGGTGGCTGAGTTTGAGGCTGAGTCTGAGGTGGTTCATTCTCGTGCTCTCCTTGTTCAACAGCTTCTGCTTTGGGAATCACATAGGGCCATTCTGTACGACAACCGGGACAAACTCTTTCAACCTGCAAATTATGTAATTTTAATTGGTTAGGACCATTAAGCTCCATTGTTGATAAAGGATGTGGAATAATGAAAAAAGCTCAAACCAATACCCTTCTATCAGAGAATTTTGTCTTCAAACAATACTGATGGATTCGAACAGTACAACTCTCATTTGGGCACAACTCTGCCTGATAATAGCAATAGTTAACAAAAAATATATCAGGTCCAATTGGAGCAATATACACCTTAAACGATCATGTGCATTCACAGAACAACAAACATTTCAAAATAGAGCTACATTTGGTAAGAAATTCAGTAAATAATACTCTTATTGGCTTATCCCCAGTAGTAGCTAAACAATTCAATCATAAGCAACCAGCTCCTCACAAGTATAGAAGTATTGATCAGTTGGTATTTGCAACTAGATGCTCAAGTTTTTTATGAGAACAGTTACACCAGTGTAAAACACAACAGATTTCTTACAATCACATTACTTCCAATATACAAGTACCAATTTATGAGCTTCCAGCTCCAAAGTGTTTCAATCGATCAAATTACCCTTACTGATAACAAATTCCAACTTTATGGATCCAAAGGCACATCAGATGTGTGGAAAAGCACCCCAGTCAAGGGATGTTGGACATCTTTGAATCAAGTCGATACATGCATCTCAAAAATCAACACAAAAGATGAACACATAATTGCATGTGAAAAGAAAAAAAACATACTTGCATGTGAAAAAGAAAAAAAAAACATACTTGCATGTGATGGACAAAGTTCAGATGGTCAAAATGGATTCATTAATATGTGGGATAGTTATCGTAGAGAGAGAAAATAAGAACCTTTACGCCAGCTTCATTACAAACATCACAAGGAGGAACTTCGTTACTGTGGAACCAACTTCGCAGATCCAGGAAGGATCTAATACCAAGGCCAATATTACCATCTGAGGTTGAACACAACCACTGATCCTGCACAAATTCTTCCAAAGATTTTTCCTTCTGAGCCATTGAAAAATTCCTGAATGCGGGAGGCACAATGGATGACCCACCCTGCGATTGTGATGCCATTCCAATAGGAGCCTGCAATTGACCAAAAGTATTTCAAGCAAGATCCGGCATTTTACCATTTAATCAGCATTCCTGAAAAATGAATTGTGTCCTTTCAAATGACCCCAGCCTAGAGTTTACATTATCCTTGTAATATTTCAGGAAAAAAAAAGGTTAGGGGGAATAGAAAGAAGAAGCATTCACAGCAGAAAAAGGAGGTAGTGTTACTTAAAGAAACCTAAACCAGTTTTTGGTTGCATGATTTCTAACCTAGTTGTAGTTCTTTTATTGACTACCAATTACAAACACATGAATCGATTGGTAAAAGTCACTCAAGAAGCAGTGGAAGCAAATAGTAAACTAGTCGAGCGACTCGAGTCAGGTGCTGAAAACAATGTAGTTAGTCACCATATTTTTGCTATGACCTTGAGATAGAACAATAGAGTACACAAAGGAATAGTATATGAAAGGTATTAGAAACCCACATCATAGCTGTTCATGTTGCAGGTGAAAATCCATGAAATTTTGTTGCCATTATATTTGAATCCTCCAAAATAATGGCAAATGCTTCACATGAACCATGGGAAACAATCCTGAGGTGATGGGTTGAGAAAGCAAACCTCACCGACCTCATTAGGAGGATCTTATTGATTACTGTCAGCGGTATAACACAACCAGCAGAATCATGAGGACAGGGTGCCCCATCTACAGCTGAATAAATTTCTCTCAGCTTCGCAATTTATTTGTAACTTGATTCAATTAAACAAGAGATAAAATATGTCAACCAAATGGATAAGTACAAAGATGAAATAAAAAGGAAAAAGATCTCTCTACATATAAAAGTTAAGGTTGTTTCTTACATATTAATAGATGGACAAAAATAACCCTTCACCAAATAAATCACCCACTATTTAATTAAAAACAAACAAGTAAATTTGTCATGACAAAAAATAATGTTTGGACGAAAATAGCCATAAATATAATAAATGACTCACCATTAATTAAGGTCAAACAAGTAAATTTGTCATAGGCTAATTAATTTCATGAACAATTAAATAATAATTTGATCCCTTGACTTGTACATATTTTAAAGTTAGGTCCTACATTTTTGAATTCTACTTATTTCATCTTGATCTTCTTAGCAGTTTCCCCCTCCTACCATTATCGTTACAAATGTCGTCCAATATTTATTAAAATGACAAAAATACTCATACTCAGTCGAGAGACTAAACATTATTCGAAACTAAAAAACAATATGGTTTACTTTCTTAAATATGTTCGGGAAAGACATTATTAAATGTATATGAAAAATTGTAATAATAGACTTGTTGTTGAGTATCGAGATATTAAGCAAATATGTAGCGTGTTTAGTTTATTACCCGTGAATAAGCTAAGACAAAAGGGTTATGAAAATATGTCATAATGTCAAGATGATGAAAAAAATAAAGAATCAATTGATGAATCTGTGCGTTTTGTTAGAAAAGAAAGCTAAAATCTATCGTTTACTTCTTTGAATTTTCAGGTTACTATAAGCAGCCTTAAAAACTATTACTGGTCCCTAACTTATAGTTATAGATATTACAAATAAAACCACTATAAGTAATCGCAAATAACTAGGTTCAACATATTTTACTTATTCTCATAATTGGGTTCCAAACCTCTAACTTATTTTGGTCTGACCTTGATTCCTCCTCTTCATAGGACCCGAGGTAGTTACATGTGAGAATCTTTGTATTCCCCTCCACTGACTATCGACTTTCTTTTCTTCTACCACATGTCTCTTTTAATTGAAAGTGACGGTCACCACCCGTCATCCTTTCAAATAGTCTCACCCTAAAATTAAATTCTCTCTTTGCTTAGTAATTTGACACCGAAAGTGGATAGGAACTAAGAAATGAGAACGCTCGAAGAAAGAAGTCTGACTAATCGAAAGCTAAAGAGATTCTATATCTCCATTTGAGCAAGGTGAGATGAATGCATTTCTTGGTGGTGGTGATGATGGTTTTGACGACTGCTAGGATGGTGATGTTAGGGGTGGTGGTGGCGGCGATTATAGGGATAACAATTGTGGTTTAGATGAAATACAACATTGTAAGATTTTCAAATATCAAAATGGGTTTCGGTTTCAATTTGAAAATTTCAAAATTCAAAAAATTTAATTTGGGATTGTAAAAAGTGAAATTTAAGGTTGTGGTGGTGGTGTATCTATTATTGATGGGTTTTGCAAATGAGTTACTTTGAAGGATGGAGTAAGAAATTAGAAAAGGAAATAAACTAAAATCAAAAAAATATAATTTTGGGTTAATGGTGTTATTTGAGGTGATAGTGGTGGTGGGTTTATAAATGATGAGGTTGATGGAAGAAAGTGAATGATAAGAAATAAATTAAATTAATTCTAAATTTTATTTTTGGGAGCAATGCATTTTTGTTACTTTAAATTTAAATATGAGAAAAATTATAAATACAACATTATTAGCCTTGCAACTAATTTTATAATTTTCCTTACTACTAAGCCTTGAAAAAGGGCAAAAATGTCTTTGTCCAAAACAACTTTGCGTTTTTTCAAAGCTTAGTTGTAAAGAAAGTAGTATAATTAGTTGTAAAGATAACGTTTTCCTTATAATTATGTCAAATTATAATCCCCCCCCCAAAGTATTAACCAACATAGTGCACCCCAAGATCCTCAACCTAGGGCTTGTCCCATAATGGTATCTAACGTTATTTTTTTTCCTATTTTCCACCATAAATGCAACAACAGTTAGAAAAGTCATGTTAAATAACACGTGATCTTCCACACGTGGGGTATTGTTTTTGACATTTCCTTGTGGGTGTTAACTCGATGGAAATATTAGGAATTTGGTGTAAACTTTAGGGGTGCTAATGTATTTTAGCCTAATAAAAATTTAAATAAATTATAATTTTCTAAAAATATATGTATATATATATATGTGTGTGTGGAAAGTTAAAATGTTTTTAAAAATGAAGTGGGGTCCACCATTCCATTTTCTCCTACTAAAAGAAATCTAGAGAAAAGACCCACCATTTTTTCAAATCTTCACTCTCAAAACAAATTTGTCCACTCCCTCCAAATTTCTCTCTTAACTAGGAAGTAGATACGTATTTCCATTTCATTATCAATTTTCTTATCTTAATAATGAAAACAAAGTAATCGAAAGATATGAAAACTCTTGCCCATAGTTACTCATCTCTATCTCCAATTTCCTGTATGGAATTGGATCCACCCACCTTCTCCGGTGAAACCCCAATCACTACCGAAATCAATCAATTTCTCACCCCCCTAATCCTCTTACATGACTTTACCTTTACTTTCTCTCTCCTAATTCTTTAAATAATCCAACCTGATCGCTATGGCAGCTACTCAGAGGTTGAAATCATCTAGAGCCAAAGCTTCTTCTACACTTCTCAATTCTGATGCTTTTTTTAAGCCATTTACATGTCGGATGTATGCCCAATTTTCTCCAAAGAAATTGAAGAGTATTTCAATAAAACCTTACCATTTCTCTTCATTCAAGCCCGTCTCTCCTTTTGATGAATTCGTCGATAAGGGTTGTGGGTTTTCTTTTAATCGCGTGTTTTTTCAAGGGTTTTTAGTAAGTATACTCTATAGCCTCTGATTAATACTTTAGGCGCGACTTTTGCAGGGGAGAGAATGAGGGAGATCCATAGTTGTCAAAGGCGCTCGCCTTTGGCGCCTGAGGAGAGTCGAGGCCGCCGAGGTTTGTCGAAGAGGGCTAGGCGAAGTCTATTAAGCCGATATATCCGAGATTTTCGATTCTAGATCTAGGCTTCAATATTAGATGTTTATGAAATCTAAAATAAGACGAATGACTTTTTACCTCTACCGTGGAACTCATGTGCTTTTAGGATCAATCAACCTCACGCGCCCAAATTTTCGCATCACAGCACGAGGTCGCCGGCTCCTGCAACTATTCCCGCGATCGGTTTGTTGATTGGTGGATACTTTATGATGAAGTATGATTTGGCCATGTAATTTCTTTTGTTTTGAAACAATTATTTCATGTTTTTTCCCTTTAAAAACATTTTTAAATACTAAAACTAAATAATGAAGTGCCGAAATCTTATATCATTACATGGGGTTTATTTTCATTTCATTTTTAGGCATTTTATTTATTATTTATTATATTTTTAATTTGGGATTTTGGATTATTAGAATTTTTCATTTTGTTTTTGGATTTTACTTTATTTTTAAAAAAAAAAATTATTTTCTTTGGTTGCTTAACTATTTATTATATTACTTGGAATTTTAAACTAGCTTTAATTTCATCATATATACTATGTTAGGACTTAGTTTCTTGTATTATATTCACTTATAACATGTTTTGTTGATATTTGTTAGGGGAAAACAAGAAAAAAGTTATATATATGAAAATGACACAAAACACAAGTTGGATGTAAAGTGGGACTTTTTCTTAGTATTTTTTCCGTGATTTTTAGCACTCAAATTTGGACCTATCTAAAGACTAAATTTTGGCGCCGATTGTGATAACCATGGGAGATCGGAGATTTGAATTGTTTTTAATTCACACTATTGAATCGAAGGAGGATAAAAATAATCAAGAATGTGTAAGATAAGTTGCTTACTACTAGTAGGAAAGCATACATTATAAATGACTAAAAAACAAAGTATCGACTATTACAATAAAGCTAAAAAATTGTAAAGATGGAAAACTTGCACAGAAGAGAATCCAATAATTTAAAGAAGAAGAGGGTGTTAGATTAGGGTTTTTACTTTTAATATATTTACTTGTGAGGCCAAATCATTCTTGTGAGCGACAGACAACTTGTATTAGGAATTAACTTTACTCGAACACAATTCTTTAATCCTAAAGAAAGATATCCATAGCAGGCCAAAATTCAGAAACTGACAAAGTTCATATATTATCTTCATATATTAGAACCCGTAATTATTGAAACACAAAAACATATACATGTAGGTCAACACTGCAGATTAACTACCTGACCCTAAATTTAGATGAACAAGGTTAACATCAGATATAGAAGATTGAATTTGAGCATGCTGCATCCTCTATGCAAAATATTATATAGGTATGTTTCTGTCTTAAAATAGGACAAAATAAAGGATGATCTAAACTTAGAAAAAGATTACTGACGGTCATAAATAGAAAACATCAAGTGACACTTTTTGAATTAAAGCTTTGCTTATAGGAAGAACAAGTTAAGACCTGGTTTTCCAGCCGAATATTGAGAGCATCCATATTAGAAATGCTGCCGTGAGCTGTGGCATCTTGGACAATGGCCTCTATCTGTTTTGAAACAAATTGAATATTAAACATCAGAAAGAATTGAATGGAAACAATGTCATCTCAAAACATTCAAATCTAAAATGCCAATTTGCATGCCAAATAATTATCGATAACTGGAAAGGGTCATCCTGCAACCAATTTACTGGAATTAGCATCTGCACTAGGTGTACACTTATGACACTAAACCTTGAGCTGTTTAGGAGCTCTGGAAATAAATCCTAAATAAACAAACATATAAACATATAATGTCTCAGAGTTTCCATCATTTGTATCATACTACTTCAAACAGACCAGCTACAACATTGATTCCTTGTATGGGTGAAAATGGTTAAGCATTCACATTTTGGGAAGTTGAGGATTTCATAGTAACTGTTTCTTTTTACCTTGATAGGAAGTAAAAAAGTGGAAAGAAAAAGCTCATGACTTTAATTGAACCCTAAATTTTACAAATTCAACATAAGATTAGGAATGGCAATGCTCAAAGAACTGTTGGATACCCACTAATGGTACGTATACACACAGAGAAATAGATAACTCTATTAAAGTTTGTCACATGGAGGGGTTTTGGTCATACCTGTCTCAAACCAGCCTCGATTATTATTTTTATTTCTCACAGATATAAAACCCTCTAAAATAACCCCGGTGCGTATGTAAAAGGCTGTGTTACATGGATCTCTTCATTTTCTCCAAGGTACCACAGTCAACACGGTATGGCATGGGTGTGTGGGTGTGGCAATTGGTCACCTACATTTATAGTCGAGTCTTAAATTTTGACAAGTCGGACACCTGGATCTGCACCCATATCCGATCTTCATACCCAAGTCCATGTAACATAGGTAAAAGGATGGATCTTTTTCCAGGACTTGTAGGGTACCTGCTCCATCCCATCCCTGCTAGTACAGCATGAGGGGATATTTTCAGACCAGTTAGGGATTGACACAAACAGAAAGGATAATGCACAAGTAGTGCAGGAATGGAAAATGAAGAGCCTGTACCATACCCAGGCCATTGACATCCCTACGTGTGATTGAGAAAAAAAACTGAACGAATACTCCTATTGTTCGTGGTCAGTGGTCCTCTATATCATGTAATAAGTACTTCCTTTTCCATCAAATAAAGTACATTCTAAGCATATGGATTCCCCATAATACAGCTGCAACATATTGTGAATAGTGAATACACCATCTCCCTGGATCTTCACTATGTCAGCTAGCATTTCAGCCGGTTATTACTCTCAAATATCCTGAGGGGAGGAGTCTATGTTTTTTTTCTTTTTTGATAGATAAGTTTGGCCCCTCAGTATGGGGATTGGAACCAAGGATCTTGAGGTCTTTGGCGGGGTGCCCTTGCCATTTCTCCTACCCCTTGGGGTTTCCGAGAGAGGAGAGTCTTCTCAATGCAGTTATGTCCCACAGAAACAATCTATGTCCCACCATTAACTTAACCAAGGCACAACAAATTAAAAAGGAAGCAACTTACCAGAAAACCTACCAATCTGAAATAAAGGAGGTGAATCAGATCTCCTTCCCAACTATTGCATGTTCTAGGAACACTCCCTCCCGTCCTAATAAAATCTTGTCAAGGGTAACCATCCTGAACAACTCCCTTTTTTTTATTACACTTGTCTAGTGAACTTATGTGAATCTTTAATGAAGGCTTCTATAGTCTACAATATATTCGATCGCTATGAAGCCAATATGTTATAATTTGAGTTCTAGTCATGATAAAATCTGCTGGTCCAATAGTATATCAGTTACAAAAGTTTATGCAATGATTTAAGGTGTCGTTTGGTAGCCAGGGTTAAGGGCATATAGGATTAATAAGCCGAGTTGTCTGATGTTTGGTACGCAATAGGTGATAGGGACTAATAACACGAGTTATCCAGATTAAGTCATTATTGCCTCACTATTAATACCAAGGAGGAGGGTGGTATTATTAGTGCCCTCACTAAAAAAAATTGGGATTAATATTTGTAATCTCAAAATTACCCCCGATATACAAGTGAGGATTAATAGCGAGGACACTAATAATACTGGGAGTAATAATACTGTTTATCCTTGTCTGACTACCAAACAAGCCCTAAAAGAAAAAAGTATCTAGGATATAAGAAAAGCTTCAGCCAAACCCTACATGAAGCGGCACACAACATCAGCTAGAATGAGTTGTAAATAATATAAAAGAATTTTTAAAATATTCTTGCACCTTTAATAATTCCAAACTGACCTATTCACCCGTTTGAAAAATGAGTCAATTATTTTCACTGTGGCACCATCTAAACATATTGGCATGGAAATTGAAAGGACCTTGAAGCCACCAAATTACTTTCCAGGCACAGCTTAAAGCACCAAAAGAACCCTGAAACGCAAATCCTCAACTTGCTAGTTGAAAGTCAAGTCCAGTCCATTACAATCCATTAAACCTCAAACCCCATTATCTCCATGTTTAGGCATAGAGTTACAACCGGAACTTAAAATCTTATTTATTCTTATCCATTCCATAACAATCCATCAAGTGCCTAGCTTATTCAGAGCGGATCTCTGACATTCATGTGTCATCTCTTCTCATTGATGCCTCCACCTTCAACCCCATATACACATTTCCCTATTCCAATGAATGAAGCTCTAAGAACTTGCTTGATTATATCATATGTTCTCAGATTGAACATATAGTCACTATTTGCTGTTCCTTTACGTTAATATCTAGGGAACTATGTAGTTCATCAAGATAATTCGCCTTCTTCCTTAAAAGTTCTAACGTAAAAGGAGATCATGAATATTCATGATCAATTTCTTAAATTTAATTAATTTATTTTTTTCCTTAATTTCTCTTTACTTGGGAAAACTCTCACAGAGAATACAAAACTGAGTCAGGTAAGACTCAGGTAACATCAGAGATTTAATACTACAAATTTTTTAAAAGAAGTAAAAAAGTAAAGGTGTGCGTCAACTTACAATGCCCTTATAGAAAGCAATTTGAGGAACTGTATACTTTGTTCCAAGCATTGACTGTTCATCTGCAACATTGTTGATCACCCCATAATAGACATTGCCATCATATTGGTTTCTACACGCCCGTAACTCAAACCGTACATACGATAGTTCCATGTTTATCTTCCGAAGATACTCATTGAACAGCTGTTGATGAGTACCTGAAATGAGCAAAAGTAAGTTCCTTGACAATAGCAAATTAGTTCATACTCCTGATTACAGACATACTCCCTCCGTTCCGGGTAAAGAGTCCTTATTTAAAAGTCAACTTTTTAAGAAAATGACACTTTTAGTAGCTCATTAGTAATAAAATGACATTTTTATGCCTTAATTATTGAAAGTGAACTCTTTAAGTGAAACATCCCAAAATGAAATTGTGGACTCTTTGCCCGTAACGGAGGGAGTATATCTATTTTTTTTCATAAGTATTACAGACATAAATTATTTGTGGGCAAATAGTATCCTCAAAATTTTGGACCTTCACTGCCATAGGAAAGAAGAATCCAAAATCTACACTCTCTGTAGGAGTTCCATAAGGAAACAAAAAATATCTTCCCTATCTATGAGTAAAACCAACAGTTATGGGGGAGAACAACGGTAACTAAGAACCATGAAATAATACAAATCAGCATAACTGACATCAACCTGAAATTCAAATAGGAAGTTAATTTAATCTTTGGCATGACTGATGACACAAATATTCTTTATTGATCTCATATGGGTCAAGTGAACTCTAAGACATGAGATGGAAGCAAGAAAAATTATTCGGGATGACTACCCAAAGAGAATTGCATGATATGTTTTTAACAATATTGTAAGAATAGTAAATGTATATTAGTTCAGTTTCTAACATCCAATCTCTCACAAACCAGATTTTCTTGAAGTTGTCGTCATCTGTAAGCTGCTCGGCACTGATAAGGCCTGAGCTCAGGATCCATGTAGTCTGCCGGAGGTGACGAGCGGGGGAGAGGGGGAGAGAGACTTCCACAGATCTGGCAGCTTCAGGCCACCTGAGCAGGTCACGCACGACACAGAAGGGTTCATCAACCGGAGGCGAGTCTGGCGGCACCATTTCCGTCACCAGAGTTCCGATCACCGGCCGACGCGTCCACCGGAATTTGGTCGGAATCTTAGGGTCGATAGCCTCGCCTTGGTGTATAGTTTCTTGTTAGCTGGAGCAATTTTTTTATTTCAGGCTTGGTTGAAGAGGGAAGGAGGACTAGCTAGTAGACCACTGCTCGAGTTCTGTCTGGAGAGATGAGTGCTCAAGGTGATTTGGAGAGGACTTCCTTTCAAGCAGGCAGGAAGTCTTTTGAGGTTCGTCACATTGGGGATATAAATTACAGATGCTTTCTATTGTCAGAGATATAAGGGCCATTTTCATGAAGTGGTCCTCAGTGTTAGCGAAATTTTATGGGTCTCCGAATGGTTGGTTAAGGCGTCTAAGCTCAGGGGTGTCTTTTGGAAGAAGTGGAATGGCAAATGGCAAGAGGTGGGGATTACAAAGGAGGAGAATTACAATGGGCCATTCTTTAGTATTTCTGTAAAAGATAAGGGGAAAGCAAAACAGATTTGCATCCCTGCGATATCTCTGCATGGAGGTTGGGATATGGTGGCAGGAAAAATTAAAAGTTTTGTGCTCTTAAAGAAAACAGAGAGGAAGTTTGGGGGAAACGAAGGAAAGGGACATGTGTTTGAGAGCAAAGTCGACATCAGAACCTTCAAGGAGGTGGCTGATATACCCCCTTGGCCGGATTTAGAGCTTAAAGTCATAACCAGTAAGGACAAGTCAGAAGAGGATTTTAGGGTAGAGGAGAACTCATGTGGTGGCAATCTGAAGTTTTTAGAGAGATGTTTGGTAGGAAGGGTGGGTCTGCTGACTACCCTTTACCATTAAAATGGGAGCTTCAAATTTGGGTGGATGCAAGGTGGAAGACAGCAGAAGGAGTGCAAGTATTTGAGATGAATGGTAAGTACTTTCTTTTTGTGTTCCCATCGAAGGAGGAAGCCAATCGCATCTTGAGGGAGAAGAGCTGGACTGTTAATGAAGCTCCATTGTTCTTGGATAGATGGGATCCAATGGGATGTAGTCACAGGGATAACCATAAGCCTACTGAAGCTTGGATTCGGGTGCTGGGGCTGCCACTACATCTGTGGGGAGATAGTGTATTTCATGAGATTGGTCAGAAGTGTGGAGGTTTTATTTAAGTAGATGATGATACGAAACTTCGAAGGAATATTCAATGGGCACGCATCCTTGTTCGTTACACGAAGGACAGGCCAGCGAATGTAAAAATCGGGGTAGGCAATTGGAGGTATACAATCCCCATCTGGGCAGAGACGGCTTCATTCTGCCAGTATAAGTGGCCTGGTGGTGATTCAGGGGAGGTCGGTGGTCATGCAGGGGGTGCGGCTGAAACGAAGAAGAAGACAAATGAGCATCACGCGCGGAGTAAACAGGTGGAGAAGCAGAACCGAGAACCTTGTCATAGAGCAACCAATGTAGGCACGCGGGTCAGCAGGTATTTGAATTTCAAAAATAGTGCGCATAAAAGAAATGGCGACATTTGGGGTCAAGGTCCAAAGGAAACAGGTGTGGGCTCTCAAGCTGGGGGCCAATTTAATAAGAAGCTTGGACCTAAGGGTGGGCTTGAGAAGCGTAAGAGGGGAAAATTCATTTGGGTGGCCCGGAAGAGTATTCAGAGAAAAGACAAAGGGGTTGTTGAGGCCAGTCAGGAGGTGGTAGGCGGAAAATTATTTGGGCCTTACCCATCCAAGCTGGGTGCTTACTGTTCAAGCCAACCCAAGGATGATCTGTTTTATGAAGGTAGCAATTTCAGTCCCGATGTCCAGTTTGAAGATTGAAACAGGTCGCAAACCGAGAATAGCGATACGAGGAATACGGAAGTTGTTGATATTGATGGAGATGAAGGTTCTGGCATACCGAAGGGGGCAGATGGGGAAGGGGGTGAGGGTAAACCAGTTGATGAGGCTGGGACGGAAAAGAAGAATACGGTTGAGAATATTACAGAGGCTGTTGTTGGCGGTGAAGGATCTGGACTTTCGATGAAGACAGCAGGGGAAGGGGTTGAGGGAAGTTTAGAAGAAGAATCTAGGCTAGGCAAAAGTGCTGAAGGGTTGAAGGAGGGCTGTTCCTCGGAGAAGCAGAGAGCTGGACAGAGTAATGAACAGGTTAATGCAGGATATTGTTTTGATGCAGATCTGTCTCATTTGGCGAATTTACCTTTGCTAAATTTGAGAAAGTTTATGGGAGAACCTATCTACTGTATTCCGTTGAGAATGATTGGTCCAGAAGATTCCATAGGTAAGGAACTGGTGGTCCACAGAGAGGAATGCATCGACATTTCAGAATGGGTGAAAAAAAGGGCCAAGAGGTTTGGAAAATTCCTGGGAGTTTCCTGCGATGGGTTCGAGGAGAAAATCATGGATCTGCTGATGGAGATAGAAAAGTATAGAAGCTCAGCGGGGAATGTAAAAAGCAAGGGACCCAAAAACCGCAGAACAAAAGGGTTATGAGAGCTAAAACAATTAGGCAGCAACTTGATATGGAAGGGAGATGGGGGTAAAAGTGAACAGGGGAGGAGAAAAAAGGAATGTGTCTTAATGGATTTGAAGATAATAAGCTGGAACGTTCGTGGCTTAAATGATTTGAATAAACGAAGGATTATCAAGATTTTAATTAGACGACGGAAACCTCATGTTATTTGCTTTCAAAAAACTAAGATGGGAAAGGTGGACAGGAAGGTTGTTAATAGTTTGGGAGGCAATAGTTGGGCGGATTGGGAACAGATAGAGGCAGCGGGTGCTGCTGGGGGAGTGTTAATTTTATGGGATAAAAGTTTTTTTTCTAAGATGAGGGTAAGGTTTGGATGGCATTCGGTGTCATGCTTGTTTAAGGTGGAGGGGGAGCACACAGTCTGGATTTTTTCGGGAGTATATGGTCCGTGTTCGGATGCTTCTCGTAGCTCTATGTGGGAAGAACTCAAGTCAGTTAGGCAGGCTTGGCAGTATCCTTGGTGTATAGGGGGGGACTTCAATGTGGTCCGTTTTCCGAATGAGCGTAGGGGGTCAAGGCTGTTTTCTCAAGATATGGAGGGTTTTAATGAGTTCATTAATGAAGAGGCTCATATTGATTTGCCTTTAGCAGGGGGAGAGTACACTTGGTATAGGGGAGGGGATAGCCTGCAATGCTCCACGATCGATAGGTTCCTGGTTTCCTCAGATTGGGCAGAGTTTTTTTGGGGGTCCCTTGCAGAGTTGTCTTCCGAGGGTGATTTCTGATCATGTTCTGATTTTGCTTCGCTGCGGTAAAATTTGCCAAGGGAAGACTCCTTTTAGGTTTGAAAATATGTGGCTTTCGGAGCCGGGTTTCTTGGAATGGGTCAAAGCACGTTGGGGATCTTACAATGTCAAGGGGAAGCCATGTTTTAGGTTAGTGAAAAAGCTGAAGATGTTAAAGGAGGATCTCAAAATATGGAATAAGGAAATTTTTGGGCACATTGACAATAGGCTAAAAGAATCTCTTGAAGAAGCTCACCGGTTGGATGACAGAGAGAATACAGGGGAGTTGGATAGAGAGGGGAGAATCAGAAATGAAGAGTTGAGGTTAGAGATCAACAAATTACTCATGTGCGAAGAAACTTGTTGGAGACAAAAATCACAAGTTCTTTGGCTTAAGGAGGGAGACAAAAACACAAGATACTTTCATAGGACAGCGAGTGTTCATAAGATGGGAAATCAGATCTGTTCGTTAAAGGTAAATGGCCTAGTGACGAAAGATCAGACTGCTATCAAGCATGAGATTGAAAGATTCTATGTTGATCTTTATTCGGAGGAAGGGTGGAGACCAGGGTTGGATGGAGTATCCTTTAAATCCCTTAACCTTGAGGATAATTGTTTATTAGAAGGGGTTTTCTCTGAGGAGGAAGTCTGGGCAGCAGTTCGGAGTTTGCAAGGAGACAAAGCTCCCAGTCCTGATGGGTTCGCATTGACACTTTTTCAGCAGTGTTGGGATGTAGTCAAGAAGGATATTATGGAGGTGTTTCACTCATTTCATTCTAGTGAGGGATTTGAGAAAAGTTTAAATGCTTCATTCATCTCTCTTATTCCAAAAAGGGCAGGAGCAGACGAGTTTAAAGACTTCAGACCTATTAGTCTGATTGGAGGAGTGTACAAGATTGTTTCGAAAGTTCTAGCCATGGGGTTGAGGAAGGTTGTGGGTAAAGTGGTGTCAGAGTCCCAGCACGCTTTTGTGGGAGGACGACAAATTTTGGATGCGGCATTGATAGCAAATGAGATAGTTGATGAGAGGGAAAGAAGTGGGATCAAGGGCTTACTTTGCAAATTAGATATTGAGAAGGCCTATGATCATGTAAATTGGGAGGTCCTGATTTTTCTCTTGGAGAGGATGGGATTTGGGGAGAAGTGGAGGCGTTGAATTGACTTCTGCATTTCTACGGTGAGATTTTCAGTTTTGGTTAATGGGGAGCCAACTGGATTTTTGCTAGTTCGAGAGGATTGAGGCAGGGGGACCCTCTTTCGCCTTTGCTGTTTATAGTGGTAATGGAGGCAATGAGTAGGCTTATAGAGAGAGAAGTTGAAGGGGGATTTATTAGAGGTTTTAAGACAAATTCAGATAGTGTTTCAGCTTTAGAAGTGACTCACTCGTTGTTTGCCGATGATTCCCTGGTGTTTTGCGAGGTGAATAAGGATCAGCTTGGGTATCTTCGACTTCTTCTTCTTTTCTTTCAAGCAGTATCAGGGTTGAGGATCAACATTTCGAAATGCAAAATCATCCCGGTGGATAAGGTGGACAGCATCGAGTTGCTAGCTTCCTTTTTTGGATGAAAAACTGGGAATTTTCCGACGAAGTATTTGGGCTTACCGCTTGGAGCGTCTTTTAAGAACATAGCAGTTTGGAATTCAATAGTCGAAAGATTTGAGAGGCATTTGGCGGGTTGGAGGAGACAGCTTCTTTCTAAATGTGGCAGACTTACTTTAATTAAGAGTACTTTGGGCAGTCTTCTACGTCTTTCATTTCTATTTTTACGATTCCTTCCTCAGTTGCAAAAAGTTTAGAAAAGCTGGAAAGAGATTTTTTATAGGAAGGGAATGGGGAGGAGAGGAAGTATCACTTAGTTAATTGGGATAAGGTCTGCTCTAGTGTTAAAGAGGGGGGTTTGGGGATTAAGAGATTAAAAATCTTTAATGAGGTGCTGATGGGAAAAAGGTTATGGAAATTCATGGTTGCGCCGGAAGCTTTATGGAGAAGAGTTGTAATGGATAAGTATAGAGAAGGAGAGCATCATTGGTTTCATAAGCGAGTTTCGAGCCCTTACGGGACAAGGGTGTGGAAGGGGATTAGCAAAGGGTGTAGGCACTTAGTTAAATACATTTCTTTTGAGGTTGGTAAAGGAAGCTCGATTAGGTTTTGGAAGGATAAATGGTGTGAGGGTAGGGAATTGAGCCAAAGATTTCCTAATCTTTTTTCCTTTGCCGAGAATGAAGATGTGCTGGTAAGTTCAATGGTCCAAGGAGCAGGCAACACAGTCAGTTGGAATCCTATATTTAGGAGACATGCGCAGGACTGGGAGCAGCTGTTCAGGGTATTGTGGGAGAGGACGGAGAGCAGGAACTTCACAGTGAAATCCTACTATGAAGCCTTATCGAAAAGAGAGAGTAGGCCTTTTCCGTGGGAGATAATCTGGAAGTCGAAGGCGCCAAGTAGGGTGGCGTTCTTTGTGTGGGAAGCAGCGCTTGAAGCTCTTTTGACTGGAGATAATTTGAGAAAAAGAATGAAGACTTATGTGAATTGGTGCTACATGTGCAAGAACGATGAAGAAACAGTGAATCATTTGTTGTTACATTGTCCTGTAGCCAGGGTTATGTGGGACTACATTTTCAGCTTGTTCAAAATAGCTTGGGTAATGCCCAGGACAGTGGAAGATATGTTCTGCGAATGGACTTTTTACAAGAGAAAAAAGAAGAAGAGAGATGTTTGGGAAGTTGCTCCTTTGGCGGTGTGTTGGTGTATATGGACCGAACGTAATCGTAGAGCCTTCGTGAACGTTGAGCTGAATGTAGACAGATCTAAGGATTGCATTGTGGAAACTATCAGTTTCTGGTGTATAGATCGAACTCAAAGAGTGGACAGTTCTTTTGTTGAGTTCTTAGATAGGTTCACTATTGTATAGTATTTTTGGTAGGAGTTTATTGCCTGTAAACAAAGGGTGCGACCCTGATTAGTCGCTTGTTTCTAATATATCTTTACTTATCAAAACAACAATATAATTTGCAATTGATAAGAGCTCAAGGATGGCTGTACTAAAGAGATTGCATAATAAAGAAATGAACAAACAAGCATGCAATCACACAGATATAGAAATAAAAACCGGATAATCAATGGCGAATGGTTGAGGGATTGATCCTTAAAAATGTAACCTGCAACCTATGATTTGAGATGAATCACTTTTAGTACAAGTGTTATTAATGACAGCGTAAAGGTGGAATCACCGAATCACCCAACTATTTGTATTGAAAAGCACATACACCGCACATGATTTCTAATTGCAACTACATGATGTACAATTAAACAAAACTTATAGGGTTAATTACTTTTTGCCCATCGTACGAATTGGGGTTAACCGATTTGACCAACCAACTTCCAATATCCAAAATGTGACCAATATAGTCATGATTTGAGTGCACGTTAACTCGTCATCCAATTTTGTAACGAAGTTACTAGCGTGGACTAATGGAGGAACTTTAAGAGGGGTAGTTTTGTCCATCCAAGAAATTTTATTTCTTCTCTTCCTTTTTGTCCGTGTGTAGAGCCTCCATCTTTACCTAGGGTTTATTTAAATGGTTTTCAATTCAAGACTGTCGCCGGTTGCAAGATACTTCAAGATTGGGGTTACGGCCACGTCTATACCGTTGTCGTCATCAACTGCACATTCCATGTTTCCACTGGCGCCAACCCTTTCTCCGATGGTAATTTCTCGTTCACACCTCAACCAACGGCGCCGGCGACACTATTTTCAACACTACCAACACCATCGAAGTTCAATCCGAAGCTCTGGGTAGTTCCTTCACAATTCACCTCCCATCCAAAATACGACTACCTATACTATCAAATCACTGAATCAGTTATGGATTCACTCTCTTATTATACCCAATTCACCATTGAGGAGATGCCAATGTCCAACAAGCTTTGCCTCACCGAAGATAGCGGTAAGTTTTAACAAGGCTATTCTTTGTTACTTGTAGCATTTGTTACATACTTGTTAATTATCTATTCAATGCTTCGAATATAGTTTCTCAAGTGATCAATGCAGCCGGCGAGATGAGATGACAATGGTGGAGAGATGATTTTTAAATTTGAAATAGCACGGAACAACATAGTGGGTGTGCATGTGTAATTCAAATTTAAATTGCAATTGTGGTAATATGATTTAGGGTAGTGATGTTTTGCCTTGAGCTTCGACTTTGGAGTTGTAATCGAAATTATAATAAGCAGAAGAATTAGAAAGGGGGATTTTGTTGTTTAGGATTTCATTTCAAAAAATGGAATGGTGGTGTTTTTTTGTTTTTTCTCTATGCTTTTATGGTGGTGGTGGTGGGTGGTCAGGGAAGAGAGAAAACAAAAACTGGTAGGTGGTGGGGAAGGAAGATGAAGAAAGCTTGAAATAAATAAAAATTTTGAATGGATAAAAATACCCCTCTTAAAGTTCCTCCATTACTCCACATCAATAGCTTCGTTATAAAATTGGATGACGAGTTAACGAGAGGAACCACATTGCACTCAAATCATGAGTACATTGGTCACATTTTAGATAATGAAAGTTGGTTGGTCAAATCGGTTAGTCCCAATATGTACGATGGTCAAAAAGGTAATTTACACAAACTTATAATACAACCAATCTAAAATGAGTATCCAATTTTCGTTCATCGCCATCACGAAAAAGGGACTTTTTTTATAAGTGAAAAGGGGACATTCATTTTGAGAAGGAAGGCAAAAAAATCACTTGTCTTCAAACACACCGAAGGATGCGGTGGTCCAAGAAGAGGCTACCACCAGCGTGACATAACAAACCTGCTATTGGGTGTTGTAATGGATAGCATTTGCAACTTATTCTTGTATAAAGTTAACAAGATCAATCACTCGCAGTCTAATCAAAGTTGTGTACACTACATGTTCAAGATGGCAATTATTTTCCTCTATGGAAGTCTTAAATAATAAAAAGACAAAAGTTGATCTAACTCAGACCTCCTTTTTGTTTGTGTAGAAGGGTTTCATTCAAAACTGATAATTTAAGGCCCCTTGGGTGATTACTAGGTGACAGGTCCCTCAAACAGTCTCTTAATGCATCAATTAATACGAAAAGTAGGACTCTTTTTACGTGACTAGGACTACATAATTTTAAAGCATAATACAATGCCTTCCTTCGTTTAGCAAATATACCGACACTAGTTATTCCACAATCAAGTCCAACTTTGCCCAATTCTTGTTTTAAGCTTGCGTAATTCCCATGAAGCCCTAATTTTATACCCCAGAATTTGAAATAAACAGATTAGCTACAAAACAATAGTTTGATTCACAATTACTTTCAAGTGTAGTTACTTTGATTCTTTTATTTCTGAACAATCAACCATACTAACACAGAACACGAGTATTATGGCCAAAAAAAAAAATTAGGGAAGATTATGAAGAAAGAGACGTAAAACCTGGAGGTTTTCCAGTGACGTCGGAAAATATGGAGTGGAATTCAGCTTCCCGGAGTGGACCCCGCGATAACAAAGCTTGAACGAGAGTATGGTGTCTCCAGCACAGTACTGGCATCTTATATTTTGTTACAAACCCCTAAAATTTGACGAGGAGCGAATTCGAGCAATAAATTAAAAAGGAATTGAGTGAGGAGAAGTCGTAGATTTCGCGAAGAAAACCTAAAGAAGAATTGGAAGGAAACGCGTTTCTTGATATAGGAGTGAGCCTATTAAGAAAAAGGCATCAATGGGAAAGAGCTGAGATGTGCTCCTTCTACTTGCTACTAGGTTCAGTCGTCGACCTACATGAATTTCCTGTTTAGTGCCCGCCAATCGCGGTAGACTATTGATTGGATAGGATAGGTTTGAGAAGATGGAGATGAGATTCGATTCCAATCTGGGAAGAAAGTAGGGTGCTTGCGGACGGATAATGGTGGAGAATAGACGTCTACTGCACTGACTGCTAGGAATTGGGGATTTTTTTCAGAAGGGCGGGAAAACGAGTCTTTATCTTTGGGAAAAGTTTTAAAATGTCACGTCCAAAACTTCGGTTTCGTTTGGTGCATCGTTTTGAAAACGTAGCGTATTTAAATCGTACTCCGTAATGTTTTTAAAACGTAATTTTTTTTCTTATAAACACGTTTGAGGAACTATTTCAAAACGTTATTTTTATAAAAATAGTAATGGTAAAAATTACATATTTTTAGAATGATGGGTTTTAAAATGCTATATTAAAATACTTTAAAAGATAAAACGTCGCATTTTTTGTCAACATTTTAGTTAAAACGCTTCATCAAATAAACACTCCATTATCAAAAAAATGTCAAAGCTTCTCAATGAGTACTTAAATCTTTTCACCAAATAACATATCAATAATATGTCATATACTCCGTTCGCATCATTTTTTGACTTATAATATAATATTTTAAATGCTTAAATAAGATGACACATAAAACACTACATTAGTGCACAAATTTAAGTTATACTCCTTTCGTTATGGGTAAAGTATTCACGTTTGAAAGTCAAACTTTTTAAGAAAATGACACTTTTAGTAGTCTATTAGTAATAAAATGATATTCTTATACCTTAATTTTTGAAAGTAAATATTTAAATGAAGAATTCAAAAATAAAATAATGAATTCTTTACCAAAAACGATAAGAGTAAAAGGTTAAATTTGATAATGTCTTTTCCAACCCCTTGAAAAGAAATCGGGACAAGTGGTCGTATTTAATAAATGTTTACTATTTTTAAATACATGTTAATTTATTGAATCGGTAACCTCCCAAATCCTACCCAAAGGTGTCAATCCAAATCAAACTAAACCAAAGAAGTCATTTAAACTTTAAACAAGCAGCGTGACGTGTCATGTTCAAAATTTTGGTATATTATATATAAATTTAGAATAAGTCTTTTGTAAGACCGTTTTAGCCCCAAGGGGGTGGTCCAGTGGTAGACATGAGGCTTCACAAAATGTGAGGTATCAGGTTTGATCCCTTCCCACCCTTAGGAGAAAAATAAAAAAATAAAAAAAAATGTAAGACTGTCTTACGGATCTTAATTCATAAGACGAAACTCATTTTTCTTATAGTTTAACTCATTAATGCATGATAGATCGGATAAAGAGGATTCGTTTTATAAAAAAAATATGTACAATCGTCTTACTCTGTTTTACTATGAATAAAGTTATAAGAACATTGAAGTTCACGACTTAAACAATTTGAAAGAATTAAGTTGTAACAAAACCACTCCCAGCTCTTTTTCCATCCTAATCTGCCGGCGACCTAATAACTCATTCTGACGAACAAGATTGTAGTATTAGTACGACAATTGAGATAGTAACATACTCTTTTCGTTTCGGATGAAGAGTTTATTATTCTATTTAGTGATTTAAAGACTCTATTTTTAAAAATTAAGGCGTAAAAGTATCATTTTATTACTAATGAGTTACTAAAAATGTTATTTTTAAAAAAAATAATAACTTTCAAACTGAGACTATTTTGTCTAGAACGAATTGAGTAATAAGGGAAATGTGATCCCAAATTTCAATTCAAAAGCTCAAAAGAAAAGACTCAAAAGCATTCCAACCGGGCTTGGGGCTAGAACATCACTAATGTAATGGTAGATTTGATTCTACGTAATCGTGAGTAATTTACACTCTCAATCATACGTGTCATTTTTTCTCTTTTCATTCACATTTAATCAAAATGTATATCTCCAATGTAGATGTCGGTGTAATCTTATGTGGCATTCATCTCACCACTAAAATAATATTTGACAAAAAAAAAAATAATAAATTAATAACAACCAATATAAAGAGTTTTTAAAAGGAATAATGATGACTAGGACGTATACCCTCAAGTTGAATGTGAAAACTTCACATTGCTATCCACAATGTGAATAAATTTGGTTACCACACCATATCCATATTTATATTGGAGAAATTGTGTTTTTTTTTTTCAATAAGAATATGAATCCTAGGTGGCATCACATTTCTTTCACATCGTGAGATTGGTTTCTTTCGTGTGGGACTTACGTTTTGTTGGGCTTATTTGAACAAGGTGCCAATAGGTGATACTTGAGACAATCTTGACAATATACGCCTCGATGGATAATCGTTTAAAATTGTTCAATTTTCGTAGCTTTCAAAGTTGTGATTTCTCAGTTTCAAAATAAGTACTCTACCCGTTCTTGGTAAAGAGTCCATGTTGGTATTAACGTAAAGTGTGAAGGGTGTTGGGTGGGGGTCCAGCCCATGTGGTGGCCTAACCCCATAGTTTTTGTTAGAGATCCCCATTGTGTAATCTTTCTATATGATGTGGCAAAATCATAGCTTGGGGCGTCCGTGTGTTGGGTAGGATATCTGGGTTTGGATTAGCTTCCTTGAACCTGACTAAGAACACAAGAAAACCTGAGTGGAAGTGCAAGGCAGGGCCTCGCGAAACCCCTCCGGCGTGAGAGTAAGTATCGTGTGTAGGTCTGAAAGCAATTTGACAGAGTGTCAAGGCTCAAGAAAGTGTGCGTACCTTGTTTGTGGCTGGTGGAGGTGTATTTATAGGG
This sequence comes from Codonopsis lanceolata, assembly GCA_013146195.2. Classification (NCBI taxonomy): domain Eukaryota; kingdom Viridiplantae; phylum Streptophyta; class Magnoliopsida; order Asterales; family Campanulaceae; genus Codonopsis; species Codonopsis lanceolata. The sequence continues at coordinate 13,617,618 of CM028382.1, read as the reverse complement.
CCCAATGTCACTGAATCTATTTAGGATTTAGTTTCCTTTGATACCTTGCTCAATTAGGAGGGAATCCCTTAATTTTAGGCGTGATACGCGGTTGACCGCGTGAATGTAGGAATAGATAAGACAAGTGTCCTGCCCAAATATGGTAACCTTTGACTTATCTTGGAGAACAAGTTTCTGGAGTTTCCTGCTCGGTATAGGCCCGGGCGAGCAAGGCTCTATCCGGCTGCTTTGTATATATTGACTCGAGGCGAGTATAGGTCCAGAGCATGACCCCTAGCGGGGCAGGCAAGGGTGATGCTCGACAAGGCTTGGACGAGATGATCTTGGCTCTTTACTTGATGAGAGTAGGGTCAGGGCATGGCCCAATTCGGACCTGAGCAAGGCAGTGCACTTGAGGTTCTAACGAGGAACCCGCCGGCGCTGTTCGGCCTTGATAATGTCTTGATTACCCTGTCCGCCCGATTGGTGGGACCCATATTATTCAGTCTTGTGTCTGACACTTCGTGGTGCGCGCGTGTGCCCTGCTCGTGACCCGGCTTGGGTCGGTCATATCACTATATATCTTCTTGGCTGGGTCTCATTTCCACTTACACATTTTTATCTTCTTACTCACTTAAGAATATATATTTCCATTGTATAATTTTCTTACACAAAAAATATTAAATTTAACTTCATCCCACATAAATACAAAGCCCTTCCCCCACAACAGAGACAACCCCCCGCCTCTCTCTCCCCAAAAGTCTTCCTCTTATTTAGGAATAATTTTTTTTTCTCTTTCCTATGTGGCATAATAAGAAGATGAACAATGATAGATAAATGACTTCTTAAGTGGAAGAAGGTTAAGAAGATAACAATGGTGTTGTTCTTTTAATCACAAAGTAGAGGTAAAAGAAAAAATAAAAGTAAAAAGAAGTAGGAAAGAATGACAGTTTGAAAGGGCTTATCTCAGTCTATAAAAGGGGGCTTCAAAACAGAGAGAACTACAGCAGCAAACACAGGGAATACACCTGCAAAAATAAAGAGAGAAATAGTGCAGTTTTTCAGCAATCGAAGGAGGAAAAATTGCAGTAGTTTTGGTCCCTATTTGAGTGTGTTTTCCTCTCATTATAGCCTCTCATATCAGTTGGTATTGTGTCAAAAGCCTTAATTCTCTAATATAAGTTGGTCGACCACAAACAATGAGATTTTTTTAGATTCTCCCAAACAACAGGAATTCCAAAAAGGTAAATTAGGAACAATATAAGCACCTGTGCTAAGCCAAGAAAATATGAGTCAAAAGCGACATTGCTAAGGCCAAGGAAGCTTCAAAGTTCAAACCATCGATAAAATCCTCAAAACACGAAGACACAACCTGACAGCGCCCGTTGTCTACCTTTCCACGTGGTGTCGCCTAGTTGGACCGAATAATTTTTCCTCTTTTACTGTTTTTGGTCAATTTTCAGCCAAAACAATTATTATTTTTACCAATATGCTTCCTTCCTCCCAAAATTATTGTCTTATTTGACTCGACACACATATTAAGGAAAAACAATTGACTTAATTATTAATAATGATGTAATGTGTAATTTTTTATAAAGCCTATGAACATGTGGTTCATAATTTAAATATGAAAAAAAAGCAAGGAAAATATGGTACAAGTGTTATCTTAAAAAGAAAAATATTATAGTACAAGGCAATTTTTTGGGAGTATAAATTTTTGGGCCCCTAAAAATCACAAAATTTTACGGGACCCAAGGCCCAAGCCTCATTGACCTTGTTTATATATACTCTTTTTTGTTATTATTCTTTCTGTTCCTAAAAAATAATTAATATTTTCTTTTTAAATCGTTTCCTCCAAAAAACTGTTCTTTTAATATTTATTTTTTAAAAATATCAGTTTTACCATTTAACCTTAACTTTTTTTTTACTTTGGTTGATGGGTTTTGCACTCTATACGACATCTCAAGAAAATACACAACAATATAATATTTATTATAGAGTAAAGTAACTTTTCTCAACAAATATTTTTTTTGAAATAATTGGATGAAATACTATTCAATTGTGAACGAGAGAAAGCCAATTGTTATAGATGTACATGAAGTTGCGACTTGGGATTTGAGTTTGAAAGCAAGTATTTTGGATGACGCAAGAAAATTTGAGAATCAACATTGGAAGACAAGGGTCCCAATTCGATTTCAAGGGGGCAATTTTGATAGCTAGTTGAAGGAAGATGAGTTAAAGTGAGAAATGCACAATGAAGTAACAGCCACCAAAACAAACATATTGAACATGATGTTGGATTTTTTTTGTTCTTTTTGTTGGGAGTGGGGGGGGGTTACAAGATCCCTAGGATGTGAATGTGATCAAGTAAAGAGCTTTTTAGAGAGAAAAATATCTTAATGGGGGATGGAGAAAGTATAGAGAGTTCATATTTTGTCTATTTGTTGGGGTCTGCTGTATATAGTGGCTTAAAAAACATCTTTTCTGTTATGTCACGTGTAGTTTTTAAAAGAGGTCTGATACGAGCATCATATGATTTGCGAGGATGACCTAATAAACATCTTTTCTGTTATGCCACATGTATCTGGTAAAAGAGATTTAATATAGGCATCATGTTATGTCACGTGATTTGAGGGGGTCGGGGGCATACAAGATCCCTCAATGCCAATGTGATCAAGTAAAGAGCTTTTTGGAGAGAAATATCTGATTGGGGTGAGGGAGAAAGTACAAAGAATCCATATCTTTTTTTATTTGCAGGGGTCTACTATATATAATGACGTAAAGAAACATTTTTTCTGTTATGTCACGTGTACCTTCTAAAAAAGATTTGATACGGGCATCACGTGATCTACAAGGATGGTTGTGCGAGCATTTTTGGCGTGCGCGCATGCATTATGGAGGTCGTCGTTGGCCTTGACTTTGGGAAGGATGTTCAGTTGTGTTGCCCTTTTTACCCTTGCGCGGGAATTTGTTTTCTACATGGCAAAATATTGCTCCTTTTGGGACATTTGGTCTGTTTGTGTTAATTTTTACTCCAAGCACAGTATGTGAGTCTAGCTCATTTGTAACACGAACAAAGCCAAGCTTAAAAATAAGCCTAGTTTAAGCTAAGGTATGTTCGAATTGCTAAAAATATTAGGAATTAATTTACTTATATGTAAGATATAAACATTTTTTTATTTAACGTTATGATATATATATATATATATATATATATATATATATATATATATATATATATATATATATATATATATATATATATTTTTTTTTTTTTATGAACTTAAAATATTTAGTCATGGATTTTCTTTTCATTTTTTGCACTACATTAGCTGTCACATAAGCCGACACCATTTGGTGCAAAATTTTGAGAACATTACTCTAAAATTGATGGTAAAATGGTAAATATAACTTCCAAAATAAGAGATTAAAAGGGTAAAAGTATTTTATTAGATTTTTAATTTTTTATAAAAGAAGTATTAACCTTTTCAAAAGTTTGTAGAATATAATATACTCCTATATAAAAATTAATACACTTAGCTCTTTAGCTCGCAAAAATGTTCCTCCCGGATCTTAGTAAACTAACCAAACTCAAACATTTATTAAAGCTCATTAAACAAATCAAACACAAACATACCAAAGCTTGACTTGACTCGAGAGAGAGGTACCTAGTACCTACTGCTAATCTGTGTCAAGTAGCTTATATATATCTATAAAATTGGGTCCTCTTACATCGGGAGCCCTGTTCCTTTGGGCATGGTGAACCCCTCCCCCAAAATCGGGTCCGGCAAAACAGAGAGAACTACAACAGCAAACAAAGGGAATACAACAACAAAAATAGAAAGAGAAACAGTGCAGTTTTTCAGCTTGAGGAAACATTGTAGCAGTTTTGGAGCCTATTTGAGTGAGTTTTCCTCTCATTATAACCTCTCATTTCAGTTGGTATTGTGTCCCAAAAGCCCCAAAATTCTCTGATGTAAGTTGGTCGCTCTAAGACCACAAACAAGGTGGTTCCTAAGTCTATGCTTTTGAGATTCTTTTAAATTCTCCCAAAGAACAAAAAATGCCAAGATAATATGAGTCAAAACGAAGACAAGGGTCCCAATTTGCACAAGAAAATAGGAGTCAAAACGACATCGCAAAGGCCAAGGAAGCTTCAAAATGGCCGATAAAATCTTCAAAACACGGAGACACAAATTGACAGTGCCTGTTATCTACCTTTCCACGTGGTGTCACCTAGTTGGATTGAATAAATTTTCCCTTTTGTTGTTCTAGGACAATTTTCAGCCATAATTTTTTTTACCAATATACTCTATCTATTCCAAAATTAGTGTCTTGTTTAACCCCGACTCACAGATTAAGGAAAAAATTGATTTGATTATAAATATTGATATAATGTGTAGTTTCTTTTAAATTCCATGAACATGTTGCTCATAATTAAAGTAAGAGTATGAAGTAAAAGTATGGGGAAAATGTTAAAAGTATTATCTTAATAAAAAAATTCAAACAAATTTTTTTTTGAATGGACAAAAAAAAAAAAAAAAAAAATTGGAACGAATGGAGTATAAATTTTCGGGCCCCTGAAAATTACAAAAATTTATAGGGCCCAAGCCTCATTGGGCTTTAAGGAGGGCTGACGTTGTGTATGTATGCTCTTTTTTGTTAGGGAGAAATTCGAGCCAGTCCCATGTGGAGAAATCTACGATAATTTTTTTAAATAACTATAGTACACTTTTTTTTGGGGGGGGGGGGGAATGACGAACGCACCGACAAAATCACTTTTTAAATTTGAGCATCGTAATTCAAAAATTGGGCATTCCAATTCAAAATTAGGTAGCGGAAATCAAAAATTGGGAGTTGCTTTGTAAATATGGGCATCATATTGTAAAAATTAGGCATCTTAATGCAAAATTTGTACATCATGGTGTACAAATTAAATGTTGAAAACAAGAAGGTCATTGTTTATCTCTCCTCAATCATCATTGATGTTTATCTCTCTTTTTACCTTTTTCTTTCTCTCCTCAATTACACCCACCCACTTTCTCTTTCTCCTCAATTACATTTAAAAATTGGGCATCTCAATTCAAAATTAGGCGGCGTAAATCAAAAAATGGGAACCACTTTGTAAATTTGGGGGTCGTTTTGTAAAAATTAGGCATCTTAATGCAAAAATTGTACATCTTAGTGTACAAATTAAATATTGGAAACGGGAAGGTCATCATTTCTCTCTCCTCAATCATCGTCGATGTCTATCTCTCTTTCTACATTTCTCTGTCTCTCTCTCTCCCATCAATTACACCCACCCATTTCTCTCTCTCCTCAATTACATTCACTTTATAACTCATAAACATTGTTTGCGAATTTAGAATCTTCACCAATATATAAGTGTACCTAAGCAAAGACTCGATTTTGGTGCCTTACCATTCCAAGAGTTTCTTAACTTTTGGCCTTACTTAGCTTCTACAACTATTTTCCCATTAGGCGGAGTCACTTTATATACAGTTTCGAAACCTCCATATCAATTTCCTTTGTCTAGTAGAAATTGTTAGTCACTTCAAGAGTCTCGACCAAGGTCAAGTTTTATAGGGGCTCTTCTATATTTCTATACATGGTTTCTATACGGATCATAATTACAAGCTAAATAAGCTCATTTCATAGAAGCAATTCCACCTGGAAATTGGGTATCGTTGCCTCCGATTTGGGCGTCGTTATCTATAATGTAGGCGCCATTGCCTATGATGTGGACGTCGATTGTTGTAATATACAAAAACAAAATTATTCTGAAAGTGTAGCATCGTCCAACTATTGTAACAAAGGTGCCTGAAGAAATTAAATTGTACTCGCCAATTGTCATGACAATTTCTTCTTTGTTGTTCGCTCCATATAGCACCTGCGTGGTGTTTTATGTTTATTCCATTAGTGGTCTATTTACTCAATTCCATTGCATTTAAATGATGGATTTTTCTTTGTAAGGAAGGCAAGTAGCATAAACTCACCAAGAATCGATGGAATTTTGGAGAAGGGAAGGACCGTGGAGGAGGAGGGGCATTTAAGGAATAAAGTAATGAAAGTGGACTTTTGTGGTTTTAGAAAAAAGGTACATGAACGGTTACATTTTCAGTAAATGGTACCACCCGTAATTATTCTTTTTTGTTAGTACTCCCTCGGTTCCTAAGAAATAGTCAATATTTTCTTTTTACTCGTTCCCCAAAAAAAGATATTCACTTTTAATCTTTATTTTTTAAAATATCACTTTTACCATTTTATCTTTAATTTTCTTCATACTTTTGTTGATGATTTCTGCACCCTATATGGCATCCTAAGAAAATATATAATATAATATTTATAATAGAGTAAACTAATTTTTCTCGGCCAATGTACAGAATCAAACATATATATAAGCCAATTGTTATAAGATAAATTAAAGTGAGAAATTCACAATGAAGTAACAGCACAAAAACATATTGAATGTGATGGTTATAACTTATAAGTATGACATAATATTACTCATGAAGTTGGATTTCGTGAGAGAAATATCTGATTGGCGAGAAGGAGAAAATAATACAAAGAGTCCATATCTTTTCTATATATAGAGACCTAAAAAACATCTTTTCCGTTTTACCACATGTACCTTCTAGAATAGTTTTGATACGAGCACCACGTAATCTACAAGATGGTTGTGCGAGCATTTTAGGCTTTCCTGCGCGGGTATTATATCCTTGGTGTTGACCTTTTTACCCTTGCCATGGAATTTGGGTAGTTCAATTACAAACTAGGGTTAGACGGAAATTTAACTTTAACGGAGAAAGGAGATAATCTACAAGGATGGGTTGGCCTGCCACTTTAAAAAGGTGGGTTGGGTTGAAAAAATATGAACCCATTAGGAGGCGGGTCAAACGGGTTGAGCCCGCGGCGGGTTGCGGGTTGAGGTGGGTTGGGGCGGGTCGGGGCGGGTTGACCCGCCATATACTAGTTTCAAATAACCAAGTCATAAGTTTTAAATAATTAGTTTAAATCATTTTTCCCTCAAAATGTAAGATTATTTTTTATATCTGAAATATTAGAAAGTGATTTTGAATTCGTTCAAAAAGTGGCACTTATAGCAACGAAAAATGTCAGAATAAGGTATATTAACCATAATATTTATAGAAAGATGATTATAAGAACATACAAAAAGAGTAATGATAAAATAGTTTCTTACTTCAATTTTTTTTCTCTTTTTATACTATAAATATTAGAGAAAGTTGTTAGAAAACACTATTAAAAATATAATAGTAAAAAATATAAATTTTTTAATGAATTGTGACATTTTTTATGTTATTTATGATTATTTTTATTATTTAGATTAATTGGGAAAAATAGTTGGTTGGTGGTTGGTCTGCTTAACCCACAACCCAAGATGGGTTGGGTTGGGTTGACAATTTCCCGGCCTGCCACATTTTATGGGTTGGCCCGCCCCGTCCCGCCAAATGGTGGGTTATAGCGGGTTGTGGGTTGGCCCGTCCCGCCAACCCACCTTGACAGCTCTATATAGAGACCTAAAAAACATCTTTTCCGTTTTACCACATGTACCTTTTAGAATAGTTTTGATACGAGCATCATGTAATCTACAAGGATGGTTGTGCGAGCATTTTAGGCTTTCCTGCACGGGTATTATATCCGTGGTGTTGACCTTTTTACCCTTGCCATGGAATTTGGGTAGTTCAATTACAAACTAGGATTAATTAATTATTTGGTCCTTCGACTTGTTTAAAAATTTTTGTTTGGTTAACATTTAAAAAAAATTAGTTTGGTCATATGTGTTGCGTTTTTTTTAGATACCTCTTTCACCGTTAACGTTTAAATTTCTGTCAAATAATAACATTTTATTGTTAGACGGAAATTTAAACTTTAACAGAGAAAGGAGATAATCTAACAACAAAATATAACATATATGACCAAACTAATTTTCTTAACACAAACAAGCCAAGCTCAAAATTAATTTTTCATCTTGGTTGATAAATAAACAAGTTTAAGCTAAGGTATATTCGAATTGCTAAAACTCGCGTGGCTCAGCTTGTTTATAATATATTAGGAATTAATTTACTTATATTTAAGACATAAATATATTTTTTTATTTAAGATGATATATTTAGTTTTTTGTTTGATGAACTTAAAATATTTAGTTATATAATGCAAATATTTTCTTTATATACCACATAATATAGTTACTGTATTATTTTATGATATTAAAATATACCGCACCTTCCGTTTCTAAAATAGTATCTTGTTCGAACCAACACACAAATTTAGAAAGATAATTGACTCTATTAAAAATATTAGAATAATTAGTTTTTGCACTCGTGCGTTAGACGCACTGCATATATATTTTTCAACTAAACTATACATTTACAAATGAAAAGATAAGAGGTATATATAGAATAAAAATATATTAATGGAAGTTATTTCAGCTGCCCAATAAATACTTCAGCTTCTGTGTTTATTTACCATGTATTAAATGTATAATTAATTTGTTTCCAAGAAATGAAAAATAAAAACTAAATATAAATATGTTTCATGAATTCCAAAAGTTTTTGACTAATCAAATGTTTTATGTTTTTTTATTTATAAGTTTAATATTATCTCCATTTTGGAGATATAGAAAGTCGTGTACATTTTTATATTTTCCCATGATATATAAGACAAAAGTGATGTTCTGTTTTTGGCAAGTAATTTTAATCGAGAAACTGTCTTATTTAACAGTGTTATATGCTTCTGTTATTATATACTAGTACTCTTGCCCGTGCTGATGGCACGACACCAGTTTGAAAATTTATCAATAAATGAAGCAGATATTATAGAAATGAACTAAAAATATTAATTTTTTTAAAAATTGACTTTCAAACGGGGTCTCTTTGCCCGTAATGGAGGGATTAAATTTCTTAAGTTAATTACGATAACAGAAAAAAATAAATATTTCAAATTACAAAAGTTAAGTTTTTTTAAAATTTGTATACGAAATTACGAGTCGGAAAAAAATTAAATTGATTAAGTTAATTACGATAACAATTAAAAAGAAAAAAAATACAAATACAAATTTTCATAACCATAAAACTGTAAAACTGTAAAATCGTAATATCTCAGTAAAAGAGTAACTAAAAACCGTAATATCTCAATAATTTTTGCAGTAATAAAATAGGGATGGAAAAAAACGTGATAAAAACGGTTGAGATTGTGAGATTAAACGTGACAGAGAGACATTCTTTATATTTCATATATATCAATATTACATTAAAATGAATGCTCGCACATAATTTTTCGTTTTAAAATTTGACATTCATCAACTTTTTAAAAACTACAATGAGAATTCTTTAAAAAAAATTGAAAGACATTATTTGGAAATTGGTGGCAAAATATTTTTTTATTCAAATATCACGGCCGGCTTCGAATCTGTAATCTCCATCCCATAAGCAAGCGGGTCTGATTAATTGCTGCAATTTGGAATTATTTACTTCAGTATGATGAATATTCTTGATATAATTCTTAGTAAATTTCAAAAGAAAAGGGAGAGGGGGAGATGGGTAGTTTTTCAACCGTGAATACTGAATAGTGGGGAGAGTTTGAGAGAGAGAGAGGGTGGTTTTTCAACTGCCGTTCACACATGTGAACTTGAGCAGTGATTATGACCGTAAGATCTTCGTAAATGAATCGATCTCAGCTGCTCTTTATTCCAAATCAATTGCGAACATGTTTCCCAAGCTCTATTATAATATAAATATATATATTTGTGTGTGTGTGTGTGTGTTCTAATGAAACACATGTTAGAATGAGATCCATCGATCAAAGTATAAAAAAAGAGAGTATGTATATTGTTATAGGTACCTAAAAAGTACTACTTTTGCACCAAATGAGAAATCATCGGCTGGCATGGCATGTTGTGGCTAATTAATTAGCTTTCCATGCCATTTGGTGCAAAAACTGGAGAACATTACTGTAAAATTGATGGTAAAATGTAAATATAACTTTCACAATAAGAGATTAAAAGGGTAAACACTTTTTTGGAAGTAACTAGAAAAAAGATGGACTCTTTTATTGGAACAAAACAAATATTTTAGTTGATTTTTATAAAAGAAGTGTTAACCTTTTCAAAGTTTGTAGAATATAATATACTCCTACATAAAAATTAACACGCTTAGCTCGCAAAAATGCTTGTCACGAGATCTTAGTAAACTAACGAAACTCAAACATTTATTAAAGCGCGTTAAACAAGTAAATCACAAACATACCAAAGTTTGGCTCGACTCGAGAGAGAGAGAGAGAGAGAGCTGGTATCTACTACTAACTTGTGTCAAGTAGCACCCCGGAGTTCCCCCAAACACTTCAGTGTGGCGAGTTGAGTTATCCCGTCACGACCGTGAGGGGCGGGTCTCAAAGTATCCCAATGAAGTGTTGTAAGGGAACTCAAGGGGACACTTGACTTTCCTTTACTTTGCAGTACTGGTAATTGGTATGGTAAATCAAAACAAACCAGCTACACAATTTATACAACAAACATCAACACTAGAAGTTTGAATCTGGCCAGGAAAGAGGTCTCAAATGGGAAATATGGCAGTTGATATTGTTCGGGTGGTACATAAGATGTTATAGATTCTGTTCTCTCCCATCTCTAAGACGTGTCTAGAATATCTGAAAATGAAAGCACAGAGCGAGGGAGAAAGGAAAAGGTATAGTACTGCATGTGATGTGGTCATCCAACTTGATATTATTCTCTACCATTCATATAGCCTAAAATTGAGTCTACATTCATTGCCTGACATAAGCTTAACTAATCTAACCAACCCTTATCAAGATCTGAGTGAAATGAGACCAACAACGTTAACAATATAATTAAATTGGTATAAGGAATACCTTAATTAGCCGGGGAAAATAAAGAAGATAAATACTTACGTAAGATGGTGTTATGATTATTTTTTGTAAGATGGATCCTCCTTACCCGACTCACCGTGAGATAGTGAGGCTCCGTCTTACGAATTAAGATCCGTAAAACCGTCTTACATGAGTTTACTCAATAAAAAATGAGACATTAAACTAGGATATAATAGTGTACATAAAAAACTAGGATATAATAAGGGAGAAATTCAAGGTCAATCCCATGTGATGAAATGTTAATCGGAAAAGTCTATGATATTTTTTTTAAAAAACCGTTAAAGTGTACTTTTGGGAGAAAAATTACGAAAATACATTTAATGAACAAAAGACGCGCGTACAAAGCTCCCGCCCAAATTTGAGCACCGAAATACAAAAATTGGGTATCGTAATGCACAATTGAAGTCAGTCAAAAATTTAGGCATCGCAATGCACAATTAAAATCTATCTAAATATGCAAAAATTGGGCATCACAATGCACAATTGAAGTTTGTCCAACTTTGGGAATATCTATACAAAAACCGTTGTTTAAGCATTGTTTTGGGCTTCAGAAGATTTTGTGAAGCCCAATTTTTTTCTTCAGAAGCATTGCGATATGTGAGAACCCCGATTTGACCCCCCTCGCGTGAGATGCTAGTGATTTTAAAATTTAAGCGCGTGTAATACGTTTGGTCTCGTTGTGGACTCAAAAAATGTGTTTACCGAATCGCCACCTCTATTTTAAGGATAAACAAAGAAAAACCAAAAATACCAGAATGTATTGGTTCGGAGGCTAAGTTACGAGTTGAGAAGGGTTAAACACCCAACTCGCTCTTTCGGTCTCAAAACAGGTTTGCAATTATGCTTGTTTTATTTTATATAATTTGGTCTAGAAAAATAGATTTATATATAACAAAAAGAAATAAAGAAAAGTTATAATTTACGAAACAAAATAAAGCAAAAGTACAACTAAAGTATTAAAACTAAAGAATAATAACAACATTTTATAAGCTACTTTACGGATAAGATAATTATGCTAGCAACCTAACTTATTTACATTACATGTATAAACATAAAAGAAATTAATTTAAACAGTAAGAAATTATAACAATTCTACATTAAAATATAAACATAAAACAAACTTTTTATAACGTTTATAAATAATAAAATATTTACAGACCTGCAAAGTATAAATATCTATATTTTATTTATAAACTAGAATAAATAACTACGGGGATAGAACTTACCTCTTAGAGCGTGAGTGTCTAAACCTGGTATGCCTAGGCTTAGGCGGTCTACGTGTGCTTCCACTATCCTTCTGGCCGGAAAAGGAAGTCTTTTTGTTTGTTGTTTGTTGCGTGTATAAGCGGGATGTTGCGCTTTACCTAGAATGGGCAAAAGCGGTGGGAGTTCGTAGAATTTGGGCAGCGTGACGGCTGTATTTGCTGTTTTCTACGTCTGACTTTGGGCAGAGTAACGGTTGTATTTGTTGTTTTTTGCGTCTGAATTTGGGCGGCGTAACGGTAGGGCATGTTGATTTTGTTGTATGTCGCGTCTGAATTTGGGCGGCGTAACTGTTGCGTTTGTTGTATTTAGTGTCTGACTTTCGGTGACGTAACTGTTGTGTTTGTTTTGGACGGCTTAGAGAGAGGGAGTATATGGGTTTCTGGTTGGACAGAGGGACGGAGAGATAGAGAGAGAGATTATATACGAGTTTTGGATGGGAGAGAGAGTAACTGGGTTTTGGTTGGGAGAGAGGGAGACGGGGTAGAGTTTTAGCAGGGGGAATTGGTGTGTGAAATGAGGGAGAGGGAGGCTTGTATTTATAGGTAGGGAGAGGTGAAGGCCAATCTTTCTTAGGCACGAAGGAAAGAGAGGCAAGTAGCCAAGCGGGGCAAGAAACACTTGTACCATGCGCTGAAGGAGTGGGCAGTGTACGCAAATTGGAGAAGGTTGGAGACCAAACAAAAACAGACGCTACATAAGCATAATTTGGCGAGGCACCCAGATATGGTGGTGTCGCGCCCCGACTTGATTTTCTTTGAAAATTTGTTACACTTTCCCCCCTTTGTCATCCGTTTATCTTCATACCTTTTTTATTTTTCTTTGACGCTTTGACTCCCCTGAAACTTAATGAAAACTTAACATTTGTTAGTCAATTTAATTTATAAATTATATTCTAAGATATTTATAAATTAGGGGTACGAATTTGGGGTGTTTAGGCGATGCCCAAATTTGAGCTGAGATTTTTGCATTGAGATGCCCAAAATTTGACAGACTTCAATTATGCATTGTGATGCCCAATTTTTGATTTGTGATGCCTAAATATGAGCAGGTGCTTTTTGCTGCGATGCCCAAATTTTGATAGACTTCAATTTTGCATTGCGATACTCAAATTTGGGCGAGGATTTTTGCACTGTGATGCCCAAACTCGGACAGACTTCAATTGTGCATTATGATGCCCAAATTTGAACAAACTTCAACTTTGCATTGTGATGCCCAAATTTAGGTAAGGGCTTTGTCCGTGCGCCTTTTCTTCATTAAAGGTATCTTCGTCATCCCCCAAAGTGTACTTTAGCGATTCAAAACAAATATAGAAAACATAGACGGTTATAATTTCACAAAAGGGGATCGGCCCGCAATTAATCTATATAATAATGAGAAATTGGTATAATATGAAATGCTATTTACAACTAGGATTCAGAAAATCACCAAAACTGGTTCTGTCACTGATGATGCTTCTGATGAAGCTTCATCTACTGATTATCAACGAAAATTGCATTGGAAATAAAACAAACAGAAAAATAAGCAAAACAAATTTAAAGACACCAAGTTGTGGTTTAGGTCTACAAGCATAAAACTTGTAGATGGTGGCTCATTGTAAAACTTTCACTAATAAAAAAATTGTAAAAGATTACAATATGGTTACAATGTTTGAGAGTGGAAATCCTAATGAAATATGTTTAGTATATAACGCACTTGGAAATACACGATTATGAAAACATAATAAAGGGTGTATAACACAAACAGTGAACAACACGTCAGATGATACTTCGAATGATGTTTCATTCGCTGGCACATCCTTGCTAACGTCTAAGCTTTTGTGCGAAACTCTCTCTTAAATTGTCAACTAGAGTAATCGATATCAATTGTTGTTCACCTCTTTATATAGACGTCTACAAAACCTGTTTTCCAAGAAAACACTTCAAAACAAGACAATATTAGGATTATGAAAATATTCTTATGGTAATAAACTTCTAACTCCTACAAGTTAGGACTTGCCAATTAAGTTAGAGTCCTTATACAAGGCAATAACCAAACTTCCTAAAAAGCCACCAAAAAAGACAATAACAATCCTTGTAGCCCAAGAAAGTAGAACACGACAAAGGGAGGGAAAATAGGCCACACCTATTTGCACTATAAAAGAAAGCGAGTTAGGCCTCATTTGATGTAGTCTTTTGAAAACACATCTTTTTCAAAACGCAGCGTATTTAAAACGCAACATTTTCCAAACACAATTATTTTCTTGTAAACACGTTTGGAAAACTATTTCAAGACTCTATGTTTATAAACAAAGTAGTTCTAAACGCAACATATTTTTAAAACGTTGCATTGAAACACTTTAAAAAAGAAAACACTATATTTTTTACCAACGTTTTGGTCAAAACGCTCTACCAAACAAGCACTTAGACTACTACACATATTAGTTAGGTTCCCCACAAAAACTTAACTATGCATTCATATTTACAGACATTTAAAACAAAGCCATAATCTCTTGATATTTTCATTAGTAACAAATTTTATCAGGCACTTGTTCAAGTGACGAAAAATTTCACACCACGGGATTTTTTCCTTGGCCATGTTATTTGGAAGTAATTCACCATGTTAAATGTTTATATCACCGTAATTACATCTCTTTTTTATGTATAAGTATATAAGAGGCAATTATTATGCGTGAATATTGGTGGGAGAAGTTGCCAAGAAGCTTGGATTTTCGAACATTACAATTCGAAAAGGCAAAAACTTATGTAAAACGGTCTTACGAATATTTTTTGTAAGATGAATCTTTCTAACCCGATCCATCGTATGCTGGTGGGTTGAGCTGTGGGAGAGTGGAGTTACGTCTTACGAATTAAGATCTGTAAAACAGTCTTACAAGAGACCTACTCATTTAAGAATTGGCAAGAAAGTTTAGGAACCAACAAAAAAAATTAAATTAGAGAGTCAAAGTTGCTTTTCAAGAATTAGAAGTCACATCGTGATGTAATATCGATTACAAACCACACCAATTTCGCTCAACTCGGAACCCACCTATAAACATTTTGATTACATGTCTACAAGCTAAAATGGAGAAATTATTCAGTGATTTCATAACATCTCATTAATTTGTTGTGAGTCCATCTGTTTACACTAAAAAACGTGTGAATATATTTAAATAAAACTAAGTACTCCATCCGTCCCTAAATTATCGTCATCCTTTCCTTTTATGTCTGTCCCAAAATAATTATCCAGTTTGAAACTTACATTTTTAGAACATTACTTTTACCACTTTACCCCTACTTTTTACTATACTTTAATTATGGGTCACATACACACGGGCTTTAAAGGAAACTACACATTAAACCAATATAAATAATCAAGTCAGTTGTTTTTTCTTAATTCGTACATCGGGTCAACTAGGATGATAATTTAAGGACGAAAGAAGTAATACTTTTTCATCTAGGTTTGGCATCATGATGATATAAATAGGAAATTCATTTCATCGAAATGAAAAATGGATAAATGGTGAATGAAATATTATATGCAGTTAGGAATCGAAAATAAACAAAACTTGCTGAAATAGTCATCAATGATGTATCCAATGATACATCATCTCATGAACCATCAAGTGTAAAGGAGCATCGGAATAAATAAAGAACAAATAAACTAATAAAACAAAAGACACCAAGATGTAAATTATGTCTACAACTACAATACTTGTAGACGATGCCTCAGGGCGAAACTTCCACTAGATTAAAATATTGTAAAGATTTAAAATATGAAAACAAACTGTTTTAGAGAGTGGAAATCATTATGAAAACTCCTAAGTGAGAAGATATATCTAATCTATGCTTAACACTCTTGAATACATCAGTAAATTAAAAGAAGACGAGAGTGTGGATTGACAAAGAGAACAACGAAACTGATGAGCCTTCTGATGATGTATCATTCAATAGCTCATTGGTTTCTTGACAACACTTTAAGCGAAATTCTCTCTTCTAAATCCTTTGCTTGGGTAACCAGACGTCCAGGGCTATTCATTTCTGTTATAGAGCTCTAGGAAACTTGTTTTCCAAGAAAAATATTCAATAAGGCAATGTTAGGATTAGGAAAAAAGTTATTATGGAAATAAATCTCTAATTCCTATAAGTTAGGGATTGCCATATATGAATCCATAAAGAAGACAATGACTAAGCTTCCTAGCAACTATCTAGAAATTCAATAACAACACATGTCGTAATAGTTAAGATATGGCAAGGAGGGAGAACAAATATCTGTAGAATTTTTTTACGCCAACAATCTCCCCCTTTGTTATTGCCTTTCTGTTCAAAGCACCACACCATGATAACCTATGAATAACTCCCCCTAAATAAGACAATTCAAAATATCCAAGATACAAAGCACAAACTCTCCTTTCATCCAATATCTCTTCTTTCATCTACTCCCCTCTTTTTGAGCAGAAGAGGTAGCAGCATGAACACCCAACCATTCCTTTAGTGATCAACGACATTAATGGCGGAGTCTGGAATTGGAAATAAAATCAACAGTTGTTGACGAGGCAGTGGATGACGTATCATTAGGTGCGTCATTGACTGGAGAAGCATGTGTTGGATTTGGAGACCTTGATTCCATGGTAGAGGAGTTGGATTCTTAAACCATAAGCCTAGCCAAATTGTTAGTACAAACTCAATATAATTCAAACTCAATTAGAATATAAAGGGTTAAAACATGCAACGACTATAAATATTTAAAAAGAGTTTAAATGAAACTCAACTACTTACCATCCAATATACTATAGGCGTGTAAAAAAAAAAAAAAACCTTTTTGGACATGGAAACAGGATGATGGAAGCCAAAACAAATTAGGAAACTAGATTTCTTGGTGAAAAACCGAAAGAATTAGGAATTCCAAATTTGATCAAGATAAAATAGAAAACATAATTAAATGCTAACTAGTGCATTCTTGAACAAGAGAGAGAGAGAGAGAGAGAGAGAGAGAGAGAGAGAGAGAGAGAGAGAGAGAAATACTTGTTTGCACATATTTACTTAGGGCATAAGAATCAGAAGTATGATATAATCCCTAAATATGCATGCCCTAGTATGTATGACTAAAATGATAAAGGAAGTATTGAAGACAAATGCGCATACACGTGAGGAACTAAACCAACTGACGAGCTGCCTAATGATGCTTCATTTGGTGCCTCATCGAAAAATCAGAGTCAATGAGTCAAAATATTTTCTCCCAAAAACAGAATTTCACACAAATTTCCCTATAGGAATTGAGCTTTACTTTATTTTAAGCTTCTTTTGGCCACTAAGTAGCTTTCACAATTTTCCAAGGATAGCCCTCTTTCACAAGATTAAGCCATGGGAACATGAAGCTCGTGCATGCACCACAATACCCAATGAAAAGCTACAAACCTCGTACACATGTAGCTCTTTCTTTTATGGGCTTCATTTTGAACTTTCGCAAGAGTACCTTCAACCAAGCCAAAAACTAGAAGAAAGAGTAACCATTTGAAAAATGACTCATAACTAATTTAACTAGAGAAACCATAAGCAGTCATATAAAGAAGACAAAATATCAGTTGATCTAATCACGCAAACCTAAAATGTAGGATGCCTATTTGTTTTTTACAAGTGTAAAAATCAAATGGCACACAAAAGTAGAGATTTTCTCAAGACTGAAAATATCTCAAAATTATATGTTCTTGTGAGAATATCAGCAAACTGATTTTTAGTCCTAATAACTCTATGCGAATTATGCCTCGCTCAACCATGTCTCAAATAAAATGATATCTAAAGTTAAAATGCTTAGTTTGAGAATGCTTAAACAAAATTTTCAAAATATTTATTGCACTAGAGTTGTCACAGTACACAAGCAACACATCATTGTGTAATCCAAAATCCCTAATCATCTGGTTTATCCACAAAAGTTGTGTACAACAACTACCCATTGCTACATATTTAGATTCAGCAATTGATAATGAGATATAATGTTTTTTACAATTGTACCAAGAAACCAGTAAATTCTCCAAATGAAAACAACTATTAGTTCACTACAAGAAAAGTGGGCAATTACAACGTTTTATTTACAACGTTTTTTGAAAAACGTTGTGATAGGGTCATTTTAGACAACATTTTTCTAAAAACGTTGTGTTATTGTCATTTTACACAACGTTTTTTCAAAAAACGTTGTGATAGGGGTTATTTTACACAACGGTTTTTCCAGAAACGTTGTGCTATGGTAATTTTACACAACATTTTTTAAAAAACGTTGTGCTATGGTCATTTTACACAACATTTTTTCCAAAAACGTTGTGATAGATTTTACACAACGTTTTGTCCAAAAAGCGTTGTGATATTTTTACACGTTTTCCAAAAACGTTGATATATTTTACACAACGTTTTTTCCAAAACGCGTAGATATATTTTACACAACATTTTTTCCAAAAACGTTGTGATAGATTTTACACAACGTTTTTTCCAAAAACGTTGTGATATATTTTACACAACATTTTTTCCAAAAACGTTGTGATATATTTTACACAACGTTTTTTCCAAAAACGTTGTCATAGGGTCATTTTACACAACGTTTCTTCTAAAAACGTTGTATTAGGGTAACTTAACACAACATTTTTCAGGAAAACGTTGTAATATGTCTTAAACAACATTTTTGACAAAATGTTGTAATATTGTTGTTTTTACACTTTTGCAAAATCAAATTGTTTTGACTTAATCGCAATTTGGTCACCCTACTTTCTCACTTTTGCAATAATCTCTACAAAGAAAAGGGAAAAATATCAAAAGTCCCACTAAATTTTTTCATATCTATATAAAAAGTCTCAAAAATAATTAATCTATCTAAAAAGTTTCAAACTTAATACCAAATAGTCCAAAATTTAACGCTTCTAATAATAATAAATGCAATACAATTCTTATTATAATTTTCATAAATAAATAGAAAAAAATGAATTTTCTTGAAAATAAAAGTTTTTAACTAAAGAATTTCTTTTCATAGACATGTTTTTGGACTTTTGGTATGAAAAATTATGATTTTAAGACTTTTGAATATGATAATTTTTTTTTTGGTATTTTCAAAGTGTTTTTATAATTGTTCCAAGCATTTTCCATTCAAAATATTAGATGAAGTGATGAATGTGCTATATTTGCTAAATACAATGATTAAATTGATTTTGTTTGTAGTCACCTTATTGCAAAAAGTGGAAAAGTAGGCTAGCTAAATTGTGATTTAAGCCTAAGGGTAATTTCAGGTTTCTACAATTGTTTTAAACTTTCCGTCCGAAAAATTTGATGGGGTGATGAGCGATATGTTGTCAAGTACAATGATTAAATTGAAAGATAAAAATTGTAGAGTCACCGGCAAAACACACAAATGGGCCGCCCAACTTTACCCCTTTTTGCAATTCAGCCAACGAAACTTTGAATCATCTATTTTGGCCACCCTACTTTTGTTCTGTTACAAGCAAACCCATTTTCTAACGCCCATTAGACCATAACATTAACTTTAGGGGTAAAATAGGAAAAAACAATGTTAAAACACAGTTCATCTTCATCTCTCTCTTTCTCTCTCTCACACACATACACAGATCTGTAACATCTGTTCCTCCATCTTTGTCCTCTCGCTTTCTCTCAATCGCTCATTATTAAATCTACAGGAAGGAACCCAAATTGTCCAACCCCTATTTTCTCCAGCCGCTCTCGATCCATCATGTTCTCACACCGCCTGCACTGCTTGCCCCAATCGCTTCCACAACTGCAGTCGGCGTCCCCCTTCTCTTTGAATCCGGCGTCATCTTCTTAGCTTAACGGAACGTAACTTAACTTAACTTAATGTAACGTAACGTAACGTAACGTAACGTAACTTAACTTAACTTAACTTAACGTAACTTAGCTTAACTTAACTTAATTTAATTTAACTTAACTTAACTTAACTTAACTTAACTTAACGTAACTTAACTTAACTTAACTTAACTTAACTTAACTTAACGTAACTTAACTTAACTTAACTTAACTTAACTTAACGTAACTTAACTTAACTTAACTTAACTTAACTTAACTTAACTTAACTTAACTTAACTTAACTTAACGTAGCATAACTTAACTTAGCTTAACGTAACGTAACTTAACTTAACTTAACTTAACTTAACGAACTTAACATGAAAACACGCTTACGCCTATTGGCGAAATGGTATAATAGACTGATGACCATTATAACATGAAAACACGTCGGCTTATTGGCGAAATGGTATAATGGAGTACGATGGACCATTATAACATGAAAACACGTTACGCCTATTAATGGCAAAATGTTATAATGGACTACGATGGACCATTATAACATGAAAACTGAAAACACGCTACGCCTATGGCGAAATGGTATAATGGAGTACGATAGACCATTATAACATGAAACACGATACGTCTATTAGCGAAAGGTATAATGGAGTACGATAGACCATTATAACATGAAACACGATACGTCTATTAGCGAAATGGTATAATGGAGTACGATAGACCATTATAACATGAAAACACGCTACGTCTATTGACAAAATGGTATAATGGAGTACGATAGACCATTATAACATGAAACATTATACGTCTATTAGCGAAATGGTATATTGGAGTACGATAGACCATTATAACATGAAAACATGCTACGTCTATTGGCGAAATGTTATAATGTTAACGTAACATAACTTAACTTAACTTAACTTAACGTAACTTAACTTAACTTAACTTAACGTAACGTAACGTAACGTAACTTAACTTAACTTAACTTAACTTAACTTAACTTAACTTAACTTAACTTAACTTAGCTTAGCTTAAAGTAACGTAACAACTTAATAGCGTAACGTTAACTTAGCTTATCTTAACTTAGCTTAACTTAACTTAGCTTAACTTAACTTAACTTAACTTAACTTAGCTTAACTTACCTTAACTTAACTTAAACGTAACGTAACGTAACTTAACTTAACTTAACTTAACTTAGCTTAACTTAACTTAAATTAATTTAACTTAGAGCATCCACAGTGGTTCCCTTTATTAACACCCTAAAACCCTTTTTAGGTTTTTTTACCACTTAATCCCCACAATGGACACTCTATCAATCACCTTATCCCTAAAAAGCTAAATCTCCCCAACTTATTGGGTGAGTATTAGTTTAACCTCCATTCATCTCTTTCTTCTCTCTCCTCAACCTAACTCTCCTTCTCCATTGGTCTTCTTCCTAGTATTCCTTCCTTTTCAAAAAATTGTTCCAAAATTTAAAGAAGACAAAAAACTGAAATTTTTTGGCTTGATCGAACATCCAGTTTTTGCCAAAATTTTGATGTAGAGTGGAGAGCCTTAGATGAATTAACAACTAACAACTCAACTCACATTATCACTTTGATGATGGTATGCTTTCCATTTTTTTTATTTTCTTTTCAATTAATTTAGTGTATTTTTGCACTATCATTTCCTTTTTGTTATTTATAACTTAAAATTATGGGTATATTGATAATATTAAAAAGCGTGACAAGACTTTCTTTAAATAAAAATAATTGATATAATCAAAACATATAATATATTTTTCATAAAATATAAAATTTAAAAGTATAAATATTTTATTTCAATTGCGGTAGGAAAATAAAAAAATAAAAAATAGAAATATATTGGTAATTAGGTTTCTTAATTAAGATGTCACAAATTCAAAGGGTTATATAGAGGGTGCTCATTGGAGTTGAAAGTTTTTTAAAGGGCCTCTAAAAAGGTTTAGGGGGTTATATAAAGGGTGTTTTAGGGTGTAACCATTGTGGATGCTCTTAACTTAACTTAGCAACTTAACTTAGCTTAAAGTAACGTGGCTTAGCGTAACTAACTTAAGCGTAACGTTAACAGGCTTAACGTAACTTAACTTAACTTAACTTAAACTTAGCAACAGCAGCTTAAACGTAACATAACTTAACTTAACTTAACTTTATAGCTTAGCTTAACTGCTTAATTTAACTTAGCTTAGCTTAGCAAGCAGCAGCAACAACAGCAGCTTAAAAGTAGCGTGGCAACTTAACTTAACAAATGTAGCGTGGCAAGCTTAACTTAACTTAGCAGCAACAGCAACAACTTAACTTAACTTAACTTAACTTAGCAACTAGCAGCTTAACTTACAGGCTTAACTTAACTTAACAGCAACCTAAGCAACTTAGCAGCAACCCAAAGCAACAGCAGCAACTTGGCAACTTAGCTTAACGTAACGTAACTTAACTTAACTTAACGTGGCTTTGCTTAACGTGGCAAGCTTAGCGTGGCAACTAAGCAAGCAGCTTGGCAACAGCACGCGTGGCAACTTAGCGTGGCTTAACTTAGCGTTAACAACAGCAACAGCAGCAACAGCAACAGCAATTTAACTTAGCAAGCAACAGCAACTTAGCAACAGCTTAGCAACTTAACGTAATTTATCTTAACTTAACTTAACGTAATGTTACTTAATGTAACGTAATGTACGTAACTTAACGTAACGTAACGTAGCATAATTTAAGTTTAACGTAACATAATGTAACTTAACGTAACATAAGTTAACTTAACTTAACGTAAGGTAACATAACGTAACTTAACTTAACTTAACTTAGCTTATCTTATCTTATCTTAAATTAACTTAACGTAACGTAACGTAACGTAACTTAACTTAACTTAACTTAACTTAACGTAATGTAACATAACTTAACTTAATTTAACGTAATGTAACGTAACTTAACTTAACGTAAGGTAACTTAACTTAAGTTAACATGAAGACACGCTACGCCTATTGGCGAAATGGTAAAATGGAGTACGATGGACCATTATAACATGAAAACACGCTACGCCTAATGGCGAAATGTTATAATGGACTACGATGGACCATTATAACATGAAAACACGCTACGCCTATTGGCGAAATGTTATAATTGACTACGATAGACCATTATAACATGAAAACACACTTTTCCTATTGGCGAAATGTTATAATTGACTATGATAGACCATTATAACATGAAAACACGCTACGCCTATTGGCGAAATGGTATAATGAAGTACGATGGACCATTATAACATGAAAACATGATACGCCTATTGGCGAAATGGTATAATGGAGTACGATGGACCATTTTAACATGAAAACACGATATACCTATTGGCTAAATTGTATAATGGAGTACGATGGACCATTATAACATGAAAACACGCTACGCCTATTGGTGAAATGTTATAACGTAACGTAACGTAACGTAATGTATCGTAACGTAACTTAACGTAGTGTAACGTAACATAACGTAACGTAACTTAACATAACGTAACTTAACGTAACGTAGCGTAACTTAACATAACATAACGTAACTTAGCTTAACATAACTTAGCTTAACTTAACTTAACTTAACTTAGCTTAACTTAACTTAACTTAACGTAATTTATCTTAACTTAACTTAACGTAACTTAACTTAATATAGCTTAACGTAACGTAACGTAACATAATTTAAGCTTAACGTAACATAATGTAACTTAACGTAACGTAACTTAACGTAATGTAAGTTAACTTAACTTAACGTAAGGTAACATAACGTAACTTAACTTAACTTAACTTATCTTAATTTAACTTAACTTAGCTTATCTTATCTTAACTTAACTTAACGTAACGTAATGTAACGTAACTTAACGTAACTTAATTTAACATAACGTAACGTAATGTAACTTAACTTATTGTGTTGCTTTTTACTTCCCCCTTTGTTTTTAAATGAATAATATCTATTGTACATAAATATAAAAACACACACTAATTTTAAAATAAAAAAATTATGCTCCGTATACTATTGACAAAACACACCTTTGGGCCACTGTACTTTTCAAAAATTTGTAATTAGGTCACTGAGACTTCAAAATTTTCGGGATGACCACTGTACCAGACTTATCTTGCACGTTAACCCTTTTTTGGATGGACGTTAAGTTTGGACGTTAAGTTAGGTTAAATGTCTATTTTGCCCCCATCTTCATCATCAACATCTTCTACGGTGGTCAGCTTCATCATCATCATCAGATCAAAAAATCAAAGAAATGTAGATGACAACCGTAAACCAGATTAAACTCAAATCTAAAATCTAAAATGAAAATAAAAAACCATTGTGCAAATCCATTTTGATTCTTCAAATGCTTCAATCAAACCCAGATCTGAATCTCGAAATTGAGTGCATACACAATATATAATGTTCATCTTCATACCCAGAAAATCAAACTCAGTTCAAACTGTGAAGAGAGAATAAAACCCAGTTCAAACCCTAAAGAGAGAATCAAACCCAGAAAATCAAAACCAGATCTGAATAAATCATACCTCCGGGTTCAAGGTCCGAGCCCCTTGATCTTCGCACCCAGCCGCCTTCAATCTCTCTGCCCCAATCTCAAAGATCGCCATCTTCAATTGTCGGCCCCCCTCATACCAGTTCAACACCCACCATGTCTCCTACTTCCAACTCATTCACTGAAACCATCCACACCCAATCCCTTCGACCAAACCTTTTTCTTCTCCGACGAATCCCCATCCTCCGCCAATCCCAATCGGCCTCCTTACCCTGTGAAGCTCCATCTATGTCCTTATCCTAAATCAAGTCATCTCCTTCCTCTTTCTCTCCCGTATCTCTATCCATCCCGTCTATCACCAACCCCCAACCCCCCATCTCCCATATCTCTCTCTCCTCTGTTCGATTCCGGCCAAACAACAGCCCAGCCGCCATCCTCCGTTCAGCAATCCCGTCACTCTACCCCATGGCAGGGACCTCTCTCCCAAATCTGGCCGCCATCTTCTCTCTCTTTCTTCTCTCTCACCCATCCCAAGCCTCTGCTCCAATTCTGCTGCCTACATCTCCAACTTCAGCGAGCTCGCCCCTGTTCAAACAAGCCCATAGTCTTTTCCAACCCAGAACACTCCATGAAACAATATGGGTTTTAACTTTATAAACCTAGATCTGAGTTTTAAAACCCAGATCTGGGTCACTTTTCTCACAGTGATGATGATGAAGATGGGGGCAAAATAGACATTTAACCTAACTTAACGTCCAAACTTAACGTTCATCCAAAAAAAGGGTTAACGTGCAAGATAAGTCTGGTATAGTGGCCATCCCGAAAATTTTGAAGTCTCAGTGGCCTAATTGCAAGTTTTTGAAAAGTACAGTGGCCCAAAGGTGTGTTTTGCCTATACTATTAATAATTTAGTTATCTAATATAAGGGGTTGACTCAATCATTTGACCAAGTTGAGTTCTTGTGTAGAATGATAATAGTTTTAAACTCTATGTAATGAGTTTGATTTCTCCCATCAATTTTAAATGAATAACCTCTTTGTACATATTTATTTATTTATGAAATAGGGTGAGAAATTAATCCAATTAGTCGACTTAGTGACTTGATCATGAGTAAGTCTCCTATAATACTTTTTATGAATAAGATATGACTTTATTTTTTTCACAATTCAATTCACCAACATACGATACGATGAGTCAAAAAAAGATGATCCGTTTTAAAAATATATTCATAAGACCGTTTAATGTAAGTTTTTGCAAATTATTATACTATTGGATCAAAAGCAAAAATTAAATTTGAAGGCAATGTCATTTGGGAATTACCGCGGAATATTTTTTTTTTTGGTAAAGCAGTCTCAAAACAAGAAATTTACAGGGAGTTAGTAAAGGAGGAGGAGAATATGCTTAGTAGCGTTTAAAATCTTCTGCTCTCTCTTCGATGATGGGTGGGAACTGAAGGAAGTGCCAAAATTCGAAATGGCGCGCGACTGAATTTTTTTTCCCTCTCTTTTCAAACCTCTAAAACCGTGTGAAGTTATATAAAAATTAATGTTCAACTCCCAACTTCGTGTTTCCCTCCTCCTTTTCTCCCTCCCCAATATCAAAAACCCTAAAGTTTTTACCATATTTGGGATAAAGAATCTCAATTCATCCCTCTCTCAACCATTTCCCCCGAATTCACACCACAGAAAACCCTAATTTCCATCAATTCCTCCATCTGATGGAAATTCACCAACTTGAATCGCCAGATATAGAGGAATTTCCTCCACCTCAGCCTCCTCCATCTCCTTCCTTGCCTGATTCCATCGCCAAAGATGAGGATCCAGAGGCGAACACCGGTGACCTGACCTTGTCTTCTCTCATCAGTCATCAGACCTGACTCATCTTGGGTTAGTTACTCCCGGTATGCGATTTCTGAGCCATGCTGGCCTCAATGGTCCAATGATGACTTTTCACAACTGCCCTTGCTGACAGTAGTCGATGCCAAATCCTCAGGATCAAGTTCTCCGGCTCTGTTCGAAGACGTAATACCGGCTTCTGTGGTATGTCCAAGTTTCGATTATTTCCATTTATTTCTATGTTTTGATTTTTCATGATAGCTATGATCTCTGGTGGGGTCCTGGATTGAGTTTTAAGTGAATTGATCTAGTTGGTTCCAACAATTATATATATTTTTTGGATGTGTTATTTAAGGTTGTTAACATTGATTTTTTGTGAACTCTGTAGGGTGCAAGGCTTTCAAATTTAGGCAACACTTGCTTTCTAAATTCTGTTTTGCAATGCTTGACTCACACAGTGGGACTTGTTCAGAGTCTTTCTTCGTACACTCATCACTTCCCTTGTGAATGTAACTGTTGTTTTTGAGTTTATTAGTCAATTTGTTGGTTGTGGTATGTTTATGGTTTGGTGCATTGTTAATTGGGATATAGGGATTTTGTTTAGAAACTTGTGATTCATGTCTTATTCTTGATCAAACAGAGATGAATTGATTTTTTTTAGGCAGGTGGTGATGATCGGTTCTGCATGTTTTGAAATCATTATAACTCTTAATGTGCTGTTTGGACACTTGTTACTAGAAGTGTCATAACTTTTTGTAGATTTAGCTGAATCACATTCCGTTTGTTTTGTTAGAAAGCTAACTCTTAGAACTTTCTAATGGTACCTTATTTGTAATTTTTGGTCTCATGGATCAGTACCAGATTTAATTGGAAGTTGGCATAATTCTGCAAAGTTCTTGGACAGCCTTGAGTTTTAGCAATTTTTGCCGTAGGTTTTGACCTATCAAATGATCTTTATTTTGGTCCA
The DNA here is from genome assembly GCA_013146195.2 of Codonopsis lanceolata. Classification (NCBI taxonomy): domain Eukaryota; kingdom Viridiplantae; phylum Streptophyta; class Magnoliopsida; order Asterales; family Campanulaceae; genus Codonopsis; species Codonopsis lanceolata. The sequence continues at coordinate 13,590,364 of CM028382.1, read as the reverse complement.
TTTCTTTCCCTAAATCAACCTTGGTATACCTAAGTTATGTTGGGATTGAACCCTTGTGAAAATAGGTTAATTTGAAGAGAGTTTGGAGCTGCTTTTGGAAGTCAAAAACTGTGACTGTTCGGAAGTTGTTTCTGGACACCTGTTACTGTTTTGACCATAACTTGGGCCAGATATACTGAAATATTATTCTGTAAATTGGAATATAAAGTATACTCATACAACTTTCCATGCATACCTTATTTGCATTTTTCGGCCTTGTGTTGTAGTTTTGGCATTGGTTCGAATTGGACTGCACTGCCGCCTTGTTTCAGTGCTGAATCGATTTTCAGCCATTTTCACTCACTGTTTTGAGGTAGCAAATGACATCGGAATTGATTGATTTCTTTTCCTAATTCTATCCTTGAGTGTGTAATCTAACATTTCTTTTTGTTGCAATTTAATTTGAGTTTATTTGAACTGAGTTTAAGATTTGGCTAACTAGGAGGGGGCTTAGCGCACCGACTTGTAATTCCAGGTAGGAATTAAGGTTGGGGCGTTACAAGGAGCCACCTTTGCTGGGTTTTGAATTTGGACAGATCCTTAGGCCTTCTTGCACGGGCTTGCTATTAGTATCTGGGGTTGCCAAATGTATTTCGATGGATGAGTCAATAAGATGGAGGAATAGAAGTTCTTCTAGTTAGACTCCCAATCTCGTGCTGTTCTAGTTCGGACCATCATAGCCAAACTGCGGAGTTCAATTTTTTTCTTTTTTTTTTCAATGTCTTAAAGGGAAAATGGACCAATCTACTTTTTCCTATTTCTTTGTCATGTTAGATAGAAAAGAGACCGATTGAAGCGTATGGGTTTCCCAATCTGGATTCTCGTCGATCTGCTAATGTAGCTTCTTACTTCTTTGAAGCGTATGAGGTTGATTGTTTTGGTTGCTGCTCGAAGCATAGATCCACTAACCTTCATACTGATTCTTTACTAATCCCATGTCATGTGCTGGAATCCTTTCTAGGTATTCGCCCAATACGGTTGGCCTAATTTGAATAAGATGGCATTTCAAGTTCATTGCTTGAATGGAACTTAACCCTTGTTTCCAAGTCTATTTCTGTGTGTATCCCTGAGTGTATGGATTTAATTTCCGATTAGATGTAAGAATATGTTCGATCTATATATATGGCACATCACATCAAGGCATATTTCATTAACTATATATATATATTTATATATATTTCATTCCTTTCTCTTTAAGTTGGCATTCACTAAGGCAAGTGTGGATGGAAAGATATTCTTTTGTTTGATAATTTGGCATTCACTATGGTTCGTTATGACCTTGTAGGTTCATCTACCCTCCGCAAGTAGGATTTTAAAATTATGTGAGACCATTAAAGGTTTCTATGTACAAGCTGGACAATTTGCTGCAACCTTGCGAAAAGTTCCCAAAGAGTACTCGTCAACCCTTGCATCATTGCAGGATCAGGTTTTATTCACTTGTACTAGTTTAATTAACATTTTGTTTCTATTCCAAGTCTCTAACACATTCATGATCTTTAATTGATTGGTTTTGGGTGCTTACTTGTGGTCAGCAATGTCTTAGGCACTTCCTTGTGATTATAAAGCTATAAAAGAAATACTAATCAACAATCTCAGACCAAATTTATTACAGATGTAAGTTCTTACTAATGAATGAGAACTCCCCCTCTCCATCTCTTCTTTATTTAAACTTTTCCATTGGTCGCTAAGCATCTATCTAAAAATGTATGCCAAATATATTAATGTATTATTGTCCCTATAGCTAACATCCTAGATTGAATATCCCATCTTTATGTATTTGTCTTTAGCTGTGAAATTGTAGATAGCGATTGCATATATCATAGAGAAATTGCTTTCTCCAACATTAGTTTTAAGCCTTTAAGGGCAGTTTAGTTCATATAATTGTATTAGACGAAGCAGCACACGAGTTCCTTTTCCAATTCTACAAGCTGGAACAATCTGCGTACCTTCTACTACTGGATTGAACCACTTCATTGGTGGCCCAAATTCTAAGTCTTCTGATTTATCCCTTTTCTAATGCAACATTATCTGCATTACAAAAGGAAAAGATGCACCGAATCCTTGTATATTAGAGCTTAGAGCTGGTTAATGGTTTTTCTTGTTGTGGCTTGCCAATTACTACTAGGGGTCACACTTACCTATCAAAAAAAGGAGTGCCCATTGATTGTAAATCTGATACCCTCGTTATTCCTGTAGGTAACCCTGCCATGTTTGATTGAAAAGCTAGATTAGAAAGCAATAAAGTAACTAATTATACATGAACAAATGTAGGGTGGTAGAAGTAACTAATTGATGTGTAATGGTGTTAAATAGTAAAAGGGTAATGAAAGGAATAACATGCTAGATAACACGGAGTATTCCTGCTTTGTACTGAGCAATGTACTGGAAAATGGGCTCAGAAAGATCAAAGTGCTGCAAGGGAGGATTACACCAGCCTCCAGCGTTGTTTGGGAGGGTAGTGCTCAGAGGGTAGAAGTTTGTGGCTGTGACTATGATGGATCCGGAGAGACACAACTTGCCATCATTTATGCATTTGATCTCAAAACAAGCTCCGCAAGCCTGCCCATTATTGAATAGCGTAGTACTTAGTGCAGCTGTGCTTATACCATATCCTCAGCTGTACAAATTTCCATACCCACAAGCTCCTCCTAAAGTAGATATATGTATGCAAACATTCCAACATAATTAGTTGCTGCAGATGTGTAGAATCTTTGGAAACCCCAACTTGAACAAGAGAAATCGAATTAAGATGGAATGGTTAGAAGGTGATGAAGATGTTGGGGAACGAGAGTGACACCCATATATATAGACGAGAGTGGGAACCCCAAAGAGCACTGTAACAAATTATTTACAGTTTTGTAGAAATTGTTCATCATTTGGCTTCTATCTCATACTTTTCTGTTTTAGCTTCATTTTTTTGTATCATAAATCAATGAAGTCTTTATCACCATGCAAATGTGTACTGAATGGCAGTACCCACTAGTTAATTTTATAGTAATTTTAGCATCTTACATTCATATACGTGAAACCAGATTAGGATAATTATATCTAGGGCTTGAACCGATCATTTTACCAATCAAATGAATCGATCTGATTTCCTAGCATATAAAGATTTTGTCTTCAAGTTCAATACTTCATGTTTTTTTATATATGTTAAACCTGTTTGCTTGAAGGTCAATTTTGTGTGGATTTCTTCTGTTAGCTCTCTCTCGCATTGACGGTAAGCTCTCCCCCTCTCCCTAAAATCTATTTTTTCTTTTGGTTTCCATTGATTCGTAAAACAGTAGATAAAAAATTAAAATGGAAATAGCGTCTCCCATGTCTTAGACTTCATGATGGAAATAGCATCTCCCATGTCTTAGACTTCAACAGGAAGATGCTCATGAATTCCTGCAGTGTTTTCTTGATAGACTAGACGGATCGTGTAATAATTTAATTACAAAGAATATAGCTTTGTCATCTCAAGATGACAACTTGGTCAAGCAGGTTTTTGGTGGTTGTCTTGTTAGCAAAGTAAGAACTCAATTCAAGTGTGATTTTTACCACTTCCTGTCCTGGAGCCTGTTATTTTTGAATGTTAAGACTAGCAATACCATCTCATCTCTATCCATAAGTGAGTATTGCTTTTTGGCAAAAGCACAAATAAATGAAAGTCATCATTCCTTTTGACATCACAATATTTGTATGGATTAGTATTAACTAAAAATTGGTGTTCATTTAGGGACAAAACAAAACCTAAAAAATGACACGTTCATTTTTATTTTATTTGTACTTATTGCTCTTTTTTGTTCTACCAATTTCAGCCCAGGTGTTGCAACTGTAATCACTCTTCTGACACTTATGAGCCTTCAATTGACCTGAGTTTGGAGATTGAAGATGCAGATGCCCTTTCAAATGCCCTGGATTCTTTCACAAAGGTAGAAAAAATTGAAGATGCTGACATAAAGTTTACATGTGATAAGTGTAAGGAAGAGGTATCGCTTGAGAAGTTTATCTTTGGAGCAAGCTCCTGTGGTGTCTGCTTTGCATTTGAAGAGATTCAAGAATTATGGTTCTTATGTAGAGAAAATTGACAAGCATGTGGAGTTCTCACTGGAGTTGGACTTGGAGCCTTAGCTGCTTGTGAGCTACTCTACAATGCTGATTACCGAAACCTTTTCTGGGTTCAAGGGGGCCTGGAGGCTGCTGAAGAAGAGGTGTGAGCTCATCTGGAGACTACTTTATTGTTTCCTTTTTGCTCTTTTGATACCCGATTAGTTTGTGATTTCCTTGTAGTTGCGGCTCATGGTTTTCCTTGTATTATCAATCTTTTTATTCAAACTAAGACATGAGTTACTAATGCAGTTGCATCCTGTTTGAAACATGATCTGGACAGGGAGGGTCCTCACCCTTTCAAGTTTGCAGGAATTGGTGGGCTTTCGGAGTTCCTTGGGTAACTGACTATTACACGAGAGTTTGTATAGAAATATTTCTTAGGAAAAATATGATAACCAAATTTATTAAAACATCTGAATATGATAATGACCAATGACCATGGTGGTTTGAATGATTAACAACATACCTTACTTTTACCCTATGCAGGTATAGAAGGAAAAGAAATGGAAAAGTTAAAATCCTTCGATGTATTTTGTATTTTTGGTTTTAGGCATATGATTTTAAGAGTGCAAAAGTTGCTACTAGCTGGGCATTGTAAGAGCTTTGTGCCTTTGAGTTTGTAGTCATCTACATGTTTTAGTCATCTTCATCTCTGTGAATATTTGTAGGTATGAATATGATAATGTTTATGATGTACATGTAAGGTTCTCTGATTAAGGTACTTTACCTTAAGCGACCTTTTAAATATTCCCCTGTTTATTTCCAAGATTTCTGTTTATTAAGTTTCAATGCAAGTTTCTTCAATAATTATCTTATTGCTATTTTTTATTAGGCTTACTTCAGGTTACATATTTCTGGAACAGAACAAGATCCAGGATTGCTTTTAATTTTTTTTTTTGGTTGGAAAATGGTTATTACAACGTTTTATAAACGTTGTAGAAAGTTTACTACAACGTTTTTTAATAAACGTTGTACAAGGTTTTTTACAACGTTTTTTAATAAACGTTGTATAAGGTTTTTTTCAACGTTTATTTAATAAACGTTGTAGAAAGTTTTATACAACATTTTTTTTAATAAACGTTGTATAAGGTTTTTTACAACGATGTTTTTATAAACGTTGTATAAATCATTTTACAACGTTTATTAAAAAAACGTTGTATAAAGTATATTACAACGTTTATAAAAAAAACGTTGTAAAAAACCTTATACAACGTTTATTAAAAAAACGTTGTATAAAGTGTATTACAACGTTTTCTTCTTAAACGTTGTAAAAAACTTTTTACAACGTTTTTTTAATAAACGTTGTATAAGGTTTTTTACAACGTTTTCTTCTTAAACGTTGTGTTACATTATTAACAACGTTTTTAAAATGTTGTTACTATTGTCCACAATGTTGTTGTGTAATGACATAAGACAACGTTTTTTGCAACGTTTTTTAAAACGTTGTAAAAAAAACGACCTATTACAACGTTAGTTTCCACAACGTTTTTTAAAACGTTGTTAAAGACCTATTACAACGTTTTTAAAACGTTGTAAAAGACCATTTTTGTTGTAGTGGCATGAACCTACCTTGACTCGTTTGAAACCTTGTTCGATAATCTTGTATTGTCTCGGTCTTACGAATTAGTATCCCCCAGACAACTTAAGGATTCTTGACTTTAACCTATGAGTTTATCCTTTGAGTGTATTTCACGGCCCTTATCATTTAGAGAACTTCAATGGAGTTTCGTAGTGTTATAACATGGTTTATCTTAAACCCTTACGGACTTGAATGTGGAAAGAGTAGCGTGTAACCTTGTCACTTGGTAAACCTAGACAATCTAGGTAGCCTCGAGAATCATGTGAATTATGAATATTAAGTTATAAAGTTAGCTTGTATTGTGCTAGAAATAACCTTCCATGTCTATTCCAATATTATGAATTATAAGACATAATTATATCAAGTCTTGATAATATGAATTCCTACCTCTAATTTACATTGTGATATGAGAAAGCTTGACCATGATCCTTGTTAATGATTGAGTTGTTATTACTTTTTTTTAATATGATTTAATAAGCATATTGCATATCTTGGCTCAAAACATGATTTACTCTTGAATACCCCATTGAAGGTTGCTTCGTGTACATGTATTGAACTTGGATTCCACAAATAAGTGGAATGATGAACTTGTTGAACTAGGGCTTCTTAATGAAGTATGGACCTAGATACACGTGAACTGTACACATATAGAAAGGATAGAAATGCATATAGCATTTGAATTCTACTTGGAAATAATTGTAGCAAAGACTCAACGGAGTCGAGTTAAGGAACTTAGAAATCCATTTGACTAGATTACTAGCCTTTGGAACATGAATAGAATTGAGTAGACAACTTGACACTGATACTTTCGAGACTCAATCAAGCTCCTGTGATAATCTATATGATTAATCGTGAACATGTCGTGAATAACATGCCTGCTTGTCTTGAACGAGCTCACTCTTGTCGAGCTCGCTTCCTACTTGATTTAATATGAGTAAACATCTACTTGACATGGACGAGTTCACTCTTGTCGAGCTCGTTCCCTACTTAATTTTTAATGCCAAGTAAACTTCTACTTGTCATTCCATTAGTCCAGCTGGCATACTTGTCTTGTTTCGATGGTAAACGACGCATCGCCGTCACGAATAGTAAGATTCGTGTAGTGATGGGTCGCCACACCATAATCATGCACATACCCTCTACTATTTGATCACAGTGGAGAAGAGTATCTTTTCGTAACTATTAGGGCATTTGGAATAATGTTATCGTGTACTTGGTCAATGTATCACTCACGTGCATCCGACAACTCGCACTCGTGATAACCGTTTTCATTTTAGGATCTACGTTGTGGTAGCGGCTATATAACATATCCTCTGTTATGTAGTTTATTTCAAGCATTTATGTGACAACAAAGTGTTAATTGGGACATGGGATCGAAAGTGACCATGTTTATCATGATTGCGCATTATTGAATTTCATGATGCGTATATCTGTAGGTATACATACTTATACTTGATAATTCTATGAAAGACTTGATCTGCACATATGTGAATATACATGTCTATACTTTATAATTTCATGAATGACTTGATGTGTATATATAAAGTTATACATACTTACATGTAATGTTTTCATGAGAATTACTTTCTAATTCATTTGGTTTTTGTTGAACAAGGAATTTCACCTTGAGTTGATGTGAATTTCACCTTGTTTTCATGAGAAATGGTATCTTTTGAAGTATCTTAAGTATCTGACACGTATCAATGGGTTATCATCGTAGTAACGCGATTACACGATCCTTTATAGCAATGTTTCATCTTATGTTATGTTGTAGTTGTAGTAGCGTACTGAGACTTTATGACTCACTCCGTGCCTTGTTTCTAGGTTGCAGTTATCTGTTAGCCGTGCTGAGGTCGTGTAGATCATGTAGCTGTGCACAATGGATTGATAGCTGAGTTGAGGTCGTGTGCTCGTGATTGTCGCAGTTGTCGTTCCTTCCGAGTCATAGCTCACAGAGTCATCTTTATCATTGTGTTGTTTCTTCTGTTTTGTCCTTCTTTTCTGTTAAGGACGCCTTGAGTAAAGTTATATAAACTTTACTATTAGATAGCAATTATAGTCTTGTTGTACATTCCTGTCCCCGATTTTATTAGTTAGCCGTGTACACTTCACTTTATGGTATTTATTTAAGTTGTCTCTCGGGCACGCAGTAGCTTTGGGGTTTTTCTTAATTCTAGTCGTTTTGTTGTTGGTTCACCCTAGTATGCTTTAGCCGTGGGTAAATGTTATATCAGGTTGGTTCTTTGTGCAAATGTCGGCTGAGTGTCGATGGTTTGTTCAGCGTCTGTATTGTTACGACACGCGAGTTTTGTTTTCCCCTATGTGAGATTTATGTCTCTCCTAATCTTTTGACTTTGGTTTCGAGCTTCACAACTCGGGACTTCCTTTCCTATCGCTTCCGCAAATTCGATTTTTGTAAACCCGTATTTTAGTATCGCTTTATATTTTGTTTGTAAGCTTTTGCTAGTTGCACTGTTCGACTTTCACTACTATTTTACAAGTGCTTGTCCACTTCTTGCCTTGTCCTCTTCTTGCCTTGTCCTTGCGGCACGACCTTGGGATTCCTTTCCAGAATCTGGGTCGGGTCATCACACTATGGGTTACATAGTGAACTATTAATAGTTTATTGTGACAACTCTAGTGCCATAGATATTTCGAAAATCCTGTTCAACATTCTCGTACTAGACATATTGACATTACATATCACTTTATTCGAGACCGGGTTGAACAAGGCATAATATGCATGGAGTTTGTTAGGACCGAAAATCAGTTGGCAGATATTTTCACCAAAGCTTTAGCATTTGAGAGATTTTCTTATCTTAGGAAGTCTCTCAGACTGTGTGCCATTTGATTCACTCTCTCTTAAGAAAAAAAATCCAAGCATCCTACATTATAGGCTTGCACGATTGTTCCATCTGATTTTTCCCACCTATGGTTGCTTATGCTTTATCTTATTAAATCAATTGAGAGTCATATTTTTTTTTGGCATATTCTCCGAGCCTTTGGAAGTTTTCGTTGCTCTTGTAAAAGTTTTACAAATTTTTTTTTGCCCATAAAGGAAAGTGCTACATGTGTGTAAGGTATATAGCCTTTCACCTGGTACTATGGTACATGCACAAGCTTCATGTTTCCATGGATTGATCTTGTGAAATATGGCTATCCATGGAAAAGTGTGAAAGCTAGCTAATGGTCAAGAAAAAATATCGATGCCCATAAAGGAAAGAGCTACCTGTGTACAAGGTATGTAGCTTTTCACTTGGTTCTATGGTGCATGGACGAGCTTCATGTTTCTGTGGGTTGATCTTGTGAGAGATGGTTGTTGTCCTTGGAAAAGTGTGAAAGCTACCTAGTGGCCAAGAATGGCTTGAAATAAAGTAAAGCCCAAATTCCCAAAGGGAATTTTTTCTGTAAAACTGCCTTTGGGAGAAAAGAAATCTTGACTTTTTGACTCTGATTTTTCGATAAGATTCTAAATGTAGCATCATTGGGTCTCTCATCAGTTGGATTAGTCCGTCACTTTTGTGCTTCTCATCTCCCTCCGATATCATTCTAGGCATACACTTTAAGGCATTTTTATCTTTGGTGTCCATATCTTCTAACTTATTTTTGTTTCCTAGATAAATGCTCTGTATGTCATGTTTAGTTTCTCCTATTTTGATTTTTGATTGATATCAAATGTTATCGATGTGAAAGAAATTGTTGGATTCTCTGCTTGATCTTCATGGCTAGGGTTTGTCAAGATATTTTGGTTCATTTCTTTTGTTTATTGAAGTCCTTCCTTCCTTCTCCTTGTTTAAAAAAAATAATAAAAATTCAAAATATTTTTAAAAAATTTATCTTCTTCTAACTGTTTTATTTTATCCCTTCAGCTTCCTGTTGTGTTTCAGTTTGCTTAGGGCAATCTTATTGTGTTTGTTTAGGAGTGCACTAATTATTTTTGCAGGGCTATATAGAAGTCTATCTCATCATAAGTCCAAGCGTATTCGTGGTTATGGGCCAAACCTCGAACCTACCTCTCCCAAGGTAAGTGTTGTTGTGAAGAGGTCTAAGGTTAATTTGTTGCAAGAAGATACTACTTGTGTTGTTTCAACTTCAGATGAAGAGGGTGACCCTGATTTTGAAGTTGTTGTAAACCTCTCCCATTTTCCATTCGCTGCTCATGACGGAGGTCCAGCTTCAGGGGGAATATCTTCAGTTCATGATTCTGTCTCATCTCTGTCTCCCACTAATTCCCATGAGTGTTGTTGATTCTTTTGTTAAATTTATATCTGCTCAATTCATTACATTAGTTTTATACTTCAGTGGCTAATCAGGCTGCGTATCGATTAGCGTAGCAACTGTGTATAGAACTTTGCCTAGTATAGTTTTTATAGGACTTCACAGGTTCAGCGGAAGACCTCTTCACAGCTTCAGGAAGACACAGCTTAAAGCTTAAACGGCGGACCTTGTGTCCACTGGTCTCCTATGGCGTGTCCAATCCATCAATGACTCATTGGATTAATTCAAACTTATTCTACATCTTTATTTGAATTAATCCAAGACATTCCCTGACATGTCAAGCCGCCAAAAGCAACTCTCCGAAAAACAGGAAGACTTTTCGTCTGAGCGATGGCGAGAAAAGCGGTGTCCCCTAGTTTCGCAACAACTCTCAGATCTGACACCTATATCGCCCACCTTTTTTGAAGATCTCAGAAATCATTGCCTGCTCTAGATATCTGTGAAGACAAAAATCCTTGACTAACAGCCCCATGTATTTAATGCATTGATGAAAAGAGCTGTTGAAGTATTCGTCTTCTCCAATGGATCTTTTGATGAAGCACCTGCTATAAATACTGCCATTGAAGACTGAAACAAGCACTGTACAGAATCAATCGAACACTTAAAGGATTGCTCTGAAACTTTCAGAGAACTCCAAGTCTTTCAACTCGGTGCAATCAAGAGATCCTCAACATATCTAGAAGTCATCGTCAACAACAAGAAGTCGCTCATCAACACTTATTGTTTTATCTTCTTGTTGTTTACTTCCATTAACTATACTTCTGCACGAATTCCCTAGAACCCAAACACAAGTCAATATTTTGTACACGATCCATTAGAGATATTCTTTGTAATTGATCTAGTGGAAAACATAGTGCACAATTTAAATCCAAGGTTGACTGCCTTGGTGGTGGACGTAGCACTCATTATAGTGTGAACCATCCCAAAATACTTGTGTTATTCCTTACTGTTTGTCTGATATTTGAACTGCATAATTACTTTGATTATCTTTATCTTTTACTAGAGAACTTAAGTAACTTGTAAGGTCTAGGTAGTCCTTATCGGCGGACACTGGAACAACTACTTTGAAGGTCTTCCGCTACTTGAATCTTTTCGATAGATTGCAAGTATCTTTCAAAGTATTTACCAAAAGTTTTAAGTGATTAATAAGCTATTCAACCCCCTTCTAGCTTATTATTGTGCTCATTGGGACCCACAATTGGTATCGAGCCTTACTCTTTGAAAACAAGTTTTCCAAGATTAAACTCTTGAGAGATACGATACAATGGCACAAACACACTACATCTTTGCCTACATCTAATGCTAACCACGTCCCAATATTGGACGAAGGACATTTTGATGTATGGAAAGATAAAGTAATGAGATTTATGAACTCCATTGACAACAGATTATGGAAATGTGTTACTGCAGGTCAACATGTACCAATAAAGGCAAATCTTCTAGCCTCCATTCTTTGGGAATCTGCTGAAGTACCTAAAGAAGAATCGAATGGACAGGGATGATAGAAAATTTGGTAGAACTTGACGATAAAGCAATCAACATAATCACCGGCTCTCTGACACAAGCACATACCGACAAGTGATTCGATGTACAAGCGCAAAAGAGATGTGGGAAGCTCTTGTGGAATACTTGGAAGGAGACCAAGACACAAGAGATAACAGAAAATATACATACATCCAGCAGTTTGATTCTTTCAAAAAGGATCCTAAGGAAACCTTGAGACAAGCATACGATCGCTTCAGTGAGGAATGCTTCATGGCTATAGAATCAGAAAACAAAGACATCTGGTACCTAGACAGTGGCTGCTCAAGACACATATTTGGGAGCAGAGTCTTCTTCTGGATATAGGCTGAAGCAAAAGGATCCTTGTTATTTTCGGAGATAATGCAAGAGGAAAAACAATTGGATATGGCTCAATCACTAGAGGAAGTCTCTCCATCAACAAAGTTTCTCTAGTGAGTGGTTTAAAGCACAATCTACTGAGCATATCTCAATTCTGTGACAAAGGACTTCTATGCCAATTCAACTCCAACGGTGCCTCATCAAAGCGGTGAATCTGCTCTACAATCTTGACCAGGCAATAGACAAGGAAACGTCTATGTCGTGGACTTAAATCTTCTAGGGAGATTCTCAAACCTATGTCTAGTAGCCAACAATGTTCGTGACAATAGCTGGCTATGGCACAAGCGTCTCAGTCACCTCAACTTCAAGCACCTCTCCAAGCTCTCCAAAAATGGGCTTGTCAAAGGTCTACCTACGGTGTCTGCCGACCATGACAGAAGTTGTAAAGCTTGCCAACTAGGAAAACTTTCCAAGTCTTCCTTCAAAAGAAAGTCTGTATTGTCTACAAACAGACCTCTTCAACTTCTGCATATGGATCTCTTTGGACCTATCACAACCCGGTATTTCGGGGAGACAAGTACACACTTGTAGTAGTTGACGACTACTCTAGATTCACTTGGATTGAAACCATGACATCTAAAGATGAAAGCGTATGATCTAGTCCTTTGCTCTTTTCAAGAAGACTTCAAACTCAAAAGCTTGAAGACATAGCGACATAAGATCGGACAACGACAGAATTCAAGAACAATGGTGTAGAAAAATCTGCGATGACCACGGGATTGACCACAACTTCTCTGCCGCCGGTACTCCTCAACAAAAGCGGTGTAGGCTGAGCGGAAGAAACAGAACAACGATTGAAGCAGCTAGAACAATCTGGCGAAGCTAAACTTCGAAGTATTTCGGGCGGCGATCAACAGCATGTTTTACCAGAATAGATCCACAGTAAACAAGTTTCATAACAAAACTCCATATGAAATATGGAAAGGAAGATCCCCAAACATAGGATTTCTTAAAATCTTCGGTACGTAAATGTTTTATTCTTTATAACGGAAAAAATATAGAGGAAAATTTGATGCAAAATCAGACGAAAGAATTTTTCTGGGGTATTCCAAACATTCAAAAGCATTTCGCATTTTCAGTAAAACTAATTTGAAAATTGTAGAATCTGTGCATGTTTCTTTTGATGAATATGACTTGTTAGAGCCTAGAAAGGCTCCGAACGTTGCTAATGATTCTGATAATGATGAGACAGGTACTAATATAGCATCCACTTCCACTCCTCATCACAAAACGGCAACTGCAGACCCCTCAAGTACCGATAACCCTGCACCGGTAGACAAGAACTCTGCCGGTACCGATAACAACTCTTCTGTTGACCCTGAACCCATCTCTTACGTTTTACCCCAAGCACCTTTACAGATCACTCATCCTTCTTGTTCACGAGAAAATGAAGGTTTTGAAGATCTATTTCTTACAGAACCGAGATTTTGGTGAATCACCCTCTCAACCTACTCCGAGATTCGGGCGGAAGAACCCACAGTGAAGTGATCTTCCTCCAACCATTATTGAAACAAGAGATCATCCCATTTCTCAAATCATTGGTGATCTCAACACAGGAGTTCGTACGAGAAATAAAGTTCGAGAAGAAACTATGTTTGCTTATGCATTTGTATCGGAACTCGAACCAAAGAAGATTGATGAAGCTATCAAAGATTATAACTGGATTGAAGCTATGCAAGAAGAGCTGAACCAGTTTGAAAGATGTAAGGTGTGGAGCTTAGTTCCAAGACCGGCGATCATCGATCATCGGCACCAAGTGGGTTTCGAAACAAAAGAGATGAAGAAGGAAATGTCACGAAATAAAGCTAGGCTGGTTGCCTGGGGGCTACAAACGAGGAAGAAGGAATTGACTTTGATGAAACTTTTGTTCTGTTGCTAGACTAGAAGCAATCGAGAATCTTTCTAGCCTATGCATCGTTCATGGACTTCAAGGTGTACGAGATGGATGTAAAGAGTGCCTTTACGAATGGTGATCTTCAAGAAGCGTATCGTGGAACAACCTCCGAGGATTTGTCATTCGGACAAAGCTGGATCACGTCTACGACTCAAGAAAGCTCTCTGACCTTAAGCAAGCTCCTAGAGCTTGGTATGAAACTCTATCTAAGTTCTTAATAGAACAAGGATTCGTGAGAGGAAGAATAGACACTACTTTATTCATCCTCAAGCACAAAGGCATTCTCTTACGTACAAATCTATGTGGGCGACATCATCTTTGGATCAACTAACCAAAGCCTATGTAAAAGATTCGAGAAGGCGATGCAAAGCAAGTTCGAGATGAGCATGATGGGTGAACTTACCTACTTTCTAGGGCTGCCCAGATACAAGGACTTCGATGGAATCTTCATCGGCCAAACCAAATATGAAAAGAACTAATCAAGAAGTTCGGTCTTGATTCAATAAAGATTCGAAACTCCAATGTCTACCGACGCCATCTTGACAAAGATGAAAAGGGAAAGCAAGAGAACATGACCAAGTACCGAGGAATCATAGGTTCACTTCTTTACCTTCTTGCTAGTAGACGACATTATGTTTCTTTGTTTGTGTTTGTGCTAGATTTCGAGCAGATCAAAGAGTCACATTTGCTTGCTACCAAGCGTATCATTAGATATGTCTCAAAAACAACCAATCTAGGCATCTGGTATTCCAAAACCAACAATTTCAATCTAGTTGGATACTCGGAATCTGAGATTATGCGACTTGCAAAGTGAAGCGAGAAGAAGCACCGGTGGGACTTGTCAATTCCTTGGAAATAGACTTGTCTCATGGTCTTGCAAACAAGGATCAGTTGCAAA